>CM071956.1:1772500-2372500 GCA_036784905.1 Acrossocheilus fasciatus
AGTTATTTTAATACATCAAGTTAAAGTAAATAAAAATGAGAAATATAGCCGTGGCTATATATATATATATATATATATATATATATATATATATATATATATATATAAAATTTTTCTTTCAGTTTTCATTTTTATTTAAGTTTTAGTTATTTTACTTGATTTTTTCATTTTTATTTACTATTTTTTGTAAATATTTGTTTAGCTTTAATGTGTCTTTATTTTAGTTTCAGTTTTAGTCATTTTAATACTTATTTATATCAGTTAGTTGCTAGGGTCAAGTTTTCATAGAATATTTCTATTTTATTTTATTACAGAATTAATAAAATTCATGAAAAGGATATTTTAAATGAAGAAGCAGCACTTCAGTATGTGTCTCTGTGCAGAAAGACATGTGATTTGAGTGTGTGTGTGTGTGTGTGTGTGTGTGTGTGTGTGTGTGTGTGTGTGTGTGTGTGTGTGTGTGTGTGTGTTATTGATGAGCACAGCAGCATCAGGCTGATCACTGAGCGTGTGAAATCGATCGGTGATTGATCTGTGCTGTTAGTGGAGCGTGATGTTCTCGCCGGAGGGAAGGTGAACTGGTTTGTGACCTCAGACTGCGGTCGGTTTGTTTTTCTCCTCTCTGTCCTCCGCTGGATGCCACAGTGTTTTCTTCTCTTTTATAGATGCTCTGAAGAGATCTGTGGTCTGAAAACGTTTGATTTTTGAGCATGAGTGTCTTTAATTATCGTCTGACTGATGCGCTGTCACTCGCTCACACTCGTTCTCTCTCTCTCTCTCTCTCTCTCTCTCTCTCTCTCTCTCTGTGTCTGGATGTCTCTCGCCCAGCGCAGTGAATACTGATGAATACAGGCGTGTATCTGAATGATCTGCTGTAGGATGATGATTGATTCGGAGGGGTTTGTTTCCATGACATACAGACCCTGAAACACAGCGCTAAATAACACCTCTCTCTCTCTCTCTCTCTCTCTCTCTCTCTCTCTCTCTCTCTCTCTCTCTCTATGTCTCTCTGTCTGTCTCTAGAGAAGCTGTATAACTCTAATGGCCGTGACCTGAGGAGGGCGTTGTTTTCCCTCAAGCAGATATTCCAGGTATAAAAACACACATTTACTTAGTATTATAATTTTTATTAATATATATATATATATATATATATATATATATATATATATATAAAATATTGTTATATGCAGTTCTTGTTTAAATTTTAGTTAAAGTTTTATTCATTTTGTTGTGTTTTTGTCGTGTTTATTCATTTGAATTATTTTAAATATGTCTATTTTTTGTTTATGTAATTAGTTTTTTTTTTAGTGCATCAAGTTAAACTAAATGAAAATTAGACGTTGCTTTGGCAATTAGCAGATATAAAATAATTTTTATATACGTGTTTTTATTTCAGTTAACATTTATTTAATTTAAAATAATGAAAGGTTTTTTTTAATGGTTTTACGTTAACAAACTTAATTTGTTTTTATTAAAAGCCAATTATAATTACTACAAATAATATAAATCCTAAACTTGCACCTTTTTTCCTTATTTTTTTTTACATTAGATTTTAGTATGTTTTGTCACATTTGACTCACTTTGTCCTCAGACTGTAGTTAATCACAATAACGCCTAACGACCTTATCGCATATTCTGTCACTCGAACATGTTATATTATTAAAATAACTTAAATTTAAGAGCAGTGTGAGACAATGTGATGACCGTGTGTGTGTGTGTGTGTGTGTGTGTGTGTGTGTGCAGGACGATAAGGACCTGGTTCATGAGTTCGTTATGGCTGAAGGTTTGACGTGTTTGATTAAAGTCGGCGCTGAAGCGGATCAGAACTACCAGAACTACATCCTCAGAGGTTCGTTTGCATCCTCAGACTTATGAAAGTTACATTTTAAATATGGCATATAGGTGATGATTTTCTGTTATTGTGTTTTCATCACCATATGAAGGAGAACAGTGCCACCTTTTGGTTGCCATTGTTATTACTAGGCTTTAGAAAACCATGCTGTTTTTAATACGCTTTATTGATTAACTGTCTTTAATATTGTTTGATAAATGTTTCTTCTATGTCACAATCAAGTCACAAAAACTGAAATATATATTTTTTCATTATTATTTCTGTAATTCATCTGAATTCTTCTGAAATTAATTTTTGTATTTTGTAATTTTTTTAAAATAATAATAACATTATTGTAATACAGTTATTTTTCATTCAAATTAGCAGTAATTTAAAGCCACACCAAATACTACCTTGGTTCATACATTTTTAAAATAATAAATGTTTAACTAAAAAATTATTAAATTATAAAAACTAATTATACTTTATTTATAATATTAAATTATATAGTTTTATAATAGTTTTTTTGTGTTAATTAATTGCAACACCAAATTCTACTGTGCTGCATGAATTTTTTTATAAATTCACAACCAATAAATAATTAAAACAAAAAATGAATTAATTATACTTAATTCATAGCTATAAATTAATAATTACTTATAATTAATCATTGTTAATTACTATTTATTTTAAAGCCATACCAAATTATTTAAACAAATATTTAATAATAAATATATAATTAAATTATGAATTATACTTAATTTATGATTATAAATTAATATTTACTTATAATTAATAATTATCAGCCATTTTAAACCACAACAAATACTACCATGATGCATTAATTTTTAAATAGCAAATACACAAATAATAAATAATTTAAATAAAATAATGAATTAATTACATTTTATGATTATGAACGAATAATTCCTTATAATGTATTAGTTATTACCTATTAATAATTTTAAAGCCTTGCCAAATACTACCATCATGCATGTTTTCTTTTTAAATTAAAACTAAACAATTGATAATCATTTATATCCAAATGAAAAAAGTGTTTTGCAGCTGGGATGCAATCTCAGTAAAATGATTTTGAAAAATCCTTATTTGGTTCATCCTGAGAAATGTGACAGCAACTTATCCATCATTAGAATAAAACCACACAGTGAAGAGTTACAGTAGAGTGTCAGAACAACCCGCAATATTATTATTATTAGCTCTGACCAATCAGAGGCAGCATCCATGCTGCTATGCCCCGCCCACTTCCATCAGGTTTATGCTAATGAGCGTTCAGCGGTGTGTGTTTGTCTCTGCAGCTCTGGGTCAGATCATGCTGTATGTGGACGGGATGAACGGGGTCATAGGTCACACCGAGACCATCCAGTGGCTCTACCTGCTCATCGGCTCAAAGGTGACGCGCCGTTTGATTAGTGTGTGTGACGATCAGCGTAAGAGTGAGATCTGATCCGTGTGTGTGTGTGTGTGTTTAGTTTCGTCTGGTGGTCAAGACGTCTCTGAAGCTGCTGCTGGTGTTTGTCGAGTATTCAGAGTCCAACGCACCGCTGCTCATCCAGGCCATCAACACCGTCGACTCTAAGAGAGGTACACACACACACACACACACACACACACACACACACACACACACACTTACTTACTTACTTTCATTCGAGTCTCCTTCACTCGTTCCGCTGCTTGTCCATGTTGGGGTTGTTCACAGAGAGTAGGGATGGGCGTATTGATCCTGAAGTATCAATAAATCATTAAAAAATTATTTGCATGAATTATTTAAAATAATAAATAAATAACTACTCATAAAAAATGATTAATTTATCAATTATAAATTATAATTAAATTTTATAATTTTATCATATCAATATAAATAATACAAAAGTGGTTAGTTTGTTTGGTCAGTCGTGCATTTTGAATGATTCCGCTAAATTATGATGTGTGTGTGTGTGTGTGTGTGTGTGTGTGTGTGTTATATGGTCAGGCTGTAAGCAGTGGTCAAACGCCATGGAGATTTTAGCAGAGAAGGATGGTGTGGACACAGAGCTGCTGGTCTATGTGATGACGCTTATTAACAAGGTGAGACACACACACACACACACACACACACACACACACACTCTCACTCTCTCTCTCTCTCTCTCTCTCTCTCTCTCTCTCTCTCTCTCTCAATTCAATTCAACTCAAATTAGCTTTATTGGCATGACTGTGTAACATCACAATGTTGCCAAAGCAATAGATATATTATACAAACATACAGATAAATAAATCTAGGGGATACACATATACATGTCCAAATTATACATGCAAGTAAAAAAAACAACAAAACAAAACAAACAAGAAATTACAAAATAAATGAATACAGAGAGCAGTTATGAATGGAAAGGTCCCTCATTTGATGGCAGGAGGACACATACTGCGCTGCCAGGTGGATACACTTTTCCTTTTCTCCCAAAATTTCTCTCAATTCAATTCAATTCAAATCAGTTCAGTATGTGCTTTATTGGCATGAAAATTGTTACAATGAATTGCCAAGGCATAGTATTTACATTGAATCTAGAACAGATACAATAAATACATGCATGTGTATATATAATTAAACAAAATAGAACAAATCAGTTCTATGAATTCTAGAATTCTATGGACAATGTAAAATGCAGCGAGGTGAAACTCAGTCTGTCTCTGTCAGACGCTGGCGGCGCTGCCCGATCAGGACTCGTTCTATGATATGGTGGATGTTCTGGAGGAGCAGGGCATGGAGAGCGTGTGCGGGCGTTATCTGGGCCGGAAGGGAACGGATCTGGATCTGCTGGAGCAGCTCGGCGTCTACGAGGTCTGACAGACTCTGACGGATGACTGAGGTCTGATCCGGTCTCTGGTTCTGATGCGTCTCTGTTCCTGCAGGCCACTCTGGGGCACGAGGACGGCGATGAAGACGCTCTGCCTCCATCCTCCGCTCGCCGGGACAGACGCTGCTCCAGCGTGGGTGGGGCCGATGGGCGGGGCTTGCAGAGACGCCGCAGCCGCAGGCATTCATTGGGCAGATCAGGCCACGCCTCCCCGCTCAGCCCCGCCTCCCCACACCGCGCAAACTTCCAGCCGTTTAACGGACAGGAGCTTAACGAGAGGTGAGACGACTCACTAGACCACACTCATCCAGACAGACACAGACTTCACATTCGCTATCAATTAAAAACAGTTCAGGCTCATTAAAATGGACTTATCTACGAAATAGAGGAATCCAGTCATAAAAATGGTATTTATAGCGCAGAATATCAAGGGATTTGGAATATTTTGGAGAAATAAATCCAAAGTAAATTAGTGAATAAATTCAATTATTTAATTACTGCCATTTTAGATGATAAATTAGTTTTAAATCATAAATTATAAAATGCAGAACAATTGAAAAATACTACACAGAATTTGGGGAAAAATAAGAGATTTTGTAGGCCGGTGTTTTTGCTCAAATTTAAATAAATTAATAAATCGTAAAAGTTTTATGAAGTCAGTTTTTAGATTAAAAAAAATAAAAAATTGATTACAATTTGGAAAATTGGAATCCAGAAAAATTTAAATGGAATATACATAATTTTGTAAAAAATGAAACGTATTTCACACGGCTGTTTTATTGTTTAAATTGTAATTAATTCATAAATATTTAACATTTTATTAATTGAGTTGTTTAGACAAGGTTTCCTGATTTGGCTTTGATTAGAATTTAATGAATTAAAATGGAATATACATCACTTAGGAAAAAAATAAAACATACTTCACAGGGCTGTTTTATTGATGGAATCCAGAAAAATGTTAATGGAAAACATAGATTTTAATAAATTAATGAATGGTTAACATTTTATGAATTCAGTCGTTTTGAATTTAATTTTTTTTTTTATTGATGACAATTTAATTAATAAATTAAAGTGCAATCTGGAAAAAAAAAGAATGGTAAACAGTATTTTGGGGAAAAAATAAAACAATTTTATTGTTAAAATTGCAACAAATTAATAAATATTTAACTTTTCATGAATTCAATTGTTTAGACAAGTTTTCCTAATTTGAATTTGATTACAGTTTAATTAAGCAATTAAAACAGAATCTGAACAAATGAAAACAGAAAACACAAATTTAGGACAAAACAAATCAGATTTCATATGCATGTGTTTGAAATCATTGACTTAAGACGTTCCTCTCCAGTTGCTGGCTCAGAAGGCAGCTGTCTGTGTAGACAGTGTAGTTGAGGAGGGTTTAGAGCGCAGTGAACGCAGTATTGTGGGATTTTCTCCATGTTCTGCTGGTGTTTTTGCTCCAGAGCTCGTGTGATGCATGAATGTCTGCCGGTGATGTAAGTCCTCATGCTGTGAGACGCTGAACAGCACAGCAGCTGCCTCTAATAACAGTGCTGCCCAGCGAGCAGTATTATATTAGCAGTATTGTTTGTTATCGGTGTGTGTGTATCTCGCTGAGGCTGGTTGTGACGAGGTGAGATGAGTGTTGTGTTATTAGAGGCATCTGTGTAGTTCAGTATCTCCGCTCATTCGTGTTCTGCTGTGGTTTTATCATCACGAACTAAACGACCCTGATCACCTGCATCACACACATGCACTGATATGTGACTCCTTCAGCTCAACTCAGATCAGTGCTGTTTTTAGTATCATTGGCATACTAGTAGTTTTTCATATTTTGATTAATGTTTTTATATTTTCTGATTTCATTTTAATTTTAAAGTAATGTCCATTTATTTTTTTTTATTTCCGATTTAATTTAAATATTTTCAATTAAATTTCAGTTTTAATTTTTGTTAAATGTTATTTTTTTATTTTTTTATTTTTTTAATGTCTAGTTGTTAATGCTGTCAAACAATTAATCGCATCCAAAATAAAAGTTTTTGTTTATATAATATATGTGTGTGTTCTGTGTATATTTATGTATATATAAATGCACACACATACAGTATATATTTTGAAAATATTTAAATGTATTTGCATGTATATATTTACATTCATATAAATTATATCGTATATAAATATATTTAATATATAAGCATAACATGTTTTTCTGAAATATATACATGCATGTGTGTGTATTTATTTATATATATATATATATATATATATACATAATGAATATACACAGTATGCATACATATATCATGTAAACAAAAACTTTTATTTTGGATGTGATTAATTGTGATTAATAATTTGACAGGACTAGTTTTAAATATACATTTGATTTCAGTTTACATTTATTTTATTTCAAGTAACATAAATGTTTTAACTGTTTTTGTTTTAGTTAATATCAGAGCAGTCACACTCAGTGTATATAATGGATAGAAACTTTCCTTAATGTTTTTTTTTCTTTATAAAAGTTTGGTGTGTGATGTAAATAAGCTTCACAGTTCAGCTATGAATATTTCTCAGTCACTCATTCACGTGTGTGTTTGCTCACGAGCTGCTCTCACGATGGACTGACCGACTGATGATGAAGATGATGAAGATGATGTTGTTCTCTCTGGGGTTTCTGTGCTGCTGCTGTGTTGTGCATGGCTGCTGTTTGTGGTTTTTCTGCAGAGTGGAGGATGAGGAGGAAACTCCTGTCACTGAGTCGGCTTCAGATGATGATGATGATAATCTCAGTATGGTCAGGTATTTTAGTGCAGAGAGTGCTGGTTCTTGAGTCACAGTCACAGACGTCTTGTGCTCCGTCAGATTCACAGTTTGACCTGTGACCTCTGCTGAGGAAGAGTTAGATGATTTTTTATGATGTGTGTGTGTGTGTGTGTGTGTGTGTCACTCACTGCTGAACACCAAACGCTAAACGCTGTTGTCAAGAGAAATTCTTCCCACACCATTAAACTTCCCCATGTAGGAGCCCTGAACAACTAATTACAAATCTAACATCATTGATATGCTTAGCCTTTGTGATTTATGTCTTTTAAATGATATATCACCTCATATAACCAAAACTATAACTGCTCAAATTCACTTTGTCTAACTTTATGTTTTCAGTTAGTTTTAGCTCTAACAAGCTGATAAATGTATATTATATTATATTATGGACATATATTTATTCACATATGTTATTATATACTGTATGATTATTCAATGTGTTATTTACATTTTACATCTATATTATTATATATCATACTTCATTGTTATTTTTTGTTAACAGTACTATTAATAGTTCACATACATTTATTTACATATACTTATTTTCATTGTTTTATATATTATCAGTGTTATTCACATACTTCTAAATTGTAATTATATAATATATTATATAACCTATATTATATTACATTATCATTTAATATATTATCAGATTATGTATAATTTACATATATTTATGGTATATTATGTCATCAATATAATGCATTGTTTACATATATTTATTTACATATAAAATGCATTTTGCATTTTATATGTAACATTAAGCATTTTAATTACTTACTTTTGTTATATTGTTATTTGATATATTATCAGATTATATGCAATTTACATAAATTTATTAATGTATATTATTATTTAATATATTATATATATATATATATGATCAGCATTATGTATCATTTGCATATATATTGTTTTATATTATTATTTGATGTGTTTTTTACATACTCACATATTATTATTTTATATATTATCAGTATTAAGCAGGGATGCACCGATGTATCGGCCGCCGATATTTATCGGCCGATTTTTGCTTATTTTTAAGCCATCAGCATATCAGACGTAGCATGAAAAGGGCCGATACCGATGGTTTATTAATTAGCTGCATGGAGACAATGAGTTGCATGTCTGTTGCATAATCCAACGTTTTTCTCTGGGCAAAATAATTAAATACTTGCCAAAACAAAATAAAATCTGTACAAAATATAGTTTGTGCAAATGTGACGCAGACGCATCCAACGAGTGAAATGCCCGCGCTCAGAACTGTAATAATACAGAGAAATGCAGGAACAGAAACATTTAAATACAGATTCTGCTCGGAGTGAACCAATCAAATTTTTATTTTTATTTTTTTTGTTTTTAAGCCCTGCTTTATCCAGTTGACCAATATCGGTATCGGAATCGGAATCGGCCAATAGTTGTTTGTTAAAATCGGTATCGGTGTCAGCCAAAAAAAAATCCTATCGGTGCATCCCTAGTATTAAGTATTATTTATTTTGTTATTATATTATGCATAATCAATATTGTGTAGCTGATTAGTTAGCAGGACAACACACGTGTGTTTTTGATCAGACGTTATCAGTGTGTTTGTGGTGGGTTGGTTTTAACACTGTCTCCAGGAGCATACAATAAAACACAAACACAAGTCCCTGTTTTATTTTACCCATGATGCTGCTCTTCAGCACATCAGAGCACAGCAGCAAACTCACACCTGAAGAGGAGGTGGAGCCGAGGGAGGCCCCGCCCCCTCCTGACTCCGCCCAGCCATCGCTCCTGGCCAATCTGCTGGCGCGGCGCCGGTCGTCTGTCAGCGTCCCGCCGTCCAATGAAATCAGCCCTCCGTTGCGAGGCTCCGCCCACCTGCCGTACCTGCCCCACTCACCCTTCTTCCTGTTCTCCTACGATCTGGAGGAGCAGGAGGAGAAAGTGCCTCAGAAGAGCAGCAGGTAGATGCTGGTATCCCATGATGCACCTGCTCACGTGTGTCTCCAGCAGATGATTCACTCCTCACTGATTCGCTGATGATCAGCACTGCTTCTGTTCCCCGTGTGAATGCCTCACGTTATGCTTGATGCTGATTTTTAAGCTTTAGGTGAACGGCGTCACACATCGCTCGTGAAGCTCCGAGTGTCTGATGATGGTTTCTGAATCGAATCTTCATTAACACTCACTCTTTCTGTCTGTCTATGTTTTCTCTCAGGTCGTTATCTGCTGTAAGTTCTTCATCCACAGCAGCCAAACAGCACAATGACCGGTGAGCACATTCACTTCTATAGAGCGGTGTACACCATACAGATTGATTCTCAGCAGCTTCACATTAATAAACAGGAAAATAACAGTGTCAATGTTCATCAGTTATGAAACTAATTCAGTTTTAGCTGTAAGCAGCTCTACAGAAAACTATATAGTGTTTATTCAGATCAGTTCAGATTCAGTGTTGAGTTCAGTTCAATAACTGTGTTAATGTTATATTATATTATATCTTGTATTATTTACAGAATATTATTTTTGTTATTATTATTATTGTTATTATATTACCAGTAATATTTACTTATATATTATCATTTTTTGTATAACATTATTTAATATATTATCAGTATTATAATTTAATATACATTCATTTATGTGTATATAGATATATGTGTGTGTGTACATAATGTGATTTTATGTTTTTATTTACATAAGGTATTTTTGATACTTTTTTATTTAGATAGATAGATAGATAGATAGATAGATAGATAGATAGGGAGCCCTTTTACATTATAAGGTTACAACTAGGCCTAACAACTTAACCCAAACTTAAATTTAATTAATATTTATTTTGAAATAGATGATCAACACTCAACTTAATAGAGTGTTAATAGAGAATACCAGTGTTAATAGAGAATGCACAGTGTTAATAGTGAATGCACAGTGTTTGCACAGTGTTATTAGAGAATGCACAGTGTTAATAGAGAATGCAGTGTTAATAGAGAATGCCAGTGTTAATAGAGAATGCACAGTGTTAATTGTGAATGCACAGTGTTAATAGAGAATGCAGTTAATAGTGAATGCACAGTGTTAATAGAGAATGCCAGTGTTAATAGAGAATGCACAGTGTTAATAGAGAATGCACAGAGTTAATAGAGAATGCCAGTGTTAATAGAGAATGCCAGTGTTAATAGAGAATGCCAGTGTTAATAGAGAATGCCAGTGTTAATAGAAAATGCAGTTAATAGTGAATGCACAGTGTTAATAGAGAATGCACAGTGTTAATAGAGAATGCACAGTGTTAATAGTGAATGCACAGTGTTAATAGAGAATGCACAGTGTTAATAGTGAATGCACAGTGTTAAGAGTGAATGCACAGTGTTAATAGTGAATGCACAGTGTTAATAGTGAATGCCAGTGTTAATAGAGAATGCAGTTAATAGTGAATGCACAGTGTTAATAGTGAATGCACAGTGTTAATAGAGAATGCTGTTAATAGAGAATGCACAGTGTTAATAGAGAATGCACAGTGTTAATAGTGAATGCTGTTAATAGAGAATGCACAGTGTTAATAGAGAATGCACAGTGTTAATAGAGAATGCACAGTGTTAATAGAGAATGCACAGTTAATAAAGAATGCACAGTTAATAGTGAATGCACAGTTAATAGTGAATGCACAGTGTTAATAGAGAATGCCATGCACAGTGTTAATAGTGAATGCACAGTTAATAGTGATTGCACAGTGTTAATAGTGAATGCACAGTGTCAATAGAGAATGCACAGTGTCAATAGTGAATGCACAGTGTTAATAGAGAATGCCATGCACAGTGTTAATAGAGAATGCACAGTGTTAATAGTGAATGCACAGTGTTAATAGTGAATGCACAGTGTTAATAGTGAATGCACAGTGTTAATAGAGAATGCACAGTTAATAGTGATTGCACAGTGTTAATAGTGAATGCACAGTGTTAATAGTGAATGCACAGTGTTAATAGAGAATGCACAGTGTTAATAGTGAATGCACAGTGTTAATAGTGAATGCACAGTGTTAATAGTGAATGCACAGTGTTAATAGAGAATGCACAGTGTTAATAGTGAATGCACAGTGTTAATAGTGAATGCACAGTGTTAATAGACAATGCACAGTTAATAGTGATTGCACAGTGTTAATAGTGAATGCACAGTGTTAATAGAGAATGCCCTGCACAGTGTTAATAGTGAATGCACAGTGTTAATAGAGAATGCACAGTTAATAGTGAATGCACAGTGTTAATAGAGAATGCACAGTGTTAATAGAGAATGCCCTGCACAGTGTTAATAGTGAATGCACAGTGTTAATAGTGAATGCACAGTGTTAATAGAGAATGCACAGTTAATAGTGATTGCACAGTGTTAATAGTGAATGCACAGTGTTAATAGTGAATGCACAGTGTTAATAGTGAATGCACAGTGTTAATAGTGAATGCACAGTGTTAATAGTGAATGCACAGTGTTAATAGAGAATGCCCTGCACAGTGTTAATAGTGAATGCACAGTGTTAATAGAGAATGCACAGTTAATAGTGAATGCACAGTGTTAATAGAGAATGCACAGTGTTAATAGAGAATGCCCTGCACAGTGTTAATAGTGAATGCACAGTGTTAATAGTGAATGCACAGTGTTAATAGAGAATGCACAGTTAATAGTGATTGCACAGTGTTAATAGTGAATGCACAGTGTTAATAGTGAATGCACAGTGTTAATAGTGAATGCACAGTGTTAATAGTGAATGCACAGTGTTAATAGTGAATGCACAGTGTTAATAGTGAATGCACAGTGTTAATAGAGAATGCACAGTGTTAATAGTGAATGCACAGTGTTAATAGACAATGCACAGTTAATAGTGATTGCACAGTGTTAATAGTGAATGCACAGTGTTAATAGAGAATGCACAGTTAATAGTGAATGCACAGTGTTAATAGAGAATGCACAGTGTTAATAGAGAATGCCCTGCACAGTGTTAATAGTGAATGCACAGTGTTAATAGAGAATGCTGTGCACAGTATTAATAGAGAATGCCAGTGTTTGCACAGTGTTAATAGTGAATGCACAATATTAAGAATGCACAGTGTTGCCAGTGTTAATGCCAGTGTTAATGGTAATGGATGGTGTTTAGGCCTGCTCTGGGTGGCCTGCTCTCGTCATCGTACCGGCAGCATCAGGAGTCTCTGGCGGCAGAGAGAGAGAGACGACGGCTGGAGCGAGAGGAGCGACTGCAGCGCATCGAGAGAGAGGAGCGCAACCGACACAGGTCCAGCAGCTACAATACACTCAATCACACACACATGAGTTATCATTATACAGATCACCTGATCTCATCCTCCTGCCTGTGTGTCTCTGTGTGTGTGTGTGTGTGTGTGTGTGTGTGTGTGTGTGTGTGTGTGTGTGTGTGTGTGCAGTCGGGACTATGTGTCCAACATGGAGGAGGCCAGACACGCTCGAGAGGAGAGGTGAGTTTATTCACTGACTAGTTGACCATTCATATTTAGTCTGTAAACATCATGGAGAATTAAGGGTCAAACCCTAGCAACTAATAACCTTTATATGTAACCTTTATATATATATATATATATATATATATATAACACATCTCTTCCATCTTTATTTGACCCTCTAACTCTAGCACTCTCTATTCTAATTCTGTTTTATCTATCTGTCGTCTTTGTATTTATTAGTTTTCTTTGTATCTATCTGTCCCTCTAACACTAACTTTCTTTTTTTATTCTATCTACTTGTTTTCTTTATAAAAAACAAACAAACACTTGCTACGTGTCCTGCGTTGGGCTAACCGAGACTTGTCATAGCGCTTGCATGTTGTTGCTCTTTTTTTGATTTTGATTGCTTCTATTGTCCTCATTTGCAAGTCGTTTTGGATAAAAGCATCTGCTAAATGACTAAATGTAAATGTAAATATACACACACACACACATATATATATATATATATATATATATACATATATATATACAGTATATAAAGTGTGCGTCCTTTTATATTCTTTGTAATCCATTTTGCATAAGATACTTTTTTATTTAGATGGATAGATAGATAGATATATTTATTTTTAAATAGATGATCAACTGGCTGTCATAGCATGTTTTATAACAGATTCATTTAAACAATAATTAAGACTAACAGGTTTAGTAAAATATAATGAGCATATGGTGTAGTATTTGGCGAAATGCTCTTTTAGGCTTCATTTCTCTAGTGAACTAACGAGCTGTGGACTTTCCATGGACTGTCAAAACGCCATTTATTATTTGAATTTCCTGAAAAAAATAAATAAAAATACCGTATTCGTTCGGTACACATGTGTTCCAAACCGAAAGACCCATACCGAAATGGTTCTGTATGAATATGTGTACCGTTACACCCTGTTACACCCCTAATACACACACACACACACACACACACTCACATACACAGATGAAAATACATCTTCATCACACAAACTAATTAATATTAAATATTTAAGTATTTATTTTATTATTTTAATATTTTTAAATACTTTTGTATTAATGTATCAGACTATTCTGCTTTTTTGAGGTGTCTCTCATAGGTCATGCAGTGTTATGTAGAGTGTGTGTGTGTGTGTGTGATGTCACATCTTGAACAGGTTTAGTCTTATTTTCCCTCCTCAGCCTTTTTTAACCCACTTTTCCTCGAATCCAAACACATTTTTCCTCCTCCTCTCGCTTCCACACATTCCCGTCCCGTTTGACTGTGAACACACAGCGTGAGAACGTGTCTTCAGAGCGAGGAGAGAAGCAGAGCAGACAGGATTGACTGTGTTTGATGAACGTGTGTGTCAGGTTCCGGACGGCCGAGCGACTGGCGGACGAGGAGTTTGAGCGAGAGCGAATGCATTCTGCACCTCGAGGTCTCAGCCTCACTCTGAGCCCGACGGATACCTGTCAATCATCCCGCAGTGCCACGCCCTCCTCTGTGACATCACAGGACGAGCAGGACACGCCCATCACGTCGTACCCGCCTTCTGAACCAGGTACATCCACCTGACACACGCTCAATATGTGACCCTGGAGCACAAAACCAGTGACAAGGGTCAATTTTTTGAAATTGAGATTCATACATCATCTGAAATCTGAATAAATAAGAATCGGACAATATTTGACCGAGATACAGCTATTTGAAAATCTGGAATCTGAGGGTGCAAAAAAAATCTAAATATTGAGAAAATCACCTTTAAAGTTGTCCAAATGAAGTTCTTAGCAATGCATATTACTAATCAAAAATGAAGTTTTGATATATTTACGGTAGGAAATTTACAAAATATATCCATGGAACATGATCTTTACTTAATATCCTAATGATTTTTGGCATGAAAGAAAAATGTATAATTGTGACCCATACAATGTATTGTTGGCTATTGCTACAAATATACCTGTGCTGCTTATGACTGCTTCTGTGCTGCAGGGTCACATTATAATCACTGAACGCAAGCTATCGTATAACATCATTTCAGAGAAAAAAACGCAAAAAATGAATAACCGGTGACCTGTCTGTTTAGTTTTATAATCACTGAAGGAGTCTGGATTCACGTCATGGTAGATGTTTGTGTGTGGACAGAGATGATTGTTTTTTAGGATGTCATGGATGTTTATCATGTTGAAATGTCCCACAGCTGCTGATGTGTTTCACAGAATCATGAATTTTGCACATGTTCAACATGCAATGATTTAAACATGCCACGTGTGATGCTATATACACACACACACACACACACACACACATATATATATATATATGCATAGTTATAGTATATAAAATATATTTTATGTGCTATATACTGTATATATAAACACACACAAATTTACTTTAGGTTATAGTTACACACACACACACACACACATACATACATATATATATATATATATATATATATATATAAATTGTTAAAAGTAAACAATCAAAATTACTAAATTAAATTTTTATTATATATAAAATAATATGCAATTAAAATGTGTATATTATTAAATTTTAGAAATATTATATAAATATGAAAAATCTAAAATATCAAAATTAAAATTATTTTGAAAATGTTAAACTGTATGTGTGTGTGGTATAAATTACATTGAATATGAAAGATCCAAAATATATCAAATTAAAAATACATTTAAAAAATGTTTATACTGTATGCATATACAGTATTAAGTTAAATAAACAAATAAATTTCAAGCTAATTAAAATACTACATTAAAATGAAATATTATTATATTATATTATTATATTAAAATAATATGCAATTAAATATGGATATATTATATTAAATATTATCAATTGTGTATAAATATGAAAATAAAAATAAAAAATGCAAAAGTGTGTGCGTGTGTGTGTTATAAAATGCATTATATATGAAAAATCAAAAATATAAAAAAAAAAACTGTACATATGCATATATTAAGTTAAATAAACATATAAAACAAACAGGAAGTAAGACGCATGTCTTGAGGAGGCAGGTCGAGTCTTTAACTCACGCAAGGAAACGTGTTCGGAAAAAGCAAAGCAAAAAACAACTGTTCTGAAGTAAAAGGACTCAGTCATGAGCGCTGATACTGTAACCTTTCCATCACCTCACACACACACACACACACACACACACACACACACACACACACACACACACACACACACACACACACACACACACACACTCGCTCTCAAACAGGCTGTGTGTTATTTCTCAGAGGAGGTGTGTGTGTGTGTGTGTGTGTGTGTGTGTGTGTGTGTGTGTGTGTGTTGGTGGAGTGCTGACACAAACAGGTGTGTTCCCTGTTCATATCCGTGAGAGGTCTGCTTTCAGGGCCACAGAGGGCCCTTACAGAGCCCGTCATCTGAGGGACTTTATTAGTGCAGGAAGTCACATGTTGAACCTGATTACAAGCACACTCTACACACTGTATACTGCTCTCTTCTGCTCACCAAGGCTGCATTTATTTAATTAAAAATACAGTAGAAATTGTGAAATATCAATACAATGTAAAAACAGCTGTTACCTATGTGAATCTATGGTCAAATGTAATTGATTGCTGTGATTAAAGCATCATTACTCAAGTCTTCAGTGTCACATGATCCTTCAGAAATCAAGTAAGATTAAAAAAAAAAAAAAAAAAGATCAAAGGTGACAGTGAAGATAATTATAACATTACAAAAGATTTCTACTTCAAATAAATGCTGTTCTTTTGAACTTTCTATTCATCTGTGAATCCTGAAAAATAAAAATATTGTGCATCACAACTGTTTTCAACATTGATAATAATCAGAAATGTTTCTCGAGCAGCAAATCAGTATATTAGAATGATTTCTGAAGATCATGTGACACTGAAGACTGGAGTAATGATGCTGAAAATACAGCTGCGCATCACAGAAATAAATTATAGTTTAACAGATATTCACATAGAAAACAGCTGTTTTAAATTATAATATTATTTCACAATTTTTACTATATTTTTGATTAAATAATTGAGCCTTGGTGAACAGAAGAGCCTCAAAAACATAAAGAAAAATTGAGATTAAGTCTCTATCACCTTCCTCACAGACACCAATGATCTAGAACCGGACGTGGAGGCCAGTCTAGAACCTGAGGAGAAGGACGTAGAACCCAGAGAGGAAAAGGAAGAGGAAGTGGAGGAGATAAGTGCTGAACAGGAAGTGGGCAGAGCTGAGGAGCAGGTGGAAGAGGAAGAGGAGGGGTCTGAACGGGAAGCGCCGGATGGAGAGGCGGAGGACAGTGGGATCTTAAGTGATAAAGAACGACAGAACGAAGAAGTGAACGAGAAGGATAACTGCTCCGCCTCCAGTATATCCTCAGCCAGCAGCACACTAGAAAGGGAAGATCGACTCACTGCAGGTGGAGCGGAGACTGGTGAGAATAATGATTACTAAATAATATTAAGGAAATGTGTCCATAAAAAAAAAAAACTATAAAAAATAATTACTGCTTCAACTATAAATAAACTAAATTTGGTTAAAAATAAACTAAAGTTTGTTAAAAATTGTAAATATTAAATATTATTGTATTTATTAAAATACTTAATAAACGTGTGTGTTATATTGAATATAATACAAAATAACTGTGTGTGTGTGTGTGTGTGTGTGTGTGTGTATATATATATATATATATATAAAACAAGATTAAATTTGTAAAAATTTGAGGAAAAAATTCATTTTAAAATGCTTAACTATAAAAATTGCTACAAGTAAAACTGGACTAAAATGTAAAGTTAATCTGCAAAATCTTAAAACATTATGGTAAAATTAAAATAATAAATATTATTAAATGTAATATAATACATAATATACATACACACGTACTGTATATAATTGTGTGTATTAATTTATTATATAATTTATTATGAATTAATTATATTATTATTAATTAATATTAAAATATTAAAATGAAATGTTTAAACAGCTAAAATATTGCTATATCTAAAGCTGAACTAAAATGTAAATCTAATTAAAATAAAATTTAAATAAGGAATATTATTAAATGTAATACATAATATATGTTCATACATACCAATGTAAATTAGTTATATTATTATTTTGTTATTATAATATTATAAATTAAATCTATATATAACATAATACACAAATAAATAAATATACTAAATTAAAAAATATATATTAAAAATAAAAATCCATTTTGAAATGCTAAACTATAATAATCAGATGGCCCAAATGTAGACTTTTTTGACATTTTCTACACTAATTTTAAGAAAAATATGGCTAAATGTATTTAAACATAGCAAAATGTGAATACTGCACTCTTACTGTGCGTTCACACCAGAAGCGACTTGCGCAAATAAATCGCGCTATTCACGTGTAGTTGGACGCTTGAACATTTTGAGTTTACTCGCTTCATTCGCGCGTGAAATTCGCTTCATTCGCGCGTGAAATTCGCTTCACAGCAGATGCGAATTCGCGTCAAGGAGGGGCTTCTGCCAGGCGGCTCCAGTCTCATTACACAATTACTCCAGTCCAATCACAAATAACTATTTTTTACTATACTATTGTGAGTGTATTTGCAGTAGGATATAATTAGAATGAATGTACAAATGTTTGCCATAAGTAGCCTGTTCTAGTCTTAACATAGAAATAATATTTTTATGTAACAAATTGTCTATAAATTATGATTTACTATGTTGTGCACAAAGTAACACACCAAGCAAGATTCTTTTTATTCCTGTTTCTATAAAAGTACGAAGATGTATCGTACAGCTCCGGGTGTCCACATACAGCGATGATGATTTTGTCCTCCATTGTTGTTTTGGATTTCTGCCTCCCTCCTACGTCGTAATCACGTCACTACTAGAGCAAGCTCCTGATTGGTTAACACGGCACAAATTTTCGCCAAAGTTCCGATTTTTCAACTCGCGCGATTCACGCGTTAAGCGTGTCAAATGCCCAAAACGCTCAATTCGTGCCGCTTCATTCGCGTGAATTGCGTCATTCGCGCCGCCTCATTCGCGCGAACCGTGCTGCAAGATGTTTATTCGTGTCTTTGCATTGACTTAACATGTAAATTACTCGCACTTAACGCTTCATTCGCGCCTGGTGTGAACGCACCTTAAATAGTAGCTAAAATCATGATCAAATTAAAAGAAATATTTAACAAATCAGGGTCAGAGATGGGCCTAACCATCGGTAAATCTGAGGTATTTCTGTCTGTGTGTTTGCTGCAGGTCAGTGGCCTCAGAGCGTCAGAGATGTGAATGAACAACGAAACAAGATCCTCGACAGCAAGCTCTTCATGCTGGACATGCTTTACTCGCAGAGCAAGAAACCCTCGGAGGAAGAAGAGGACGAAGACGAGCTGGCCGAGGACAAAGAGCGAGACACAAAAGAAAAGGCTGAGGATTCGTCACAGGACACGACGCCTCTGGAAGAGAACGATACTAGGAATGAAGAAGACAAGAAAGTCGTGAACCAGAGCAACGTGCGAGCGTTTGCCGAGCGCTTCGGAGACATCGTGAAGGGTCTCACCTCTCCACCAATAGAAATGCAGGAACCTCCTCCTCCTCCTCCTCCGCCGCCAGCTCCGAAGAAGGAGTCGGACTGCATCTGGGACCAGCTGATGGCGAGTCCGCGGGATCTGCGCATTGGCGACATCGACTTCACCGATCTGAGAGACGAGGATGACGAGGATGTCCTGGACTCTGGGAGTTTATACAGCTCCGGTGATCTGCTGGCTCCACCCCCTCCGCCACCGCCCTGCCCCTTTAACCTCCCGCCCCCACCCCCTATGTTCGGCTGTCCTCCGCCCCCTCCCATGTTCAGCATCCGCGTGCCTCCGCCCCCTCCCTGCTTCTCCAGCCAGGCTCCGCCCCCTCCTCAGCAGCAGGCGGAGCAAGTGCCGCTCTTCCAGAAGAGGAAGAAAACCATCCGCTTGTTCTGGAGTGAAGTCCGGCCCGCCGACTGGATCTACCGCAACCACAAACGCAGCCAAGAGTCGCTCTGGTCCAGACTTGAACCTGTCAAGCTTGACACGGCTAAACTTGAACACCTGTTTGAGAGCAAATCCAAAGAGATGCCCGTGACTAAGGTGAGCAGAATCACCGTCACAGTACAATCAAAACAAATTCTTTGCTTGCTCTTTTTTTTTTTCTCAAGTCAAATGAAGTTTTGTTCTGGTGTCTTTTATGACTGCACAAAAAACAAATGACTCCTATGAGTGATCCTTTAATGAATTGCTTAAAAAAATAATTAATTCATACGTTTTTGGTTTGAACCAGCACAAATGAACTCACTGAATCCAGCTATTGAATTAATCTGACTCTTTTGAGCAATGCACTAATGAATATTAGTGCACTGCTCAAAATATATATACTCACTGTATATATATACTCACTGAATCCAGCTATTGAACAAATGTGTAACTCTTATGAGTCTTATGAGCGATGCTTAAATAATTTGCTCAAAAAATGAATTAATTCATTAATTATTGGTTTGAACAAATGACTCTTATGACCTTATTCATTAATGAATTGCTCAGAAAAATTAATGAAATGACAGACTGTTGATTGCACTGATGATTGTATCTGTGTGTTGAACAGAAAACGGCAGCGGATGGGAAGCGGCAGGAGATCATCATTCTGGACTCCAAACGCAGCAACTCCATCAACATCGGTCTGACGGTTCTTCCCCCGCCGCGCACCATTAAAACCGCCATACTGAACTTTGATGAGTACGCGCTCAACAAAGAGGGCATTGAGGTGCAGAAAAACACACATCTGTTACATTTTGCCATTTTAGAATGTTACATTTCACCATTTTAGGATGTTAAATTTTTGCCATCTTAAAATGTTACATTTTGTCATATAATGTTACATTTTGCCTTGCAATGTAACATTTTTCCATAGAATGTTACATTTTGCATTAGAATGTTACTTTGCCATTTCAGAATGTTACATTTTTGCCATCTTAGAATGTAACATTTCGCAATTTTAGAATGTAACATTTTGCCATAGAATGTTACATTTTACCTTAGAATGTTACAATTTGACATTTCCGAATGTTACATTTTTCCATTTTAGAATGTAACATTTTGCCATATAAGGTTACATTTTGCCTTGCAATGTAACATTTTTCCATAGAATGTTACATTTTGCATTAGAATGTTACAATTTGCCATTTCAGAATGTTACATTTCACCATTTTATAATGTTACATTTTTGCCATATTAGTATGTTACATTTTGCCGTTTTAGAATGTTAAAGTTCACCATTTTAGAATGTTACATTTTGCCTCATCCGTCTCTCATGCTGTAGAAAATCCTGACGATGATTCCCACAGAGGAAGAGACGCAGAAGATCCAGGAAGCTCAGCTGGCGAATCCTGACATTCCGCTGGGCAGCGCAGAGCAGTTCCTGCTGACACTGTCCTCCATCAGCGAGCTCTCGGCACGCCTGCAGCTCTGGGCCTTCAAACTCGACTATGAAGCCAGCGAGAAGGTGAGTGAGTCTCATCTGCTCAGCAAGGCTGCATTTATTTGATCAAAACAGTAAAAATACTGAAATATTATTACAGTTCCAAACAGCTGTTTTCTATGTGAATATCTTTTAAACTGTAATTTATTTCTGTAATCAAAGCTGAATTTTCAGCATCATTACTCCAGTGTCACATGTTTCTTCAGAAATCATTCTAATATGCTGACTTACTGCTCAAGAAACTTTTCTGATTATCATCAATGTTGAAAACAGTTGTGCTGACCAATACTTTTGTGGAAACTGTGATACATTTTATTTTACGGGATTCACAGATGAATAGAAAGTTGAAATGGAACATTATAAATATCACTGTCACTTTCGATCAATTTAACGTGTCCTTAACGAAAGCATTTTTTTTTTTTTTTGAATGATATTATATTTGTGAGTACATGCAACTTTTTTTTTTCAATACATTTCAAAAATTGACACAATTCTACAAAGATTATCCATTCTTTCTGAAGAATTGACAGAATTCTGATAAAATGGGACAGTTCGATCTAAAAAATAACAAAAGTGCAACAGGTTAAACATAGGGTTATAAAACATTTTTTTTATTCAGAATAAAATTAACTTTAATTGAAATAAAATTAAAAATAAACTTTTTAAAATGAAAAATAAACTTTTTTAATTAAACTTTTTATTTTACTTTTAGCTAGTTGCCAAGATACATTTCTCAATTAGTTTACCTTGATGTACTAAAATAACCAAAACTAAGACTGAAATAAACATTAATAAAAAAATATATAGACATATAAAAAAAAACAATTTAAATTAAAAAAGAAAATATAAAAATAAAATATAAAATAAAAATAATAATCTAAGCTGGTCTGAATTTTTTTTATTATGGACGAAAGTTTCGGAGGCAATGTGTGAACATGATTGACACAACATGAGGTTGTATTTATTTTTTAACGTGCGAAAATTTCGGGCGATAATTTCAGACTCAGTGTGCAAAGACTTTTACACTTACATTAGTACTGATATTAGACTTCGCTGACGGCACGTTTACAGACACTCTTTACCTGCAGAGGTGAAAGCGTTCAGAGAGCACAAAACATTCCCATCGCTCTCTCTGTGAAGTTTCCAGCATTCCTCAGGTTTTGGTGTTTTATCGTTCTCTGACGCAGGAGATGTTTTCAGTCGTCCTGATGGAGAGGAACATCGTGTGCTACAAACAAAAGACTCAATAACCAGAAACACATTTGTTTTCTCCTCCATCTCAGATCCTGAAGACACAGGGAATGTGGTGTTTACCTGCGTGTAAAACACGTCCTATAACTCTTCTGCTCATGATGCTGCTTCATCTTTCATGCGCTGTCAAAATGACCTGGCATTTAATAGGTTAATTAATCGTCAGGGTTAACTAACTAAAACTAAACCACAAAAAAAGTCAAATAAAAGTTAACTGAAATAATATGTATAATGTGTATATATATATATATATATATATATATATATATATACTTAAATAAAAAAAAGTTAAAATATTATTTCAGCTTTCAACATTTTGTCATTTTCATTCACTTTCACCATAAAAATGTTTTAAAAAACTTTTGTTACTTGAAATAAAATAAACTTTATCTGAAAAACAACATAAAAACTTTAGTTTCAGCTAGTTGCCAGGGAAATGTTTCTCAGTTTTGATGTACTACAAATAACTCAAAGTAAAACTAAAATAAAGTGATTAAAACTATGGGCATTTAAAAAAATACATAAATAATAAAAATGACAACTCAACAAAATTACTAAAACTAAAATTAAAATGAAACCTATAGAAACGTTTTAATTACTTGAAGTAAAAAAAAAAAATACAGATAATTTAGTTTACTTTGATTTTATTTTTATTTCATTTTTAGTTATTTTAGTAAATCAATCTATATAGACCCTAGTAAAAAAAAGTAATATATTTAAAATACTTTTATTTTATACTTCAAATCTATGAACACATTTACTGACAGATAACTCGAGACTTGCTCATATAAAAATTAATTAAACTTTATTTGGTGTACTGTTTGTGCACAACAATGCATATTTCTTAATATTAAGTCTAAAATGTGTTTTAATGTAATTTTTGATCATTGTATGATCTTTGAATAATATTGGTCTTTCAATGTAAAATATTTAAAGTGTACCTGAAGTATACTTGCAATAGTTCCACTATAGCACAATCAGATATACTAAGCATATCTTTAATTGTACTTCAGCACTCCATCTGCACAATTAAAGTGCTTTAAGTACAAAATTAGTTGTTCCAATTTAGCAGACTTTAAGTACACCAGTTTAGTATACTAAAAGTACAATTTCAGGGCATTTTATTAAGTACATAAATATGAAAATGTATTTGTAGTATACTTAGCATGAAGTAAGTGTCTTTCAAATACATTTAAGTATATTTATTTTTCACTAGGGGTCATATTAAAAAAAACTGAAAAACAAAATGGATACAACTTCAACATGAAAACAGAAAATATCAAATAAAAATTAATTCAAACTTTTAATAAAACTTATAGTAGCTCCATTCATAATAAATGACACTATTAATCATGCAATCATGTTAATCATGTTTCCGGTTTGACAGGAAGTGGCCGAGCCGCTACAGGACCTGAAGGAGGGCATGGATCAGCTGGAGAAGAACAGAACGCTGCGCTTCATCTTATCGACTCTGCTGGCGATTGGAAACTTCCTAAACGGCTCCAGCGTAAGACTTCAGCGCGACACGCACTGAAACGCTTTATTATCGTTATATTGATGTATCTAACTGATGATGATAATATTTGCGCAGGCCAAAGGCTTCGATCTGACGTATCTGGAGAAGGTTCCTGAGGTGAAGGACACGGTTCATAAGCAGTCGCTCCTGCATCACGTCTGCAGCATCGTGGTGGAGAACTTCCCCGACGGCACAGACCTGTACTCTGAGATCGGCGCCGTCACACGTTCCGCTAAAGTAACACACGCTCCTCTAAACACACACTCCTCTAAAGTAACACACGCTCCTATAAAGGAGCACACACTTCTCTAAAGTAACACACGCTCCTCTAAAGTAACACACGCTCCTCTAAACACACACTCCTCTAAAGTAACACACGCTCCTATAAAGGAGCACACACTTCTATAAAGTAACACACGCTCCTCTAAACACACACTCCTCTAAAGTAACACACGCTCCTATAAAGGAGCACACACTTCTATAAAGTAACACACGCTCCTCTAAAGTAACACACGTTTCTCTAAAGTAACACACGCTCCTATAAAGGAGCACACACTTCTATAAAGTAACACACGCTCCTCTAAACACACACTCCTCTAAAGTAACACACGCTCCTATAAAGGAGCACACACTTCTATAAAGTAACACACGCTCCTCTAAAGGAGCACACACTTCTATAAAGTAACACACGCTCCTCTAAAGTAACACGCGTTTCTCTAAAGTAACACACGCTCCTCTAAAGTAACACACGCTCCTCTAAACACACGCTCCTCTAAAGTAACACACGTTCCTCTAAAGTAACACACGCTCCTCTAAACACATGTTCCTTTAGAGTAGCACACGCTCCTCTAAAGTAACACACGTTCCTCTAAAGTAACACACGCTCCTCTAAACACATGCTCCTCTAAAGTAACACACGCTCCTCTAAAGTAACACACGCTCCTCTAAAGTAACACACGCTCCTCTAAAGTAACACACGCTCCTCTAAAGTAACACACGTTCCTCTAAAGTAACACACGCTCCTCTAAAGTAACACACGTTTCTCTAAAGTAACACACGCTCCTCTAAAGTAACACACGTTTCTCTAAAGTAACACACGCTCCTATAAAGGAGCACACACTTCTATAAAGTAACACACGCTCCTCTAAACACACACTCCTCTAAAGTAACACACGCTCCTATAAAGGAGCACACACTTCTATAAAGTAACACACGCTCCTCTAAAGGAGCACACACTTCTATAAAGTAACACACGTTCCTCTAAAGTAACACACGCTCCTCTAAAGTAACACACGTTTCTCTAAAGTAACACACGCTCCTCTAAAGTAACACACGTTTCTCTAAAGTAACACACGCTCCTATAAAGGAGCACACACTTCTATAAAGTAACACACGCTCCTCTAAACACACACTCCTCTAAAGTAACACACGCTCCTATAAAGGAGCACACACTTCTATAAAGTAACACACGCTCCTCTAAAGGAGCACACACTTCTATAAAGTAACACACGCTCCTCTAAAGTAACACGCGTTTCTCTAAAGTAACACACGCTCCTCTAAAGTAACACACGCTCCTCTAAACACACGCTCCTCTAAAGTAACACACGTTCCTCTAAAGTAACACACGCTCCTCTAAACACATGTTCCTTTAGAGTAGCACACGCTCCTCTAAAGTAACACACGTTCCTCTAAAGTAACACACGCTCCTCTAAACACATGCTCCTCTAAAGTAACACACGCTCCTCTAAAGTAACACACGCTCCTCTAAAGTAACACACGCTCCTCTAAAGTAACACACGCTCCTCTAAAGTAACACACGTTCCTCTAAAGTAACACACGCTCCTCTAAAGTAACACACGTTTCTCTAAAGTAACACACGCTCCTCTAAAGTAACACACGTTTCTCTAAAGTAACACACGCTCCTCTAAAGTAACACACGCTCCTCTAAACACATGCTCCTCTAAAGTAACACACGTTCCTCTAAAGTAACACACGCTCCTCTAAACACATGCTCCTCTAAAGTAACACACGCTCCTCTAAAGTAACACACGCTCCTCTAAAGTAACACACATTTCTCTAAAGTAACACACGCTCCTCTAAACACATGCTCCTCTAAAGTAACACACGTTCCTCTAAAGTAACACACGCTCCTCTAAACACATGCTCCTCTAAAGTAACACACGTTCCTCTAAAGTAACACACGCTCCTCTAAACACATGCTCCTCTAAAGTAACACACGCTCCTCTAAAGTAACACACATTTCTCTAAAGTAACACACGTTCCTCTAAAGTAACACACGCTCCTCTAAAGTAACACGTTCCTCTAAACACATGCTCCTCTAAAGTAACACACGCTCCTCTAAAGTAACACACGCTCCTCTAAAGTAACACACGTTCCTCTAAAGTAACACACGCTCCTCTAAAGTAACACACGCTCCTCTAAAGTAACACACGCTCCTCTAAAGTAACACATGCTCCTTTAAACACACACTCCTCTAAAGTAACACACGTTCCTTTAAAGTAACACACGTTCCTTTAAAGTAACACACGCTCCTCTAAAGTAACACACGTTCCTTTAAAGTAACACACGTTCCTTTAAAGTAACACACGTTCCTTTAAAGTAACACACGCTCCTCTAAAGTAACACGTTCCTCTAAACACATGCTCCTCTAAAGTAACACACGCTCCTCTAAAGTAACACACGCTCCTCTAAAGTAACACACGCTCCTCTAAAGTAACACACGCTCCTCTAAAGTAACACACGTTCCTCTAAAGTAACACACGCTCCTCTAAAGTAACACACGCTCCTCTAAAGTAACACACGCTCCTCTAAAGTAACACACGCTCCTCTAAAGTAACACACGCTCCTCTAAAGTAACACACGCTCCTCTAAACACACGTTCCTCTAAAGTAACACACGTTCCTCTAAAGTAACACACGCTCCTCTAAAGTAACACACATTTCTCTAAAGTAACACACGCTCCTCTAAACACATGCTCCTCTAAAGTAACACACGTTCCTCTAAAGTAACACACGCTCCTCTAAACACATGCTCCTCTAAAGTAACACACGTTCCTCTAAAGTAACACACGCTCCTCTAAACACATGCTCCTCTAAAGTAACACACGCTCCTCTAAAGTAACACACATTTCTCTAAAGTAACACACGTTCCTCTAAAGTAACACACGCTCCTCTAAAGTAACACGTTCCTCTAAACACATGCTCCTCTAAAGTAACACACGCTCCTCTAAAGTAACACACGCTCCTCTAAAGTAACACACGCTCCTCTAAAGTAACACACGTTCCTCTAAAGTAACACACGCTCCTCTAAAGTAACACACGCTCCTCTAAAGTAACACATGCTCCTTTAAACACACACTCCTCTAAAGTAACACACGTTCCTTTAAAGTAACACACGTTCCTTTAAAGTAACACACGCTCCTCTAAAGTAACACACGCTCCTCTAAAGTAACACACGTTCCTTTAAAGTAACACACGTTCCTTTAAAGTAACACACGTTCCTTTAAAGTAACACACGCTCCTCTAAAGTAACACGTTCCTCTAAACACATGCTCCTCTAAAGTAACACACGCTCCTCTAAAGTAACACACGCTCCTCTAAAGTAACACACGCTCCTCTAAAGTAACACACGCTCCTCTAAAGTAACACACGCTCCTCTAAAGTAACACACGCTCCTCTAAAGTAACACACGCTCCTCTAAACACACGTTCCTCTAAAGTAACACACGTTCCTCTAAAGTAACACACGCTCCTCTAAAGTAACACACATTTCTCTAAAGTAACACACGCTCCTCTAAACACATGCTCCTCTAAAGTAACACACGTTCCTCTAAAGTAACACACGCTCCTCTAAACACATGCTCCTCTAAAGTAACACACGTTCCTCTAAAGTAACACACGCTCCTCTAAAGTAACACACGCTCCTCTAAAGTAACACACGCTCCTCTAAAGTAACACACATTTCTCTAAAGTAACACACGTTCCTCTAAAGTAACACACGCTCCTCTAAAGTAACACGTTCCTCTAAACACATGCTCCTCTAAAGTAACACACGCTCCTCTAAAGTAACACACGCTCCTCTAAAGTAACACACGTTCCTCTAAAGTAACACACGTTCCTCTAAAGTAACACACGCTCCTCTAAAGTAACACACGCTCCTCTAAAGTAACACATGCTCCTTTAAACACACACTCCTCTAAAGTAACACACGTTCCTTTAAAGTAACACACGTTCCTTTAAAGTAACACACGCTCCTCTAAAGTAACACACGTTCCTTTAAAGTAACACACGTTCCTTTAAAGTAACACACGTTCCTTTAAAGTAACACACGCTCCTCTAAAGTAACACGTTCCTCTAAACACATGCTCCTCTAAAGTAACACACGCTCCTCTAAAGTAACACACGCTCCTCTAAAGTAACACACGCTCCTCTAAAGTAACACACGTTCCTCTAAAGTAACACACGCTCCTCTAAAGTAACACACGCTCCTCTAAAGTAACACACGCTCCTCTAAAGTAACACACGCTCCTCTAAAGTAACACACGCTCCTCTAAAGTAACACACGCTCCTCTAAAGTAACACACGCTCCTCTAAAGTAACACACGCTCCTCTAAAGTAACACACGCTCCTCTAAAGTAACACACGCTCCTCTAAAGTAACATATGCTCCTCTAAAGTAACACACGCTCCTCTAAACACACCTGAGCATGCTAATCAGTGTCTTTAAGATCATTAGAAAATCACAGGTAGGTGAGTTTGATCAGGGTTGGAGCTAAACTCTGCAGCAGATTGGCCCTCCAGGGAAAGATTTGAGGAACTCTGCTCTAAAGTGACACGCACTCCTCTAAAGTAACACACACACGTTCCTCTAAAGTAACACACACTCCTCTAAAGTAACGCATAACGCATGTAACATGCGCCTGTTCCTACTGATCCTGAGCAACATGTTTAAAGTAGTGCTGTCAAACGATGTATCGCGATTAATCGCATCCAAAATAAGTGTACTGTGTATATTTATTATGTATATATATAAATACACACACATGCATGTATATATTTTGAAAATATTTACATGTATATACATTTATATATTTATATTATATATAAATTAGGTCAACGTTAATGCATTAACGCATGCGATTAATCAAAAAAATTTAACGTGTTAATATTTTTTTAACGCAGATTAATCATTTGATAAAGTTTGACCCCAACTTCTTCCCGTCACCGCAGCGTGGAAGATTATCTATCATTGTGTGATGAGGGTACAGCGCCAGTGTTGCCAGGGTAGCGGCACAAGTGGGCTATTTTGAAAATACAGTTGCGGGAAAAATTACAGAGCCGTGGGTTGCGGTTTTTTGGGCTACTTTTATAATGTACCGCGGCCGCCCAAAGTGTGTATAGACAAATAAAAATAGATCCTTTTACTAATGTGTATTATACTTGGAATGTATCTCTGGCAACATAAGAACGGAGAGGCGGTTAACATCACAAACAACCTGAGTTTCGGCAGAGCATAGATGTTAAGGCTTTTACACAGCAGAAATAAACATGACAACAGCCACTATAGATTATATAAGATAATAAACACACGATTACGATAGGATATTTGTATGTGAATTTCTTGAGATGAATGTGTACATCTGAAATGCTAATTTGTGCAGCAATATAAAAGGCTTTAAATAGTATATTTTAACAACAGTAAACGACCAAATTCCACATGTGATCGCAAAAGGAAGTTATTACAAACACTCGATGGTGGTTTGAAGTGAGTTCTGAGTAAAAGTGTAATATTAATCTCAGAAATTGTCTTATGAAGCATGATGCTAATATTAGCTCTAATGCACCTGCAGAACAGGTCCAATTCTTCTTCATAATGCATTTTGTCATAATACTTCACATAAGATCGCAAAAAATGTTTTGTTGTATTTATTTAGAAATACTTTTGATATTAGTTGGGTAAATTTATACTTGGATTGAAGCGATGTGGCTTGGTAAAACGTTTTATTGCCAGTTTAAAGGCTGATAATGGCTGAATAAAAACAAAAGAATAATGATAAAAGAATAATAAGGATTATGTCTCATACCTGGCGGAGGTGTGAAAGACTCTGTTTCGTGGATTTCTTTATTTCAACACATTTACAGGTAAATCCTAGTATTTTAAACTTGTGATTAATCATGATTAAATCACAGTCCATGACTGTGATTAACGCGATTAAATTTTTTAATCGACTGACAGCACTAATATAAATATATTTAATATAGAAACATAGCATTTTTTTCTTAAATATATGCATGCATGTGTTTACATTTATATATACATAATAAATACACAGTACACACTCATATATTATGTAAACAAAAACTTTTAATTTGAATGTGATTAATCGTGATTAATCGTTTGACAGCACTAGTTTAGAGCATGTTCCTGATCATCAGTGCAATGCAGGGTTATTATTATTAACTAAAACTACAACCATTAAAAATTGTGTTACTTAAAATAAAATAAACGTTAACTGAAATAAAATGTAGAAAAACATTTTCAGGTAGTTGCCATGGCAACATTTTTATTTTCATCTAGTTTAAGTACTAAAATATCTAAAACTAAAATACATTTACATTTATTAATTTAGCAGATGTTTTTATCCAAAGCAACTTATGAATGGAGAATAAACATTTATTAGGTAAAATAAAAATAATAAAAATAAAAATGGAAATTAATAAAAATCAATTTAGACATATTTAAAAAAAAAATAATAAAAACTTGCGAGTTATGAATAAAAATAAAATAAAGACATAAAATAAAAATGAATAAAACATTTTTGAGAGAATGAGAGAAAAAGTAATAAAAAACTACACAGATGTTTAAAAAAGATAGTTAAAATGAGGAAAACTTGCAAATGAGGAGTAAAATGTATTAAATAAAATAAAAAGTAATAAAAACTATGTAGGCTTTTTTAAAAATGCAAATGAGGAAGATATTTGCAAATGAGGAATAAAAATGTATTAAATTAAATAAAAATTAATAAAATAAAATCTATAAAATGTATAAACATGAGAAACAACCAATTGAGAAGAACTTATAGACATTTAAAACTATATAGACATTTAAAAAACCTAATAAAAATGACAAACACAAAAAAACAAAAACTTTAAATACAATTTTTTTATTTAAAATATTAAAATAAAAACTACAATAATAAACTGTAATCGTAGATTAATGCTGCTGAAGTAACGTCTGCGTTTGTGTCTTCGGTCCGCAGGTGGACTTCGACCAGCTGCAGGAGACTCTGACTCAGATGGAGTGGCGCTGCAAAGCATCATGGGACCACCTGAAAGTCATCGCAAAGCACGAGATGAAGCCGGTGCTGAAGCAGAAAATGTCGGACTTCCTGAAGGACTGCGCCGAGAGAATCATCATCCTCAAAACTGTCCACCGCAGGATTATAAACAGGTGAAGAGTGAGCACCAGAGGTCATGTGGTCTGTTTGCTAAAGCTCCGGGTAAAATCTGGGTTATGTGAACTTACAAAAAATTTATTGAAATCATGAAAATGTAAAATAGAAATAAAGAATTTATAAAAATAATCAAAAGTCAGATCTGAAGTCGGACTTGATGGGAGTGGGTTTAATATGAATGGTGTTGTGTGTGTGTGATAGGTTTCACTCGTTTCTGCTGTTCCTGGGTCACCCGGCGTACAGCGTTCGAGAGATCAGCGTGACTCGGTTCAGTAAAATCCTCAGCGAGTTCGCTCTGGAGTACCGCACCACTCGCGAGCGCGTCCTCCAGCAGAAACAGAAGCGCGCCGATCACAGAGAGAGAAACAAGACGCGAGGAAAAATGATCACAGACCTCAACACACAGGTGAGATACACACACCTACAATCAAATAAAACGACTTTTTAATTTACAATCATTTATTTTTATTTTACATTTTTATTATTTGTAATCATTTTAGTGTTTTATTTTGATTGTTTTTGTTTTTAAATGATTGATTTTTATTTTATTTGACATTTTATGATTTTAATACATTTTTAGTATTTTATTTTAATTGTTTTATTTTTAAATTATTTATTTTAATTTTAAATTTTTATGATTTTAATTTGTTCTAGTAAGTATTTTATTTAGATTTTTTCTCTTTTTTCTCGTGGTTTTTATTGTTTTTATTTTAAAAAGATTCCTTTTTATTTTTCATAATTTTAATAATTTGTAATGTATATTTTATTATGTTTAATAAATAATTATTAAATAATTCATTTTGATAGTTTTCCAAGTTTTTTTTTTAATGATTTTAATTATTTTTAGTAAGTTTTTCATTGTTTTAATTTTAAAATACTTTATTTATGTAATTTTTTTTAGCATTTTTTTATTGTTTTTAATAAAAAAAATCATATATTTGATTTAAAAAATAGTAAGTATTTTATTTTAGATTTTTAATCATTTATTTTGATTTGTATGATTTTAAGTAATGTTTAATAAATGTTCTTTTTGAATGATTTTATTTTAAAATCATTTATCTTACTTGTTTATTTTTATGATGGCAAAACCCTGCCCTAAACTAACCCACCCTCTCACTTTTCAGACTAGAACAAATACAGTTGAGGTCAAAAGTTTACATCCCCCTTTCAGAATCGGCAAAATGTTAATTATTTTTCCAAAATAATTAGGATCATATAAAATGCATGTGAAATATTTTATTCAAGCCAGTACTAAATAAACATTAACAAGATGTTTACATATAGTCGACAAGAGAAAATAATAGTTGAATTTAAAAAAAATGGCCCTGTTCAAAAGTTTACACCCCCTTGATTCTTAATACTGTGTTGTTCCCTGAATGATCCACAGCTGTTTGTTTGTTTAGTGATAGTTGTTCATGAGTCCCTTGCTTGTCCTGAACAGTTAAACTGCCTGCTGTTCTTCAGAAAAATCATTTAGTGATGTAGTAGTAAATGTGGGCGGGACTGTAGATATTATTAAATGATGTGGGCGGAGCTGAGGTTGTGATTATTTATGATGTGGGTGGAGCTAGATATTTTCATTAGTGATGTGGGCGGAGCTGGGGATGTGATTATTTACTGATGTGGGTGGGACTATAGACATTTTGTGATGTGGGCAGAGCTACAGATTTTCATTAGTGATGCGGGCAGAGATATAGATATGAATATTTTGTTGTGTGGGCGGGGCTAGATTGATGAATATTCATAAATCTGCTCATATGACAATCACTACTACATTACTTGAGACTGCAGATGGTTGACAGTTGATTTCTCTGTTTCTCACCCCAGACGGATGATGAAGAGGACAGTGAGGTATGAGGGTGTGCGTTTGTTCTGACATATATTAATCGTTCATGTTCATGAGTCACTAATGGAGCATCAGTGTATAACCCTGATCAGATCTGCACATGTGGTGTTTCTAACCTGGAAGCGCTCAGCTGTGTTTTTGTCTTGATTTGGTCTGATGCATGTGTGTGTAATCTTGAGAGTTTGAGGTGTAAATGTATAAATGATTCTTTACATCAGGGATTCCCAAACCTTTTTGTTTGTTTGCTTTAAGCTTAAATACTTTAATCTAGTAATTTAACAACAAATTCACATGTTCATGGTTCTCTGATGTTGGTTAATAGTCAAAATACATGTAAGTAAACTATTAAATATTTCAGATTTTTTCATCTTTATTTTAATTGTTTTATTTTAAGAGTAATTATTTAATTTAATTTGACATTATGATTTATTTAAACTCTAGTAAGTATTTTATATATAATGTTTATATTTATATATTTAAAGTAAAAAAAGGTTTTAGTCAAATTAAAATACTGGAAATTTGAAAACAAAAAAAATCAAAACACTAACATTTAAATAAATAATAAAGGTTTTAGTGTTTTATTTTGGTGGTTTTTATTTTCAAATAATTTGTTTATATTATTTATTTTTATGATTTGTTAATATTTTATTAAGTGTATTAATTTGATAAAAAAATACTTTAATATTACCTCAAATAAATAGTCAATATCTTAAATTATAAATAATTTAGTTAAAAATATATTTTTTTAATGATTTATTTTAATTTAACATTTTTATGTTTATAAAATGTCTAATTTATGATAATGTATAATCAGTGTGTAGTTTGTGATGGTCTGTGTGTGTGTGTGTGTGTGCAGGCAGGTCGTGTGTGTGTGGGCAGCAGCGGCAGCAGCAGCGCTCCTCCTGTGGAGCCGCAGACGAAGCCGCAGAGTTTGTGTCACGCGGAAGACGCTGCCGAACACGAGCAGATGAAGGCCGTGCTGAAGAGCAGCCTGCAGAGAGGAGACAGCGACAGCACCGGAGCGACGGGCCTCAGGACGCGCACACGCTCACGTGCCAACAGAGGTCTCACACACACACACACACACACACACACACACACACACACACACACACACACACACACCAAATTTCTTAAAAATAGAACCTGAAGGGATCTTATAGATGGAAAATAAAATTGGTCCCAAAATAGAACCCTGAGGAACCCCACGTACAAGAGTGGAAGATATCCCCTAAACTGAAGGAAAAGGACCTATCTTTCAAATAAGAAATAACCATTTCAGGGCTAAGCATGAATACCAACCTGGTCCTTAAAACGATTAATGAGAATATTATGATCAACTGTAACAAATGCCGCAGTAAGATCTAACAGAAGTAAGACAACACAGCTTCCAGAATCAGTGCTTCATAGGTAGTCATTAGAAGCCCTCAAAAGAGTAGACTCTGTACTATGGCCAGCTCTAAAACCTGACTGGAATCTATCTAATATTTTATTCCTCGTTAAAAAGTTATTGAGCTCTGCACACAAACATGGACACACACACACACACGATCAGTGTTCATGTGCGGAAACACATTCCGGTGAATTGGTCTGACTTCCTCTTGTGTCTCTCTGTAGGCCGCACCGCATGGGCCGCAGCGAATGAAGAGTCTCAGTGCACGACAGACGATGCTGCAGACGAGATCATGGAGCGAATCGTACGATCAGCCACTCAGAGTCCCAGAGAACGAGCGCAACCCCGCGAACGACGCCGCTCACGCGCAAACCGCAAATCACGTACGTTCAGCTACAGAGCTTGTCTCTTCACATTTGAAATGAAAAATGGAATTTTATCAAATGTAACAATTTACTGAACAATTGCACAAAATATAAAAGGAAATCATGTTTGATCCATCAGGCTCAGTTTTATTCAGAGACTCAAAAACATGCAATTTGGTTCAGATGCTGATATTTATATTTACATTTACATTTAGTCATTTAGCAGATGCTTTTATCCAAAGCGACTTAGAAATGAGGACAATGGAAGCAATCAAAATCAACAAAAGAGCAATGATATGCAAGTACTATTATATAATATATATATATTATATGATGAAATTCTGATGCTATTAAAATAAATCAATGAGATCTTTACAACAGTTTAGCAAATACTGCTAAAAAATTATCTAAATAATAGGTAAAACCACAAACGTTAAATAAAAAAAGATAAAAACTAACTAAATAAAACACATTGTAAACGTAAAATTTTAAATAAATAATGGTAAAATAAAAACAGTATAAAATAAAAAAATACTTTGTAAAAATTAATAAAATCATAATATTTATTTAATTTTGTGATTTATTCTGATTATTTTTATTTTCAAATAATTTATATTAATTATTTGTTTTATGATTTTATTAATTTTACCAAGTGTTTAGTAATTTTAACATAATTTCATTTTTACATTTTTTACGATTTATTTAAATTTCAGTGTTTTATTTTGATTGTTTTTGTATCATTTAGTGTTCATCTTGAAATATTACTAATAATATAAAAGGTGATGAAAATAAACATGTTAAATAAAAAAGACTAAAACTAAATAAAAATACATAACATCATAAAAATAAAAACAAAAAAATAATGTTAAAATTAATAAACACTTAGGAAAATTAATAGAATTATCAAACATATAATTAAAATAAATAAATAATTAAAAAATATATAATCAAAATAAAACACTGAAATAAAACATCAAAATGTTGTTTTAAATCAATAATATGACAAAAAATAAAACATTATTTTAATTTAACAGTTTGATTATAGCAATATAAGAGTTACATTCACATTTATGCGCTTAGCAGTTCACAACATATGAATAATAATGAATTTTGTTGGAACTCTGAAAAACTGTTTTGTTCCTAAATTATTCTGACCATAACTTGATAAAAATCAGTCAAAATTTGACAGCAGAAAGACACGTGAAACAGTAGCTGAAGCTGGACGTTTGTACAATTACACTAAAAAAACTAAACTATCAGTCAGAAGGCATGGAGCAGATTGTGAGCTTTGATCATGTTCATCATTTAGAAGCCTTATAAATTCACTTATGAAAAATGATGATGTTGTTCTTGTGTTCTGGAGTTAAGCATAGACATTTCTAACATTCTCAGTGAGGAGGACTCTGAAGGGCGGTCTGACCGCAGAAGAAGCTCAAGCGCTGGGATTGGACACGTCAGAGATGCCAGTGTAATGGGACGTCCCGTCCAAAACACGCTGACGCTGTTGCCTTCAGCAGAACTCATCTCAAGACAACAGAAAATCCAAGACACCACAGTAAAAACACGGTTTAATAATGAAACGGCTGCAGAATCTTTCACTGGTCATATATACAGCAAAGCCCTGCCTCCACACTGTGTGTTTGATTCTAAGCCACGCCCCCTCATTACATACACGCCTCACCAGCCATTCACAGGCCGTCACTGTGATGATGTAAAATCCCTTTACAGTTTTGTTTAATGAAAGGTAAGAATAAGATGTTTTTACCCCGACTGAACACTAACTCAGGGTTTAACTGTCGTTTCATTTGAATTATTTCTATTTATAATTTTCAAAAATAGAAGAACGGTGAAATGTGGCTTTAAATGTCTTGATTCACTTTATGTTTGCGTCGGTCAGATCAGTGAAACTGTGGTCTGATACTTTAGATTATTTATTGTTAAATGTACAATATGAAGGGATAACTTTCACCAGATATTAAATGTGTGTATTTTTTAAATCCTACAATCCTAGATGTGGTTTTCAGACAGTAAAACACCTTTTAAACACGCACAGACTCTTCTTTTTGTGCAGTTCAGTTTTATATCTTTAACCCTCATAATGCATTCAGATCTGTTTTGACCCAGAAGAAATAAAGAAAAAATTCTAAACAATGCATAGTTTTTAGTAAGGGAACCAAACTTTGCAGATGCTCTAAGATCCTCAAAATACACATTGTTTCTTTTTTACAGATTTTTTACAGTTATTCTTTCAGGGATATAATGTGTTTCGTGCTCGGGTCATTTTTGACCCGGGTTTGTATGGAGCACCATTAGTGTCACAAATACCTTCTGTAAAATAATCTATGAAGTTATATTAGTGTCAAAAACATTTGTAAAATATTTTTAACCTTTTCCCCATATCTCACATACTTCTGGACTGAATTTTGTTGATGCACATGAATATGTGCGACTATTGATGAACCACTGCAGCATGAAAAACTGACCATTTAAAATTTCAATTTGAAATTGAAAGTACATGCAAGTAAAATTAATTTATTTTATTAGAAAAATGCTCAGAGTAATAGTTATGTTTTGATATTTGAATAAATATGCCAGTTTCATACATATTCACAAGATATAAATTCAAAGGAATTTAATTAAACTCTGTTCATTCCAAAAATTTTAATACTGGTAATTCACAGATTATATATTTTTTTATAAATTTCATACAATTATATTTTCCAATAAAATATCTCATCAATATTGAAAAAATACATATACGTATTTTGCATCTTAGTTTTTTTGGTCTGGTCCATGTGTAATTTAAAATGAGAAAGAATTTCTTAATTTTTAAATTAATAATAAAGGGTTAAATGCTGTAATAGCATGGGAATATTCAAAACTTAGAATTTTTCCACATTCAAGCATTCATGAGAAATAGCTGATGAGATACAATATGGATTAAATTAGTTAAAAATATTAAGGTATGAATATATGATATGAAAGTAATGACTCTTCGTGTCTAAACGGGCCCAGAATATGACAATAGTATTAGATTTCGAATGCATTGTGAGGGTTAAATGACGTGTATAAATGATGCACGTGAGCTGTTTCTTGTTTTGGTCCTCTGGTTTCTATAAACATCTTTTGTTTGATTTGTGAGTGTTTTGTAGCAGATTTCGATGTGCCTTTGACACAGAAGGAACTACAGTAACTCGCTCACTCATGTTTCTGAGATCTTCAACAGAAACCCAGAGGCCTTTAAGATACTCGTACATTTATTTTCTATCTGTCATCATCCTCCAGGATCATGTGAGTTTTGTGTCGGTTCATGCTGTCATGAGAACCATCATGTTGCACCTTAACGTCCATTATTATTATTATAAGGGAAAACAAGACTTTATAAGATTTGTATGAGCTCTACATCAGATGCATTCTGTCTCCAAAAATTATTCTAAATGTACAAAATGGTGAAAGTATTTTTGACGATGAACGAGACTGTAAATGTTAATGCCCTTTTGTTTTCTTTTGTAATTTCTGTAGATCGTTTTTTCTGTACATGTTAATTTAAGGAAGACAACTGAAGCCATAAACGCCACGCTCCGCGTTTCTCTCGCCAGCAGCAAAACTAGTTTACAGTGTTTGAACAGAGAATTGTGTTTGGTTTTACTTGCCTTTTATTTCAGAACAATGAACTTGCATGATCCACTCCTCTGTTTGTACCTGCTGAAACATCAGTAATGTTTAGTTCGTTTCTTGAGCACATGGAATCTGAACTCATTTTGCAGAATTGAAGGCCTTGTACTGTAATATTTTCACTTTGATCTGCATGCGTCACACCCTGCAATAAAAACCCTTTCTGAAATAAGACAGCTGGCAGTGTTTGATTGGATCTGTGCATTTCTGGCATCCGCAGAGAGTAATAAATGAACTGCATATTTAGTTAATAGATAAACTAAACAGGCCATTGAATACATAAGAACATTTCTATGAATGCATGCTTTTATTGTTTTCATTTTGTTCTTTATTTTGTTTATCTTTTACTTATTTTCTGTATTTTATTTATTTATTGTTATTTAATTTATTTTGTTTATTTTTTAATGTATTTTCCAGTTTTATTTCATTTACTTATTAATTTATGTATTTATTTACTTTTCCATTCAATATTTTTGTTTATTTTCTTTTTCTTTTTTTATTCTTTGTTTTTATTATATTTATTTTTTATTTATAGAATTGAATTTTTTTAAATATTATTATTATTATTATTTCATTTTTTATTTACTTTGATCTGCATGCAGCACACCCTGCAATAAAACCCCTTTCTGAAATAAGACAGCGGGCAGTGTTTGATTGGATCTGTGCGTTTCTGGTATCTGCAGAGAGTAATAAATGAACTGATCATGTTTGATCATATTTAGTTAATAGATAAAATAAATAGGCCCTCGAATACATCAGACAATTTTTCTTTTCTTTTTTTTTTCTTTAAGACGTCTTAAAAAATTATTTTTTTATTTCCTTTATCTTTGTTGCTTTTTCAAAAAATTGTATTTCTCATTTATTATGACATAATTGTTTTGTTTGTTTATTTGTTAGTTTTTTATTTTATTATTTTTTTATTATTTTGTGTATTTATTTTTAATTGTTGATTTTTTTTTTTTTTTTTTTTTTACTTTTATTATTATTATTTCCTCTAAATGACATTTGTTCATTGAGATCATTAACACAAGAGCACCACTGTATTTTCAAGTTCCCGTTCAAAACACGAGCCGCAGTTCCATTTCCGGCCGGCAGATGGCGAAGCCCCGCCCCTCAGTGAACGTGTGTCAGAGTCAGCGTGACGCAGTAAAATCTGTGGTCTATTTCTGCACAGCAGCGCACATTAACAGTCTTATTTCCTAATTAAAAGCGACGTTAACGGTCATGGCGCAGAGTATGATGCTGTACTGGGGCTCCGGTTCTCCGCCGTGCTGGAGAGTCATGATCGCGCTGGAGGAGAAGCGGCTACAGGGATACAAACACAAACATTTGTCTTTTGACAAGAACGAACACAAGTGTGATGAAGTGAAAGCTCTCAATCCCAGAGTTCAGGTGCGTTCAGATGCATTACAGACCTGTGCTGTTTATGATTTCTTATGATTGCATTGAGATTTTACTGTGTATGCAGCTTTAATTCAGCGACAGCACAGTAGCCAACTTTTGTTTTAATATTGCACTTTTTTTATTTGCAGCTTCCAACTTTTAAGCACGGAGACATCGTCGTGAACGAGTCGTTTGCCGCGTGTCTGTATCTGGAGGTAAAACACTGAAGGGGCGTGTCGTTACGTAATGCAAATGTTTTTATGCCATGGTCTGTCATGTTCTATTAATGCGCTTCCTATAAACATTGGTAATCATAGTAACATACAGTTACAGTTGAATCAGAGCCTAAGAACTTGACTGGTCTGCAGAAAGCCAAGTCCTAATCACAGCTGAACACCTCTGGTGTGACTTTAAATGCAGATCTTGAGCCAAAAACTCTTTACCAAACACCAATGACTTGTACATATGGGTTCAGTCATTTTAGACACTTCCAAAACTGCTGCAACAGAGATGGAAATACAATTTTTAAATACATGAATTATGTTTCCTCCTTTGTTGCCAGTTTTGGAAGTGCCCTTTTCTGTTCTAAAGAGGGGGGCGTCCAAATACATTTGTCCATATAGTGTATGTGCAAGTCATTGGTGTTTGGTAAAGATTTTTTGGCTCAAGATCTGCATTTAAAGTCACAGCAGAGGTGTTCAGCTTGGATTAGGACTTGGCTTTCTGCAGACCAGTCCAGTTCTTCCACACTGACTCAATCAATCATTTCTTTTTGAACCTTGCCTTATACACAGAGGCATTGTCATGTTAGAATAGAAAAGGGTCCTGTCCAAACTGTTGCTTTAAAATTAGAAGCACACAATTCCCTAGAATATCATTATATGCTTAAACATTAAGATTTGTACTCATGGAAATTACTAAAGTAGTCAAACCTGTTCATTAGAAGGGGTATAGTGTATAAACTCAGAAATATAGTGTATAAACTCAGAATTGCGAGATATAAGCTCAGAATGGAACCAGAAGCAGTTCTGTCTTGGCAAGGTTGAGTTGAAGGTGATGGTCCTTCATCCAGCAAGAAATGTCTGTTAGACAAGCTGAGATGCGAGCAGCTACGGATCATCAGGATGGAATGAGAGGTAGAGTTGAGTGTCATGTTTCAAGCCATGTTTCTGAATGACAGAACCTAGTGATGCCATGTAGACAGAGAAGAGAAGTGGTCCAAGAACTGAGCCCTGAGGCACCCCAGTAGCCAGATGTTGCAACTTGGACACCTCACCTCTCCAAGATACCTTTAATAAAAATATAATTAAAAAGGAATTAAACACTGTAACCAACAGGGCACTCAGTATTCTGGGAAGTTTGTCCTGTCCATATTCAATTCGCAATTCGGTTTGTCACGCAGAGAACACGCAATCATGCAGGACACAAAAGCACACTTAACAACATCTCACAGCTTTGAAAAATGCCAAATATCGGCCGATATATCGGCCTTTGTGATATATCAGTCGACCACTAAGTCAACCTAATCTGCTTGTAAAGCATTGTGTAACAATCACTCAGTTAATTCATAAGTCATGATCTGCTTTACAGAAACACTGACCATCATTGGGAAAGCAGATGAGTCGCATGTTAGCTGATTTGCGTCATTCGAGAACAATAAAGCTAGAGTGTCTTGAAGTGCACGTGTCTCCATACAAATTAGGTCACGTACCAATATTAGCTTGTGATGTGTTCAATAATAATTGTGTGATTATTTCCTTATTGCCGAAAAGTGTTTTATTTTGTGCACTTTGCACAAAGCAAACAATAACAGGGAACAGTAATATTTCAGTGTTTTTGCATTTATTTGCAAGACTTTTGTGTTCCATAAGAAACTTATGCACATATTCGTTTGCGGAAAAAAAACAAGCGCAAAAGATTTGCAAGTGAATGCAAATTTTCTTGTGGAACCTGATTTGTGAAGGAGCATTAAAGCATTGAAAAATATTTTTAAATCTCATCTCATATTTTTCCATTACTATGTCCGTGTAGGGTCTCTGTTATACATAAAGATGACGAAAAAAATAGTGGTTTCCACCACAGTATTAAAAACAAAAAAATCTAATTGTGACAATTTCTATTCAGAGTTTTTTCACACAATTCAGATTTGTGAAATATAAACTCATAATTGCGAGGAAAAAAGTCATAATTGTCAGATAAAAAGTAGCAATTACCTTTTCAATATTTTTTTTTATTCATTTTCAAGTTTCCATAAATAACGACCCAATGGATGGATTATAGTGGAAATAAAAGAAGTATTGTCTATCAAACTGGGATAAGTGAGTTACAAATAATCACTTTGTGCTACTAGTTTCCAATGTTTTCAGCATCAAATTAATTATTTTTTTTCTAGTTCAGAGTAGATACTAATTTTATTTTTATTTTTTTCGTCTTTATTTGAGTTTCTGACTCAGTTCTGATGTTATATTTAACAGTTCAGTTCAGTTAAACATTGATATTTTTTCTTGTTGTTTAAAGTAAATAATGTCTCTGAAAACATGTTTAAGGAAGAGTAGTGATAATAGTAGATTTTTTGTAATAAAGTAATAGATCCAGACACTACAGATCCCAGACTGATGACTAACGGATGTGTTTTTGGTTTCTAGAGCGCGTTTAAGTCTCAAGGCACCCGTCTGATCCCAGACAACCCGGCTGAACAAGCGCTCGTCTACCAGCGAATGTTTGAGACCAACAACCTGCAGCAGAAAATGTGTAAGTGCCCTCAACAGTCAACATACTTCAACTCTAAAAACATGCAAACGTCCAGCTTCAGCTCGATCTTCTCGTGTCTTTCTGCTGTCAAATCTTGACTGATTTTGATCAAGTAAACGTCAGAATAACTGCAGTCATATTTCCAGATGAACACTTGCTGGACTGAAGCAGCTCAGCTTTACTTGATTCTCCATCAATCAGTGCGTCTCAAATCTGATCCTCAGGATCTTTTGAGGAGCGTTTGTTTCCAGAAGCTTTACTTTAACTGTTCCTCAGTGAGCCTCCAAAACATCTCACATCTCTCAATCAGCTTTGCATTGCATTGGATCATTTCAGTCTCATCTTACTAAGATATTACTGGAGATATAGAGTGACCACTGATATTTAGATCAATTTATGTCAGTATGTGCTGCACTGTTATAAAGATCTCATTGATTTACATTACAAGCATCAGAATTTCATCATATAAATATCAGCATATATACAAATATTTTTTCTCTGAAAAAAATTGAGCTGTTTTGTTCTCCATATTCTCACTGTATCAAACTATACGAGTCGTAAAAGCCTGAAAGATCAAATATGATAAACACACATGCACTGTTTTTTGTTCAGATGACGTGGCTTTCTATGAGTGGTATGTTCCTGAAGGAGAGAGACATGAATCGGCTCTGAAGAGGAATAAAGAGAATTTAATCACCGAGCTCAAACTGTGGGATGGATACTTGGAGAAGGTTGTGTTTTATTGATATTTATTGCTAATATAAATCATGCATTTATTATGTCAGATTGCAGTCTCATTGTGAATGATTCATCAGTTATTTTCTTCATCTAAATGTAACAACCACCAAAAACAATGACTATTTGACAATCATTACAATTAATTGCATGTCTTATCAGTAAAATTGTAAAGTAAAGAATTATGGATGGTGAAATTGACCTTTTGCCTCCGTCTTTCTGAAATGAATCGCATTACAACAGCGGAATGGATTATGAACGCAGCTGAATTCTCATCTTTATTAGTAGATATTGATGTATTTGTAGTGATAATAATGAACCTTCACTAATGATCAGTTTTTTCATCAGATGGGTAAAGGCTCGTACCTCGCTGGGAAGAACTTCACCATGGCCGATGTGGTTTGTTTCCCCGTCATCGCGTATTTCCCGCGACTTCAGTGAGTGAATCACTCTGGATATAATGCGTTTTTCACATTTTCTCAGTAATGAAAAGATGCGTTATAAAATAATGATTCTTTGAATTTGAAAACAGTATCAGATATTGAATGCATTATGAGGGTTCATGATTGATGACGTCAGGTGACGGTTCAGATGGGGCTGGTTTAATGTTTGATCTGGTTTCAGCTGTCCTCCAGAGCGTTGTCCCAGACTGATGGAGTACTACGAGATGCTGAAGGACCGTCCCAGTATTAAAGCCAGCTGGCCTCTTGAGTGGCTGGAGGAGCCTGAGGGTCAAGACACATTCAAGGATCTGTGAAGGACATCCCGAACACACCAGCAGCATAAAACCTTCAGTGAATTCAGTTTTATGTTCAACTTACTGTATTAAATCACAACCCTTGATTCTGATCAGTGTTGTTTACAGTGCAGCAGCTTCAATTTGTCTCACGTTTGATATTTCACCTCAATCATTAATCTTTAACCCAGCAGACCGCATTATTTGTGAACTCATTTTTGAAGATAAAGCTCATTGTGATTAAACTAATAAAGTTTTATCCTGTTCTGTCAAATAAAGAACATTTACCATCATTACTACAAAAATAAACTTTCTAAAGGAGAACTTTCTAAACTCACAAAACAAAGTTAAAAACAAACAACGGAAGTACCTTACTCCCTTTCTAACCAAAAACAGGAGAAAACATGGACATTTTATAATGAGGAGGACGTTTTAAGCGATGAAACTTGCAGGAGGTTTTTATGATAAAGACCTCTTGCCAAAAGATTGAGGCAAATTTAATTTCTCATGAGATGACCCTTTTAAAAACATTAGGTCACACCAACTAAATTAATGTGCAAGTAGCAGTAGAATTTTGAAGTAATATTTTCAGCTTAATACTTTCTGATATTGTACCACAGATGGGTATTATTGTTGTCTCTGGTCCCCATTGAAAATGCTCCCTGAACACACCTACAGTAACTTGAACCTAAAGTATTATATTAGTGTCAATAAATATTGTTACATCCCAAAACGTTAAGTTCAACCTTTATAATTGTCGTTTTTTTTGGATTAGGGGAGGTGGATGCCTTTTTTTTTTTTTTTTTTTTTTTTTTTTTTAAGCGTTTATTTAATCAAGCTCCAAAAACGGCAAGTTTGATTTCTCAAACTTAGTAGATAGTTTATTTTTAATGGCATCCCGGATCGTGTCAGAGGATTTTGTTTCGTAATCGAGGCAGTGTCATGCAAAAAACTTTATTAACATAAGTAAACATCAAGGAACATTAATATAATAATAATAAATCCATGTCCTCTTTAAAAATAAAAATTCCAATGATCTTTACTTTTTACAAAATAAGAAAAAATAATAGTTCCTATAAAGCTGCATGAGGGTTAGTGTGTTAGCTTAGCAGAGCACCAAAACCTGACAATTTATAAGATTAAATCATGTTTTTGCTCCATACAAGTTTTCAAGTGATTTAAGTAATCATGTGAATGAGCCAGAAAAATATGGCTACATTGAATGTCGATTAGCACTGCATATTAGAATAACCTTTTAAAAAACAAAATCTAACTTTCTGGGAATGTTAGAATAACGTTCTACAAACCATAATCTAACTAACTTCTGGGAACCAAAAACTAATGTTCTGGGAACGTTATTAACGTTATAGGAATGTTCTCCTAACAACAAACGAACATTCTGGGAACGTTATTAACGTTATAGGAATGTTCTCCTAACAACAAACGAACATTCTGGGAACGTTCTGGTAACCAATAATTGTTAGCTGGGTAGTAGGATTACTGACTGTAATATCGTTCATGTTAGGCTACTGACGATTGTTCTGTACATGTTAATATTGTAAACTTTAAAGTTTTAAATGTGTCTTTAGCAGAATCAATAAAGTTTTAAGCAGATCAGCTGAAATAATTTAAACTCATATTATTATTTAATGTCAAGGTATTTATTTGAGGAGTAAAAATAACCAATGCAGTCACACGAATTTTGCAAAATAAACCCCTTCATGGTTTTATGAGACACCCCAAATCAGTGACCGGACGTATTAAACCACACGGTCCGTGTACTTTTGCGTCCATTCCTTTTTCGTTTTTTAACCCAGAAATGAAATACGGAAAATGCGGTTTCTTCTATAATGGTTCGAACGCTGATTAATTGAATAAGCAGGAACAAACTAATTTTCATTATTCAAAATTCCTATTTCATTAAAAATCGTAAAAATGATATAAAGCTCTTTTTGTTTTTTTTGTAATGTGTAAATGCTAAGTTTAATTTCTACCTTTTTTGAGTGTTTCAATACAGACGCACCCTCAGACGCACCCTCTCATCTTCAGTGGAAGTATTAGACATTTAATTTAATATTATACAAAATAAATTTATATTAAATACTAATAAACAGCTCATTTAGAACATTTACATTACCTTTTTAACTATTACTGGCCTATTAATATGGTTTTAATAAAATATATATATATGATGACCTGCTGGCGTGCCGGAGCTTTGGAATTCTGCCTTTAGCAGCCTCCCTTTATTTATTTTTAATTTATTTATTTTTTTACAAAGTGTGCCAACAGAAAATTTGGTGTTATTGATATAAGATCTGATCGGGTACAATAATTTGATTAGACATTTTAAGAACGCGGATATTCTGTACAAGTTGTTACGTCTTTTAGAGCAAATCATTACCGGCAGAAATACAAAAACAAACTACCAAATGACTAATTCAGCAGATCAACCACTGACTGTGATGTGGATTGCAAAGCATCTACCTGTTAAAGGAACACTCCACTTTTTTTGGAAATAGGCTCATTCTCCAACTCCCTCAGAGTTAATAAGTTGAGTTTTACCGTTTTTGAATCCATTCAGCCGATCTCCGGGTCTGGCGATAGCACTTTTAGCATAGCTTAGCATAGATCATTGAATCCGATTAGACCAGTAGCATCGCGTTCAAAAATGACCAAAGAGTTTCGATAGTTTTCCTATTTAAAACTCGACTCTTCTGTAGTTATATCGTGTACTAAGATCGGCGGAAAATGAAAAGTTGCGATTTTCTAGTCCGATTTGGCTAGGAACTATACTCTCATTCCGGCGTAATAATCAAGGAACTTTGCTGCCGTAACATGGCCGCAGCAGGCGCAGTGATATTACGCAGTCCTCAGCTATATTATAACTAGTTACCTAGCTGGGAACTACTTTCAGGCGCTGCGTAATATCACTGCGCCTGCCGCGGCCATGTTACGGCAGCAAAGTTCCTGGTGCAGGCCCCGGTTTTGCAGGCAGATGCTACTCATCCAGGGCAGTGGCTCTAGCCACCGGGACACTCCCCTGTGCACGGCCCTGGTTCTACCCTAACAAAACATACATCGATTTGGATTTGTGGTCCAGGGTCACATATACGCTTGGTTGTGAACAGATCAACATGCTACTTTCTTTCCAAGTCGATAGAAAGTAAATGAAACGAAAAGTGGATGATATTAACCGTTAAAACACTGGCAGCGGAACTGAAAACGAAGACGCGCCGCTGACGTCACGCGTGACGTGTTTCCGCTAGTGCGCAGCGCGAACGTCGTTCGTGTTTTTCTGAAGCTCAGCTCGTTCCCGCGCTTCGTTGGACTCGTGATTCGGTCGAGGTGCGGGTCTCCGCGAGCTGACGGTGAGTCGCGCGGGGATGTTCGGTGATGTTTGTTCCTCACCGTCGGTGTGATCGGTGTGCGGCGGAGTGAGTCTCTGATCGGCTCCGCTCTCGGTCATACTTACCTGGCAGGGGCGTCTCCATGATCAGGAAGGTGGATCGCTTTAAGCGAGGATTAGCCATTGCACTCCGGCTTCTCTGACCTTAATGAATTCTCCACATGTGAGAATCTCAACTGCACAATTTCTGACAGTGGGGACTGCGTTCGCGCTCTCCCCGAATAATCTTGTTAAAGATAGACTTTGAAACATAATAAGTACTTCAGAATTGAATATTTCAGAGGTTCTCAGCATCCGATTATCAGTTCCTAAGCAAAATATTAGCTGCGTCTTTTAAATGTACATAAGTTTATAGAATTTGATATCATATCAACAGAAAGTACTCTTTATATTGCAAAAAAAAAAAGGTTAATTAATGTTGGTTAATTAAAATGTAAAACTTATTACTGGCGTTTCATCTCTCTTTTTTTTTCCCGATAGACTGTATTGCCCTGTATTAATATTAATTTAGTTGGTTAATGCTGATTATAAATTAAATCTCTTAAATACTTTACAGACAAAGCAAACAACACTCTTTTTCTAACGCCATCCTATAATATTTAAAAATACATTTAAAATATTTTCCTTTTATGGCTCTTTCCTCAAAATGAATTAATAATGTTTGTTCTTTTATGTAAATTAGGTGTCGTGGACAGGAGTGCCGGGTACTGTATTCACTGACCCAGAGCCTACGGTGCAGTGAGATACTGTATTTAAAGACTGCACACCTAGGTATGTCGAGAATGGCAGGAGGGGAGTCCTGCATGGGTTTTATTCATTCAAAGAATTTGAGTGCTACTGCTCGGTTGATTGTTTTATCAGTGATGGAGGTGAATTTCAGAATGAGTAGATGCAATATTTTTTTCTTTCTCATGTGTGTTTATGTCATGTTTATAGTCTATGGTATTAATCTATATTTGTATATACAATTATATTTTCTGTTTTGTTCTTTGAAATAATAATAAAAAAAATAAAATAAAAAAAAAGATCACTGTTATCAGTTTGGTTTTTTGGAGGCACCATGCATAAAATAGGATGCAGACACTGAAAATATACTGTATGTAGTAAATTGAATTTAAAACTACTTTATTGGCTTAAATATTGCACATGCAGAATTGCCAAAGCAAAAGAAAAATGTCCAAAATTATACTAAATAAATAAACAAGAACCATGACAGAGGACAGATTAAAATAAGAAAGGCAGCAGCTATTTGCAGTGATAGCAGGATTTTCTGCTATTTAAACTACTTATTGCAAACAGTGCTAATTACCTGTACCTCGGTATTGTAATACATTATAAAACAGTATGCAATAATAACTTATTGAGTGTAAATTATAATTTTGATTCAAATTTTTAAATGGATATCACCTTATTGGGACAATAAAGCCCTCCCTCACAACTTTTTGATTATTTCCTTAATTTTTATTCAAAATAAATGCTTTTCTGATGTGATTTGAAATTTGAAAAGGGAGAAAAAACTTTGCTAAAAGGCGGATTCGAACCTGAGTCGATCGCGTCAAAATGTAAAATCCACGCGTTTTATCATCTGCGCCACTAGAGCTGAGGACTGATGTTATCTTTTGTAATCTTGACTAGCCTAATAAGAAATATATAAGGCGCCGTTAAAGGGTATTACAATACACTGAAAAAAAAGATTTGTTGGATTTACTCAATTGAATTATGGACATTGGTTCCACACGTTTAGTTTTGAGTTCAGTGTCCTACACATTTATGTGGTTTCATTATAATACTTTTGTGTTAATCAGATGTATTTTCAAAAAGTAATGTGTACATAGTCTTTTTAAGTTATCCTAACATAATTCAGTTATGTTAGCTTAACATTATTATTTTATTTTAGATGCTTGGATTATGTAAATTCTGTGCAATTAAATTTAGTTAGCTTAACATAATGTTAGTAACTCACACATATTTTAATGGTTTGCTGTTTCATTTCATTTTCAATACCACAATAACCTTCTGTAAAGCCTTTATTTAATCATTTGAACTACGCGTCATTTAAAAGACACGTCTAAACAACAGTTTGCTTTCAAAAAGGACCAAGATCCCAACTAAAGCAAACACTGTCCACCACAATGGTGAGTTCAAATGAAACATATCAACATCTAAACCTCTGGTGATTATCAATAAAAGCTATATATGTCTGACAGAAATAAAGTCAATCTAATGAGTGAAGCTGGTGATGCTGTTTGTGGAGATGTTTGATCCTCTGCTGAGATCTTCAGAGATTTATTGTCTTTGATTTGCAGTTGATTTTACCAAATGCTTAATCATTAGTTATTTGATCATTTAATTAAACACTGTTTCATTGAAGTTGATTTTTGGACAAACACAATGTCTGTGAGTTGCTTTGCAATTACAAATGTAAATTACATTGAATAAAAACATAAAAACTTTCATTCTGGCTCCTCAGTGGACGTCTTGAAAGAAATCTGAAAACAATTTTACTCAGCTGTTTTCAACACAAATATTTTTAGCCGAGCTGACGGTGAGTCGCGCGGGGATGTTCGGTGATGTTTGTTCCTCACCGTCGGTGTGATCGGTGTGCGGCGGAGTGAGTCTCTGATCGGCTCCGCTCTCGGTCATACTTACCTGGCAGGGGCGCCTCCATGATCAGGAAGGTGGATCGCCTTAAGCGAGGATTAGCCATTGCACTCCGGCTTCTCTGACCTTAATGAATTCTCCACATGTGAGAATCTCAACTGCACAATTTCTGACAGTGGGGACTGCGTTCGCGCTCTCCCTTATTAAGCTGGTTAAAGACAGGTCTAACTGTATAATTGTTGAACGTGAATTGTTGATGTTTACTATAATTTCGCAAGGAGAACAGGTCAAAGAGAACTCATCGAATCGGTTAACCTTGTCTTTAAATTCAATTTTTTTAATGATTCTAGTGTAGTGTCCAAAAGGAACAGAAATGCAGAATAAAGAGAAGATTGAAGAGGAAAATTGAGTCATTCTAAGGACAGTTTCCACTCCCTCCCTTTCTCTCCTTTTGGACTGAATGATCTTACTATCTGTAGCCTCAATCAATACAAGAGGTCTCATGGACCTGGTAAAATGTACTTCGGTTTTTTCGTATTTGTATAATGCAGGTCACGATATTTCAGGAATGCAATATTTCTTTTAAACACGACTACAATAATTTAGAGGATATGGTCAATCAGTGTGGTCTGGGGATAATAGTAATAGATCTGGTGTATGTATACTTTTGAAGGGTAATTCATTAAAAGTTCTTAAAACACAAGAGGTTATAAATGGGAGATTAATATATGTGGATGTAAAATTTAATAATTTCTGTTTTCGAGTGATTAATGTATATTTTCCGATGGATCTACAAGGTAGAAAAGGAAGTTTTGAAAGCACTGCCACCTTTATTGATTTGTGGGAAAGAGATAATATTAGGAGGGGATTTTAATTGCCTTTTAAGACTGAATGATGGAAAGTCTAGCTCAAACATTTCACTGGATTCAAGCTCTCAAGATTTAATCAACTTAGTAAAAGATTTTGGTTTAGTAGACACTTTTAGAACTAAACATCCAGAGAGTCCTGGTACAAATGTTGAACTTATAGAGAGATTGATAGATCATTTGCCCATGACTTTTTTTTTCTTAATTTTGCTGGTTAAGATAAGTGTATTTTATATAAACACACAGTTAAAGCAACCAGTGTAACATTAACATCAATATATCAAGGGTCAAGAGCACAACAAAAGGAAACACTGGTCTCTTTGATGGTGATTTCAAACAAAACAATAAAGCATCTAAACCTCTGTTAATTCTCAATAAGAGCTTCTCTAGAAGTCTGACAGAAATAAAGTCAATCTGATGCTGTTTGTGAAGCTGTTTAATCAGATCTTGAGAGATTTAATGTCTTCTTTTTTTTCAGTTGATTTCATCTTCGTCTGTGGCTGAAGTCAGTTGTAGTTCTTGTGTTTCTCTTTCCTTCGGTGATTCTTCTTGATAACAGCAGTCGTTCTTCGGTGATTCTTCTTGATAACAGCAGCTGTTCATCATTAATGATCAATCATCACATAATTATCTCCTTAACAACACTGCTTCAATTCTACTTGAACACTCTAAAATGAGTTTAAATGAGAAAAAAGTAGCCTTTTTAAATGGTGATAAGGAACTGGTTAGAGACAAAAGGAAGGAATTTAGGGGTCTAATTAGGAAAGCTAAATTAGCATATAAGGATAAGATTGAAAATAGGTTATATACAGGCAATGCTAAGAAGGCATGGGAAGGGCTTAATAGTATTATGGGAAGAGAGAAGAAGAAACAGGTGTGTTCCTTACAAGTTGCACATTTTGTAGAAGATTTAATTGTTTTTTTTACTAGGTTTGATAGGGGGGATTGTACTACCGAATGTGAGAGAATATGTTTTAATATTCCGGCATATGAGCCTATTAAACTTAAGGAGTATGAAATAGCAGCTAGTCTTGCTAGCATTAAGCCAAATAAATCACCTGGCCCAGATGGGCTAAAGGGTTGTGTGTTAAAGGATTGTGCTTTCCAACTAACTAGTGTCCTTACCTGATTGTTCCAGCTCCTGTTAAATTGTAGGGTGGTTCCAAATTCATGGAAACAAACAAAGATTGTCCCAGTACCTAAAATATCTAATGCCAATCAGTTAAAAGATTTTAGACCGATTGCTTTAACATCCATGTTAGGTAAATGGAACGAGTACTAATAAGGCATATTTGGAATGATGTAAAGATTTGGACCCCGTTCAGTTTGCTTATGCTGTTATAACCTTATGTGATTTTGTAGCTGAACACATTCAGATGACTACAAATTATGTTCAAGCTCAGCTTTTAATTTGATTCGGATTGATATTCTTTTGCAAATATTAATTAACTTAGGAGTGAATGGTGATCTTATTTGGTGAATTAAAGACTTTCTTTTAAATCGTCCTCAAAAAGTAGTTTTTAATGATATGGTGTCAAAGACAATTATTGTAAATACAGGAGTTCCACAAGGAACTATTTTAATCACCCTTACTTTTCTCATTGTATACAAATGAATTTAAGATACAGGATTCTGATTTTAATTTATTTAAATATGTGGATGATATGGCACTTGTTGGCCGGTTGTGTAAAGCTGGAATAGAGGGAGATATGCGGTATTATAGTTATATAAACTTGCTTCAAAATTGGTGTAAATTGAGTTCATTGGAGATAAATGTAAACAAAACCAAGGAATTGGTCATTAGTAGGAATAAATCAGATTTTATTGAAGGGTTAGAATCTCTGATACTTGATGGACATCAAATAGAGAAGGTCGGAAGTTTTAAATATTTAGGAACATTCATAGACAGTAAATTGATATTTGCTGGTAATGTGGAGTATGTTTTTAAAAAAGCAATGCAGAGATTACATCTTATTAGGAGGTTACAACATTTTGGAGTGAGTCAACATATTTTAGAGATGGTTTATAAGAATCTTGTTGAGAGTGTTGTATGTTTTAATATGACTATGTGGTATGGATTATTGCCAGTTAAAGAAAAGCAAAAACTGGGTCGAGTAGTTAAAATTGCTAGTGCAATTGTAGGACAACCACAAAAACAACTGAATGAAATTTACCAAATAAGAGTCAAACAAAAAGCACAGGTCATTATTGAAGATTGTTCTCATCCCTTGAATATTAAATTTCAGCTTTTACCATCAAAAAGACGTTTTAGGCAACCTCAAGTAAGGAAAAATGTGTATCAAATGTCATTTGTGCCAACTGCTGTTAGAATTTTAAATGCTGGGATCTGAGTGCGAGAAGGGGTGATTGTGTGTGTTTTTTGTTTTTTTGTTGTAAATTTTGTGATGTTTAATGTATTTGTGTGGTGAAGCCAAAGACAAATTTAGTAAAAAAACATTTAAAATAGGCCTATATGCAAAAAAGAAAAAAAAAATGAAAAAAAGAAAAAAAAGGGGGGGGGGGGGGGGGTTCCTTCAGCAAGGTTTTTATTCCCATTATCCACACATAAAACCTCAGTTCAAGCTGATGGGCTATTTGGTATTATTGCCTTATTTATCACCGCAGTTGTTCTTTAAAATAAAACCATTTGCGAGTTTGTCCTATGTCTTACTGAACTACAGTGAATTATCGTCATATCCTAAGTTTTTATCCAGTGTTTAAGTATGTCTGCTTCGTGTACAGTGAAAAGTGCAATAATATGACTTAATTTAACGTGCAACCCACCTGTTGAGATTGAGGACCACTATTTACGTTCATCACACAGAAACATAATATTTCTCATAGGTGAGGCTATTTGTAGCATAGGTAGGACTAAATCATGGCCACGAATTAAGAATTTGTTCCCCAGACTGAATTCGTGAGCCGCTCATATTACACAGCTCTGTTTTGCCCAAAGTACTCGGAGATGCCTCCACCAAGCGTTTGATAGGAACTTAATTCGTCATAAATAAAAAAACACATTCGCTAATTGATTCCAACTAAAATCGTTGTTGTTAGCACTAAATATTTCTGTAGTACAGCCAAGCAGCATAGATCATTCATCAAAACGTATATAAAAGAACGCTCATGCGCAAATGTCACCAATAAGCTCTGCTGTATTATAAACCAATGAAATTGAAGGTGGGCGGAGAGACACGTGTCACCTTAATGTGTCGCCCCCGCTCCATCGTCGGTGGTCAATGTTTGCTTTAGTTGGGCTCTTGACCCTTGACTCTTTAACATTAGTTATTGTTTGGCTGCTGTAACTGAGTTAGACGACAGTTAAGACAAGTCAAGAGAAAAGATGATCTGGTGGTGTTGGTTATGTTTTGACATCATCATCAGACCTGAATCTCTGAGTTCAATTTACCGTATCAATTTCTGGCATCCTGTGATTGTACAGTGTAATACCTGAAATTTTCAGCATAAACAGATTTTTCAGAATGCTCCTAATCAAACATTAAAAAAAGCTATCCTCTATGCACACAGACATCAAGTATCAGCGTGAGAACCTCAACAATGGTGACCATCAAATGTTGCAGTGCATTCTGGGTGCCACCAATCAAAACTCACCAATAGCTGCCATCATGCATTGCATAATTTTAGTAGTTTGTTTTGTGAAGTTCAGAATTGATCTGTTTATCTGAATATGCTGTTTATCACCGTTGTTGAGATTCATACTCTGATTCTTGATGTCAGAGCGTGCCTAAAATACTATATTTTCTTTTTTGGATCAGAACAGTTTGTAAGAAACCATTTGGATTATACTGAATATTTCAGATCTTATATTGTAGAAATACAGAACTGCTGTAAATTAAGTGAATCTAATTCAGAGACTAAGCTCTTAAAGAGTTCAGTGATTCAGATCAGATGATGATGACAATACATAATCAACACCACCAAACATCCTTTTCATTTGGCTTGTCTAACTATTGTTTAACTCTGTTACAGCAGCCAAACAATACCTAACGTTAAAGAGTCAAGGGTCAAGAGTCCAACTAAAGCAAACATTGACCACCGTGACGGTGACCCAATGGTAAAACATGATTTTCTCCTTCAGTGATTCTGTGTTAACATCAGGTGTCTTCAATAATTCAGTTTTGGGGGCCTGGAAACACAAGCTTTTGAACACGATGCCTGTATCATCTCCATGTAAACAACAAAAACATGAATTTGTGAAAAAGGTGACGTCATGTGCATGCATATTACGTTTTTTGCGCAGTGTTTCTTGATCACCAACTACTGGCCTGACATGCATAACATAGTATCATTAGCATAGTGTTTTTTGTCCAATGAAACAAATATTTTTGTTTGAATTTTACTTAATTTTTTCATGCTATTTTACTCATTTTGAATGGTTAATTGTTAGCATTTCATTTGATTAATTCTAATTAAGTTTAATGTGTTGAATTTAATTAATAATATTGCTTGTAATATTTTGAAACAAATATAGTGAATCATTTTTTTACAGTGTAAAAACCCTGATTCCCGAAGAGAAGTCCTGAACCCGGATAAGTTACAGTGTGAAGTAATATCCAAGCGGGCTCCAAATATCAGTGGCTCCTGTCGTAGCCAGTGAAGAGAAAAAGAGTTCTCAGTCTTTTGGACAAGAAAAAGGCTCCACACTTGAAAGAGATTACGATAAAAGACAGTCTATGCCAAAGTGAAGAAGCGACTAAATTGTTAACTATAAGAGTTCTCCCTCTATAGGACATATTTGGTAATAACCATTTCCATTTATCCATGCGCCCTTTGACTTTTTCCAACACCCCCTCCCAATTCTTCTGTAAAAAACTGTCATCTCCCAAATAAACTCCTAAATATTTTATACCTCCCCTACCCCGACACAACCCATCAGGAAGACAAGGTATCTCATCAAACCATTGACCTAACAATAAAGCTCTTGGTTTTATTTCTTAATAACTACTATTAATTGTATATTTAATCATTTATAAGTGACATATAATTGTATATTGTACTTCATCTGCCCGCCAGTCCCAGCTAATTACTTCTACCACCAAAAATGCTTTTTCCTTAGCTTTCTGTGATGCCACTCTATCCCTGGATGATTCTCAAACAGATTTGAGTGATGAGGAGCTCCTATCCAGGTTTAATTATGTCTCTGCAAATGTCTTAGACTCAGTGGCACCTCTAAAAACCCTAAAACAAAAACCTAGGTCTGAGCCCTGGATAGATGAGACCATACGCTCGCTCAGGAAGTGTTGTAGAAGAGCAGAGCGTATGGAAAACAGACAAACTCCAGGTCTCATTTGAAATATTAAGTGATTCGCTATTGCAATACCAGAAGGCAGTCAAAGCAGCAAAATCAAGATATTTTTAAGAAATCATTACTAAAAACTGTCACAGGCCAAAAACACTTTTCACTATCATCAATACTACTTTGAACCCCTCTGTGTGTTTGTTTCCTGAAATGTTTTTGTCAATAAGATAAGAGATCTTAGACTGGGGATAACTCCCTCTTCCTTCGATCCCTCTCTTCCCCCTGTTTGCAGTGCTGTTTTTAGTCATTTTGAACCAATTTCTGGCACTTATCTTAAATAAATAGTGGATCAGCTTAAACTTTCGGGCTCTTGTTTTGATATTATTCCTCCATACTTTCTTAAACAAGTTTTGGATGTAGTTGGGTCTCATCTATTGATTATCATTAATCGCTGCTTAGAAACTGGTGTTGTACCTGACCTGTTAAAACATGCAACAGTCCACCCCTTGCTTAAAAAAAACAAAACTTAGAACCCAAAGTGTTAGCCAATTTTAGACCTCTCTCAAATTTGCCAAATCTTATTTTTCTAATCGAAGGTTTTCAGTTAATTTTGGAGAGAATTTTTATATCATGTGGGGTTCCTCAGGGATCCATTTTGGCTCCCCTTCTTTTTTCAATACACATGCTTCCACTTGGTTCTATTTTCAGGAAATATGGGCTGTCATTCCATTGTTATGCTGATGACACCCACGTTTATTTGCCCTTAAAACGTAATTCAGATGGTTTGGACACTCTCATGGCTTGCTTGTCAGATGTAAAGTCCTGGTTGTCTCTAAACTTTCAGAATTTTAATGAAAGTAAAACAGAAATAATAGTTTTTGGTTCTTCAGATTCAATTCATAATCCCAAATTAAATCTTGGTGTGCTGTCCTCTTGTGTGAAGACATCAGTGAAAAACCTGGGTGTTGTCTTTGATGAGTCTTTGAAATTTGATAAGCAGATAAACTTGGTCGTGAAATCATGCTTTTTTCAGTTGCGAATGCTATCAAAAGTAAAGTCATTTCTCTCCTTCAAAAATTTTGAAAAAGTAATCCATGCTTTATATCCTCCAGGCTGGGTTACTGTAATTCTCTATATGTTGGGATTAGCCAATCAGCTCTTTCCCGATTACAGTTAGTTCAAAATGCAGCAGCCAGACTGCTCACAGGTACTCGAAAACGGGACCACATCACTCCAATTTTACGCTCTCTTCACTGGTTGCCTGTGCGCTACAGAATTGATTTTAAAATATTACTTATAGTGTACAAATCTCTAAACTGTATGGCCCCATCCTACCTCTCTGACCTTTTGATTGAACATTTTTCCAGTAGGTCATGCCTAGGTCAAAGTATAAGTGTAGAGGTGACCGTGCATTCTTGGTAGTTGCCCCCAGACTCTGGAATAAATTACCTGTCACAATTAGACTTGCTCCCTCTGTATCTGCTTTTAAGTTTAGCTTAAAAACATATCTGTTTGCTAAGGCCTATAATGTGTATTAATACTTTCCTGCCTTACATTTTATTGTTTTAATGTATGTTGTGTACTTTATTTTTTATTTTTTTCTATTTTTCTTTTGCTGTAAAGCATATTGGACAACCATGGGTTGTGAAATAACTTGAGTTTACATCTAATGCATCCTGAGAGTGTTTATTTGGTCCAGAAACAGTATAAATTGTGTCTAAATGAACCTTAAATGATGTTAAAAATATGTCCACTAACCACATTTGAACTAGTTTTCAACCTTGTATGGAGGTTCATGAACGTCTATATCGGACGCTCAGAACACGTCAAAAAAAGACGTCATAAAAACTTTCATTCTGGCTCCTCAGTGGACGTCTTTTCAACATCTGCAAAGACATGAAAAGACGTCCACTGGACGTAACTTTGCCCATGGGTCGTGCTTCCCCATCTTCATAGAGAACGCGGATCGTGGTTGCTCAGAGCGCTTTTGGATAAAAGCTGGAAATGGTGCGGCCGCAGTTTGCGCGCATTTTTAGAGCTGTGAACAGGAAAACCTATTTAGAGCACCTTATTATAATAATTAAAATATCAATATTTGGCGCCAGATATCGATTATCGTATCGCACTGAGAAGAATCGCGATATATCGCCATATCGATTTATTGTCCCACCCCTATTAATAAGGTTATTAATATAAACCTAACAATTTTATTAGTATTTATTAGTATCGAATGTCACTGTTTTAATACATTAAGCCACATTAAGCGTTTTAGAATGTCCCAAAACCGTGCCTCGAAATAAGCACTGACTGTATTATTTTGTCCAAATTCAAAATAAAACTCTATGAACCGCTCCATACCAGCTGTAACCACTGCAAGCTGCAAAGTAAACATGAAGAGTTTGTCCGAACCAGAGTTGTAAAGTCCAGGGGTCAGAAAGTAAAAGTCCTGCCATATTTTTGTTCCACCCATGAACTCAGCAGCTGATTTCACCAGAGGAGGAACCAAGTCATTCCTTTCAAGTCACAAACAAGTCTCAAGTCAAATCCCAAGTCCTGAAAGAGTTAAAGTTAATGAGATAATTAAGTGACTAATTAAATGATGATTGTGCATTAGTGATGAACACCTGCTGTTATTGAGAATTACAGAGGATCAGATGTTGATGTTTTATTGGTTAAAATGATGCCACCATCACAGAGATCAATGCTTGCTTTAGTTGGGCTCTTGACCCTTTTAATAACTGAAAGTGGTTTGCTTTTAAGCAATTGCAATATTGTTTCACAACAAATAATTGTACATTGCTGAATTAAAAGCTTGAAGCAGATGCGTTTACACTTTCTGCTTTCATTCACTTGAATGAACATCACTCCACCTGTAGCTGATGTGTGGTTGAGGAAAGCCACCCACATGATTGTAAAGCACTTTTGGTGTGTTTCAATACATAGTAAAGCGCTGCATAAGTGCCTCATTCATCACAAAGATATCTCTCCTTGGTAATATCCAGCTGTTTATAAACAAATTGTCACCTTAAGGCTTAAATATTGGAAAAGAAAAAAGACTGTGTCACTCAGGGTTCTAGACGTGAACACTTATCATAGGATCCTCAACAATGGTGACAATAATTATTCATGCTGCAGTGCATGATGGGAGTTTTTACTATGGTGTTACCCAGTATGCATTGCAGCATGAAGCATTTTGCTGATTGTCACCATTGTTGAGATTCATATGCTGGCTCTTGATGTCTCTGTGTGTAGAAATAGCTCTGGAGTTTTAATATTTATGTGCATTACAGAAATTTAAAATTTATTCAATATAACTATTAGAGCAACACCTTCGTCGCATGCTGTAGTTTCACAGTGTTGATTATTGAAAACCTGAACATATAAATAAAAGAAAAAGAGTTATTTTGGAGGTAAACAGGCCAGCGCCTGATGACTATCTCATCATATGATAACAGCGATTAGCTGCTCACTGTATAGCACTGATCTCTCTGCTTTATAACAGCACATGCACTGCTGCAGAAAGAGATTTGACACAGAAGTCAAGAGTCAGGAGCCCAACCAAAGCACGCATTGATCTCTGTGATGGTGGCGTCATTTTAACCATTAAAACATCAACATCTGATCCTCTGTAATTCTCAATAACAGCAGGTGTTCATCACTAATGCACAATCATCATTTAATTAGAAACTTAATTATCTCATTAACTTTAACTCTTTCAGGACTTGGGATTTGACTTGAGACTTGCTTGTGACTTGAAAGGAATGACTTGGTTCCTCCTCGAGTGAAATCAGCTGCTGAGTTCATGGGTGGAACAAACATATGGCAGGACTTTTACTTTCTGACCCCTGGACTTTACAACTCTGGTCCGAACTCAAATGGTTTTGCGAGAGAACGCAAAACATTTGAAAAAAATTTTTTCCTCCCACCACAATGTCCTTTAAAGGGCTCCGTACCAATAAGCTCTGCTGTATTATAAACCAATGAAATTGAAAGTGGGCGGAGCGACACATGTCGCCCCACCTTAATGTGTCACCCCGCCCCATCGTCCAGGGTGCACTCTGGAGCTACTCCGAGTCAGCGTGACGCAGTGAAATCTGTGGTGAGTGTGGTCTGTTCTGCACAGCAGCACACATTAACAGTCTTATTTCCTAATTAAACACAACATTAACGGTCATGGCGCAGAGCATGATGCTGTACTGGTGCTCCGGTTCTCCGCCGTGCTGGAGAGTCATGATCGCGCTGGAGGAGAAGCTGCTGCAGGGATACAAACACAAACATTTGTCTTTTGACAAGAACGAACACAAGTGTGAAGAAGTGAAAGCTCTCAATCCCAGACTTCAGGTGCGTTCAGATGCATTAGACCTGTGCTGTTTATGATTTCTTATGATTGCATTGAGATTTGCGCATGCAGCTTTAATTCAGCGACAGCACAGTTGCCAAACTTTTTTTTTTTAATATTACACTTTTTTTTTTCCTTCTTTTTTTTTTTGCAGGTTCCGGCTTTTAAGCACGGAGACATCGTCGTGAACGAGTCGTTTGCCCTGTGTCTGTATCTGGAGGTAAAACATTGAAGGGCTTGTCGTTACATAATTCAAATATTTATAAACCCTAATGTTGCTTTAAATCAGGGGTGGGCAAACTTGGCCCTTCCAGGCCACTTTCCTTCAGAGTTTAGCTCCAACCCTAATCAAATGCACCTGAACCAGCTAATCATTGTCTTCAAGACTATTAGAAGGCAGAGGTGGGACTTTCAAGTCACAATCAAGTCTTCAAGTCATATCCCAAGTCCTCAAAGAGTTAAAGTTAATGAGATGATTAAGTGACTAAGTAAATGACGATTGAGCATTAGTGATGAACACCTGCTGTTAACAATCAACATCACTGAAGAAAAGAGAAACAAAAGAACTATATCTGACTTCAGCCACAGCCTTGGATAGAATCAACTGAAAAAAAAAAAACACACACACACACACACACACACACACACACACACACACACACACACACACACAGTGCCACCATAATTGTGGTCAAGGTTTGCTTTAGTTGGTCTCTTGACCCTTTTACCAATTCAAAATAATTTACCTCTGAACAGTTACAGTATTGTTTCAGTAGTAGCAGATTAACTTATGCTTTTTGCTTATAACTCATGAGTGACCATCATGAAGTAGTCTCTCATTTTGGTTTATTGACCGACATTCAGCTATTACTAAACAGCAAAAAAAGAAAAAGTACTGTGAAACAAATGTTACTCTTCAATAGTGGAGAAAAAAAACTCTTCATTGGCTCAGGCTTTTAGACATGAACACTTATCATATGATCCTCAACAGTGGTGACAATACATTTTCATACTGCAGAGCATGATGGGAGTTTTTACAATGGTGTTACCCAGCATGCATTGCAGTATGAAGCATTTTGTTGATTGTCACCATTGTTGAGATCCATATGCTGGTTCTTGATGTCTGTGTGCGTCTAAATAAAATTGGAGTTAAATGTTTTATAAGCTTTGCATAGGTTTGAAATTCATTCACTACAACTATTAGAGCGACACTCTGCTTGCATGCTGTAGTGTTACAGGGTTGATTACGGAAAACCTAAACATACAAACTAATTAAAAGTAATTTGATTGAAATGAGGTCAGCTCATGATGATTATTTAATCAGGTAAAAACAGCAAATCACTGCTCATATTATTAACCTTTCTGCTATACAACACCAAAAGAGACATAATGCAGGCAGACAACGATCGAGAGCCCAACTAATGCAAACACTGACCTTCATGATGGTGGCGGCATCATTTTAACCAATAAAACATCAACAGCTGATCCTCTGTAATTCTCAATAACAGCAGGTGTTCATCACTAATGTCTCATTAACTTTAACTCTTTGAGGACTTGGGATGTGACTTAAAGACTTGATTGTGACTTGAAAGTCCCACCTCTGCCTTCTAGTAGTCTTGAAGACAATGATTAGCTGGTTCAGGTGCGTTTGATTAGGGTTGGAGCTAAACTCTGAAGGAAAGTGGCCTGGAAGGGCCAAGTTTGCCCACCCCTAATTTAAATGATAAATCAGTGTCCAGTTGATCACACACAAGCCAAACGTGTTTTAATTCCTATAAATCAGAAAATAATATGGTCAGCAAAAACAGTCAATGCACGGTGCAACTGTAATCACCTGCCAAAGAGGGTAAAATTAAATATTTGGGTAAAGTTGGTTTTATATTCGCACATTCACAACATTCACACATTTCCCCGTTAAATAACTTTCTAATTATATGTGCAATAAAGTTATTTTTTGCAAATTCTAATCAGCGACATCATTGTCAACCCACTACATTTTTTCACAATCGATCAAAAATGGGCAAGTATTGTTTCAATGTCACATTTACTTGCGAATGTCCAATGTAGTGTGATTAACAAAGTAATTGAATGCTGAAGTCTGAATGTGCGAATATAAAACCAACTACCCAAGTAAATTAGACTGTCAACTCCTAGGTATGATTGACTTTGTTTTTTATCTTATTATTATGGAAGCTCATTTCTGCCATGGAATAAAAAATAAATAAAAAGGTAATTGCAACTTTTTATTCTCACAATTCAGACTTTTTACAGTTCTGAGGGGAAAAAACTCAGACTTACGAGATATAAACTCTTGAGCTATAAATTTAGAATCACAAGAAATAAACCCAGAATGAGATGTAAACTCAGAATCGCGAGATGTAACCCAGAATCATGAGATGTGATTCTGGGCTTATAGATGGCGATTCTGGATTTACAAGGTATTCATTTACAATTGTAAGATATAAACCAGAATGGAACCAGAAGCAGTTCTGTCTTGGCAAGGTTGAGTTGAAGGTGCTGGTCCTTCATCCAGCAAGAAATGTCTGTTAGACAAGCTGAGATGCGAGCAGCTATCGTCAGATCATCAGGATGGAATGAGAGGTAGAGTTGAGTGTCATCAGCATAGCAATGATATGAAAAGCCATGTTTCTGAATGACAGAACTTAGTGATGCCATGTAGACAGAGAAGAGAAGTGGTCCAAGAACTGAGCCCTGAGGCACCCCAGTAGCCAGATGTTGCAACTTGGACACCTCACCTCTCCAAGATACCTTTAATAAAAATATAATTAAAAAGGAAGTAAACACTGTAACCAACAGGACACTCGGTATTCTGGTAAGTTTGTGTGCATTGGTAATCTTTTTTTTTAATTTTAGCTAAAGCCAAGGTAACACTCATTTTACATACAGCACACAGTGAAAATGACATGAACATGATTGGCTAATGGATAAAGCACAACATAGTTTGAAATCACGAGTTTAAAGTTTGTCGATCGGGCGTCTCCAGTGAAGCTGGACTCTGCCCCGTCCATATTCAATTCGCAATTCAGTTTGTCACGTAGAGAACACGCAATCATGCAGGACACAAAAGCACACTTAACAAGATCTCACAGCTTTGAAAAATGCCAAATATTTGCCGATATATCGGCCTTTGTGATATATCGCTCAACCACTAAGTCAACCTAATCTGCTTGTAAAGCATTGTGTAACAATCACTCAGTTAATTCATCAGTCATGATCTGCTTTACAGAAACACTGACCATCATTGGGAAAGCAGATGAGTCGCATGTCAGCTGATTTGCGTCATTTGAGAACAATAAAGCTAGAGTGTCTTGAAGTGCACGTGTCTCCATACAAATTAGGTCACGTACCAATATTAGCTTGTGGTGTGTTTAACAATAATTGTGTGATTATTTCCTTATTGCTGAAAAGTGTTTTATTTTGTGCACTTTGCACAAAGCAAACAATAACAGGGAACAGTAATATTTCAGTGTTTTTGCATTTATTTGCAAGACTTTTGTGTTCCATAAGAAACTTATGCGCACATTTGCTTAAGGAAAAAAAAAAGATGATTGCAAGCGATTGCAAATTTTCTCGTGGAACCTGATTTGTGAAGGAACATGAAAGCATTGAAAAATATTTTTAAATCTCGATCTCGTCTCATATTTTTCCATTACTATGTCCGTGTAGGGTCTCTGTTATACACAAAGATGACGAAAAAAATAGTGGTTTCCACCACAGTATTAAAAAACAAAAACAAAAAATCTAATTGTGACAATTTCAATTCAGAGTTTTTTCACACAATTCAGATTCGTGAAATATAAACTCAGAATTGCGAGGAAAATAAGTTGTAATTGTGAGATAAAAAGTAGAAATTACCTTTTTAATTTTTTTTTAATTCATTTTCAAGTTTCCATAAATAACAACCCAATGGATGGATTATAGTGGAAATAAAAGAAGTATTGTCTGTCAAACTGGGATCAGTGAGTTACAAATAATCACTTTGTGCTGCTAGTTTCCAATGTTTTCAGCATCAAATTAATTATTTTTTCTAGTTCAGAGTAGATACTTTTTTTTTTCCAAGGTAGTCTTTGAGTTTCTGACTCAGTTCTGATGTTATATTTAGAGTTTATATTGCTTGATGTAGGAAGGTTTAGTTCAGTTACACATTGATATTTTTTCTTGGTGTTTGAAGTAAATAATGTCTAAGTGACTCTGAAAACATGTTTAAGGAAGAGTAGTGATAATAGTAGATTTTTTGTAATAAAGTAATAGATCCAGACACTACAGATCCCAGACTGATGACTAACGGATGTGTTTTTGGTTTCTAGAGCGCGTTTAAGTCTCAAGGCACCCGTCTGATCCCAGACGACCCGGCTGAACAAGCACTCGTCTACCAGCGAATGTTTGAGACCAACAACCTGCAGCAGAAAATGTGTAAGTGCCCTCGACAGTCAACATACTTCAACTCTAAAAACATGCAAACGTCCAGCTTCAGCTCGATCTTCTCGTGTCTTTCTGCTGTCAAATCTTGACTGATTTTGATCAAGTAAACGTCAGAATAACTGCAGTCATATTTCCAGATGAACACTTACTGAACTGAAGCAGCTCAGCTTTACTTGATTCTCCATCAATCAGTGCGTCTCAAATCTGATCCTCAGGATCTTTTGAGGAGCGTTTGTTTCCAGAAGCTTTACTTTCACTGTTCCTCAGTGAGCCTCCAAAACATCTCACATCTCTCAATCAGCTTTGCATTGCATTGGATCATTTCAGTCTCATCTTACTAAGATATTACTGGAGATATAGAGTGACCACTGATATTTAGATCAATTTATGTCAGTATGCGCTGCACTGTTATAAAGATCTCATTGATTTGCATTACAAGCATCAGAATTTCATCATAGAAAAAATATTTGTATATATGCTGATATTTATCAAAAAAATTGAGCTGTTTTGTTCTCCATATTCTCACTGTATCAAACTATACGAGTCGTAAAAGCCTGATAGATCAAATATGATAAACACACATGCACTGTTTTTTGTTCAGATGAAGTGGCTTTCTATGAGTGGTTTGTTCCTGAAGGAGAGAGACTTGAATCGGCTCTGAAGAGGAACAAAGAGAATTTAATCACCGAGCTCAAACTGTGGGATGGATACTTGGAGAAGGTTGTGTTTTATTGATATTTATTGCTAATATAAATCATGCATTTATTATGTCAGATTGCTCGTCTCATTGTGAATGATTCATCAGTTATTCTCTTCATCTAAATGTAATGATTGTCAAATAGTCATTGTTTTTGGTGGTTGTTACAATTAATTGCATGTCTTATCAGTAAAATTGTAAAGTAAAGAATTACTGATGGTGAAATTGACCTTTTGCCTCCGTCTTTCTGAAATGAATCGTATTACAACAGCGGAATGGATTATAAACGTAGTTGAATTCTCATCTTTATTAGTAGAGGAGATGCTGTTACTGTATTTGTAGCGATAATAATGAACCTTCACTAATGATCAGTTTGTTCATCAGATGGGTAAAGGCTCGTACCTCGCTGGGAAGAACTTCACCATGGCCGATGTGGTTTGTTTCCCCATCATCGCGTATTTCCCACGATTTCAGTGAGTGAATCACTCTGGATATAAAGCAGTGAATTCAGTTTTATGTTCAACTTGCTGTATTAAAATCACAACCCTTGATTCTGATCAGTCTTGTTTACTGTGTAGCAGCTTCAATTTGTCTAACGTTTGATCTTTAACCCAGCAGACCGCACTATTTGTGAACTCATTTTTGAAGATAAAGTTCATTGTTATTGTGGCTGTAATGATTAATGTTAACAGCTTTTATTGTAATTGTTTGGGACTAATGAAGTTTTATCCTGTTCAGTCAAATAAAGAGCATATACCATCATTACTACAAAAAATATAGAAACGTGGTTCAGTTTTAAGTTATTAGCACTATACAAGTTCAACTTACTGTATTACTTACTGTACTGGGGGGGGGGGTCTGTCACATAATTGCAGGGGGTCTGTATAATCATTAAAAAAAATCTTAAAAACATTTTTTCATAAATATTGTTAAGTGCTTTCCTATAAGGTCAGGAAGGGGATGACAAGGAAATTTAAAAATGCAAGACCCAAAAAAAGAAAAAGGAAAAACAAAAATCTTAATAGGTGACCAGGAAGACCTCTCTCCTGTCCCAGCACTGCACAAAAAAAAAAAAAAAAAATTTTTGTAACTCAGGAAAAGTGGTTTATTTGACATGCTCAAAAAAAAAAAAAAAGGTACAAAGAGGGGAGCAAATAAAGCTTTGGGAGGGGGACCAGGCCAAAACAACAAACAGAAAAGATCTAACTTAGGGAGGAGAACTTTCTAAACTCACAAAGTTAAAAACAAACAACGGCAGTACCTTACTCCCTTTCTAACCAGAAACAGGAGAAAACATGGACATTAAAAAAAAAAAAAAAAAAAAAAAGCATCCACCTCCCTACTGCTCCAAAAAAAAACACGTATAAAGGTGGAACTTAAATCATAAGTTGTGAATTTACCAGAGTAAAACAGAGCAACAACATCTCTTCAAATATTCAAAAGGTCAATACGTCAAAAAATCCTATTGGAATTTCAGTTCATCCTTTAGGATCTTACTGGATTCTTAGAATCCTATAGATTGATTTTAATGGGATTTTACTATGTCCAGGATTTTATTTGATGCTTAGAATCCCCAGATAGCAAAATGACACAGGATCGGATCCACCCCGGAGGCAGAGGTGTAAAGTCCAGGGGTCAGAAAGTAAAAGTCCTGCCATATTTTTGCTCCACCCATGAACTCAGCAGCTGATTTCACTAGAGGAGGAACCAAGTCATTCCTTTCAAGACACAAGCAAGTCTTCGAGTCAAATCCCAAGTCCTCAAAGAGTTAAAGTTAATGAGCTAATTAAGTTTCTAATTAAATGATGATTGTGCATTAGTGATGAACACCTGCTGTTATTGAGAATTACAGAGGATCAGATGTTGATGTTTTAGTGGTTAAAATGATGCCACCATCATGGAGATCAGTGCTTGCTTTAGTTGGGCTCTTGACCCTTTTAATAACTGAAAGTGGTTTGCTTTTAAGCAACTGCAATATTGTTTCACAACAAATATTTGTACATTGCTGAATTAAAAGCTTGAAGCAGATGCGTTTACACTTTCTGCTTTCATTCACTTGAATGAACATCATTCCACCTGTAGCTGATGTGTGGTTGAGGAGACACCCACATGATAGTAAAGCGCTACATAAGTGCCTCATTCGTCACAAAAATATCTCTCTTTGGTGATATCCAGCTGTTAATAAACAAATTGTCACCTTAAAAGAACACTCCACTTTTTTTGGAAATAGGCTCATTCTCCAACTCCCCCAGAGTTAATAAGTTGAGTTTTACCGTTTTTGAATCCATTCAGCCGATCTCCGGGTCTGGTGATAGCACTTTTAGCATAGCTTAGCATAGATCATTGAATCCTATTAGTCCAGTAGCATCGCGTTCAAAAATGACCAAAGAGTTTTGATATTTGTCCTATTTAAAACTTGACTCTTCTGTAGTTATATCGTGTACTAAGACCGGCAGAAAATGAAAAGTTGCGATTTTCTAGGCTGATATGATTAGGAGCTACTCTCATTCCGGCGTAATAATCAAGGAACTTTGCTGCCGTAACATGGCCGCAGCAGGCGCAGTGATATTACGCAGCGCCTGAAAGTAGTCCCCAGCTAGTAGTTACCTACTATAGAAAAACTGCCACTCAGGCTTCTAGACGTGAACACTTATCATAGGATCCTCAACAATGGTGACAATAATTATTCATGCTGCAGTGCATGATGGGAGTTTTTACTATGGTGTTACCCAGTATGCATTGCAGCATGAAGCATTTTGCTGACTGTCACCATTGTTGAGATTCATATGCTGGTTCTTGATGTATCTGAGTGTATAAATAGCTCTGGAGTTTAAGTATCTATGTACATTACAGAAATTTAAAATTTATTCAATATAACTATTAGAGCAACACTTTCATCGCATGCTGTAGTTTCACAGGGTTGATTATTGAAAACCTGAACATATATTAAAAAAAAAAGTAATTTTGGAGGTAAGCAGGTCAGCGCCTGATGACTATTTCATATGAAAACAGCTATTAGCTGCTCACTGTAGAGCACTGATCTCTCTGCTTTATAATAACACATGCACTGCTGCAAAGAGAGATCTGACACAGAAGTCAAGGGTCAAGAGCCCAACTAAAGCAAGCATTGATCTCTGTGATGGTGGCGTCATTTTAACCATTAAAACATCAACATCTGATCCTCTGTAATTCTCAGTAACAGCAGGTGTTCATCACTAATGCACAATCATCATTTAATTAGAAACTTAACTTGGACAGATATCAGGAACTAAATGTAATGTAACATTTTCATTAAAATAAACAGATAAATAAGCGTTGTACTTACAGTAAAAAGTCAGTTGTGTTGCTGGTCTTAAAGCGCGGTTACTTTGTTGCTGCGTAGTACATTTCCGTTATTTTGTTGCTCTCGCACACACTCGAGGAAGCGCGTCATATGCTGTGAATTCCGGAGCAGCTGCGCCGTCTACTGGTGAATCGGGTAAGTAAAACTTAATTTTCCATTAATTAAAATACTTGAAAGTAAAAAGACACCTTAGAACAATGGTGTAGTGAACACAACGATAAAATGCTGACCTAACCACAAGATTTCTTAACACAGTTAACGTTAAGTGTAATATGTTACCATGGAAACATAGCAACAATGAAGTTAAAACGGTTTTGAGTTGCTATTGAAATGATTAAATCTATCTATCTATCTCTGTTTTAAATTGTAGTCCTTTTTTGTCATTATAGACAAAATGTGGGCATTAATTGAATGGACAGAAATTGAAGCCTCTCTGGACATTGTAAAGAGAAAAGACATTCTTCAATCTGTAGTTCATGAGGGGGATGTTGTTGATGTAAAGTATGAAGATGAAACCTCTCCTGCACTTATTCTCAAGATGAATGGTGAGATTGGTGAATGAGTGAATGCATGCATATTACATTTTTTTCTGGTTGAACTATTCATTTGAAATAATGAATTTCCTTTCCTGTACAGAAAATAAGGACAAGCTACTGAAGCATCTAAATCGGATGGAATCAGAGGGAAGGCAAAAAGAGGAGTGCAAGCTGCCTGAAAAGAGAGCAATAAAAAGGAAAATAATATTCAGTCCAGAAAACACCCCGTCATCAAGTCCAGATCAAGAGATTTAAAAAAGTAAAATCTAACTTCCTGATAAATTATATCAACATTGTTTAATGCGGTCTTCGTTTTGAGATATACATTCATGGTCTTTGGGGTCTCTAGAGACAAAATTGAATTTAACAAATTTACAAAATTTTCCTGTTTATTAATGTTTTTACTCCAGTTTTCAGAGGATTTATGATATTTTTTTAAATGAGTTTCTGCAGTTTGTGAGTGGCACATTTATTTTACAAGCCAAAATTTTCCAAAACATTTATTTATTAATTTATATAAATAAAAATAAAAAAATCATAAATCCTCCGAAAACTGCACAAATGAGTAAAAACATTAATAAACAGGAAAACAGCTTTTGTCTCGAAAACAATTTTGTCTCTAGAGACATGAGTGTGACTTTTTTTTTTTTTTTTTTTTTTTTTCACACTAACATAAAATCAAGATATCATTCCAATTTTTTTTTTTATTTGTAGATCTAGAAAGTGTTGACCATTTTACAAAGTCTCATGACATTTGGACAAAGATAACATTTTTAAAAATTTTAGCAAATGCCATTTGCGGGTCAAAAACACCCCGAAGACTGTGTAAGGGTTAAGTGACAATGCATGTGTTTTTGTTGTTCTGTGACTTTAATTTGGTCTCTCAACTTAGGTGGAAAAAACACAAAATGACACATTGTTGCTTAAAAAAATAGATGAAAAAAAACAAAGAAGATTACACATTAAATGACCTGAGAAACGAAATCAAGGCCTTGAGAGCAGAGAATCAGCAACTAAAGGCCCTGAACTTTAAGCTGCAAAATGGTAGGCTATTGATATACATGGTTCTAGATTTTTTTGCTATATGAATGAATGAGTTCATTTAAACATTGCTTTTTTTAATTTAGAGATTATTAACAGATTTGCAGAGTTGCTGCCTAACAGCAGTGTAAACAAGCATGCTGTGCAAACCTCCCTAACAAGTGCAGCCATGATTAAGGATTTAGCTGTGGCTGTTTTTGGAAGGAGCATGTTAGCATCCCACAGCCTTTCTGGAAAAATTGGAAATGCCAACAAGGAATCACAAGCCAAGCCCCCTCTGGACCCCACAAAAGTGGAACTTATTATAGGTAAAAGGTGTTAAAGGTTTTTAAGTATATATGCTCTCATAACAAATGTCTGACACTGAAGTTTATATACATTTCTCTTTCAGACACTGTTTCGAAGAAATTTCCAGCAACTCCACGAAAGTTTCTTCGGGCTGCTTTACGAGAAAAATTGAATGATGAACAAACTCCTTAGCAGGTTTTACTTTCTAATATATTTTTAATATTTTAAGTGTTATTCATTAAACATTTTGTTTCACATGTCAACTAATCTGAAAGATGATTATTTACAGTTCTTATAATTACAGTACCTTATATTTCAGTATTTATATATGTAGTGTATACTCATATTTCTCAGGCATCATAAGAAGGACACTGTTACGCTACAACACTGAGTGGTGAAGCACATAAGAGGTGAGGGCAAATTCACTGTTACATATGAATGTAATTATATTTATGCATATTTTATTAACTTATTAAAAGTTAAGGCAAAAATGTCTCTCTCTTTTTTTTTTTTTCCCAGAGTCCAGAGTTATTGGTTTCTGAAGAATGATGGGCCACGTTCTGTTCAGTGTGTTCATTTTCTTCACACTTATCTCATTTTATCTTAAGCTCTTTTGACTAATAAATAAATTCATAATTAACATTTTCTGAAGTCTTTTTTTATTTTTTGTTGATAGTTAAATTTGAGACACAACATTGCTTTTAAAAAGTGTGTTGTTATACAGGAGGTCCTGAATATCCCTTCAGCAGTCCAACATGAATATACATAGTTAATTAGGATTTCTGCAGATGTCCTATAGGAATTGAACACTAATGCAAATTAGATTTCCTGTAGGTTTCCTGCAGGAGTCCTGCATGTTTCCTGCATGTTTCCTATAGGTTTCCTGCAGGAAGTCCTGCATGTTTCCTGTAGGTTTCCTGCATGTTTCCTGTAGGATTCCTGCAGGAGTCCTACAGGAAAATAGTCACGAAAATCCTGTGGGATCCTGTAGGAATGTGCAGGTATGTGGTGTGTAGGTCCTGCAGGATTTTTCCTGCAGGATTTTTTTGTAAGGGAGGCGTCCCAGCCGAAACAACCCCCCACGTGAAACTGAAATAATAACTTTGATATAAGATTTTGGCCATATGGCCCATCTGAGTCATTCATCCCTCACTATCAACAGGCACGTCATGTAGGCTACACTTCTTGTACTTCGTTTGAGCACCACAAGGTGTCACTGTGGCCTCAAGCTTACCCCTCGACTACTCTGGCTGGATTGCTTTTCCTGACGTAAAACACGTAATGAGGACATTACCCTACGGACAAAGAAATGTATAAATGAATAAATGTGAAAATAAATAAAATGTATAAATAAATAAATGTGGAAATAAAGAAATAAACACGTAAATATATACATAAATGTGAAAATAAATAAATGTGTAAATAAAGAAATAAAATAAATAAAAGTGGAAAAAAGAAAAGATACATAAATAAGGAAATAAAATGATAAATAATTATTTATTTTTGCTTTTTTACATTTCTTTGTACATTTATTTATTTATAATTATGGCATGATTGGCATTCCATATTCTGGAGCTACTCCGAGTCAGCGTGACGCAGTGAAATCTGTGGTGAGTGTGGTCCGTTCTGCACAGCAGCGCACATAGCAGTCTTATTTCCTAATTAAACAAGACATTAACGGTCATGGCGCAGAGTATGATGCTGTACTGGTGCTCCGGTTCTCCGCCGTGCTGGAGAGTCATGATCGCGCTGGAGGAGAAGCTGCTGCAGGGATACAAACACAAACATTTGTCTTTTGACAAGAACGAACACAAGTGTGATGAAGTGAAAGCTCTCAATCCCAGAGTTCAGGTGCGTTCAGATGCATTAGACCTGTGCTGTTTATGATTTCTTATGATTGCATTGAAAATTTGGGTATGCAGTTTTAATTCAGCGACAGCACAGTTGCCAAACTTTTGTTTTAACATTGCACTTTTTTTTCCTTTTCTTTTTTTTTTTGTAGGTTCCAACTTTTAAGCACGGAGACATCGTCGTGAACGAGTCGTTTGCATTGTGTCTGTATCTGGAGGTAAAACACTGAAGGGCGTGTCGTTACGTAATTCAGATATTTATAAACCCTTATGTTGCTTTAAATGATAAATCAGTGTCCAGTTGATCACACACAAGCCAAACGTGTTTTAATTCCTATAAATTCACAACACATTCACAACATTCACACATTTCCGCATTAAATAACTTTCTAATTATATGTGCAATAAAGTTATTATTTGCAAATTCTAATCAGCATCATCGTCAACCTACTACATTTTTTTCACAATCGATCAAAATGAGCAATTTTTGTTTCAATGTCATGTTTACTTGTCTGCTGAATGTCCAATGTAGTGTGATTAACAAAGTAATCGGTCTTTGTCAGACACGTGGTTTTGTTGTGTGTGACCTCACCGCGGCGCCATTTTTGAGGTATCGCGCTACTGACGGAGAATTAAAGAGATTACAGGAGTAAAAGTAAATGAGATAACTCTAAGATAACTAATAAGATAAATATTTAGATACGACTTAAATATAACTCACAAACAAAAATTTGAATACTACCCTCTTTTCCTGCATTTTTTCTTTAATGTATTAATTACACAAACCAATACCTAACACAATAAAGCAGAAACATTGTTCCAATAAAATAAGTCAGCATCATGAAACAAATTGTCTGACATATCAATGAACTGAGATATGTTTGCAAAGGTGATGTTTTTGCATCGCACAGCTCCAACCCAGGCCATCCGACGCCTCTTTGTTACGTCCGCTACATGCTGTCCATGTCCTTTCTTCAAAGTGGGAAAACTAAAAAAACCTTTCCCCGTTACTTAGTTTGTGACCTTTTCTGTCGTGAGACTTACTATTGCAGCCTATCACACAACAAGAATGTACCATTTTATCACAGAATTATTTTTAAATGAACAGCACAATTCTCCCAACAGAACACACCAGCAATGATACCTTACAAATGGCGGCTACGCCCATAATGCACTTCGTGTTCCACGAGTGTGATGTCACCTGACAAAGACGACGATTGAATGCTGAAGTCCGAATGTGCGAATATAAAACCAACTTTACCCGAGTAAATTAAATTAACCAACTGTCAACTCCTAGGTATGATTGACTTTGTTTTATATCTGAATATTATGGAAGCTCATTTCTGCCATGGAATAAAAAATAAATTAAAAGGTAATTGCAACTTTTTATTCTCACAATTCAGACTTTTTACAGTTCTGAGGGGAAAAAAACTCAGAATTACGAGATATAAATTTAGAAATCGCAAGAAATAAACCCAGAATGAGATGTAAACTCAGAATCACGAGGTATTCATTTAGAATTGTGAGATATAAGCTCAGAATGGAACCAGAAGCAGTTCTGTCTTGGCAAGGTTGAGTTGAAGGTGATGGTCCTTCATCCAGCAAGAAATGTCTGTTAGACAAGCTGAGATGCGAGCAGCTATTGTCGGATCATCAGGATAGAATGAGAGGTAGAGTTGAGTGTCATCAGCATAGCAATGATATGAAAAGCCATGTTTCTGAATGACAGAACTTAGTGATGCCATGTAAACAGAGAAGAGAAGTGGTCCAAGAACTGAGCCCTGAGGCACCCCAGTAGCTAGATGTTGCAACTTGGACACCACACCTCTCCAGGATCCCTTTAATAAAAATATAATTAAAAAGGAAGTAAACACTGTAACCAACAGGGCACTCGGTATTCTGGGAAGTTTGTGTGCATTGGTAATCTTTTTTTTTATTTTAACTAAAGCCAAGGTAACACTCATTTTACATACAGCACACAGTGAAAATGACATGAACATGATTGGCTAATGGATAAAGCACAACATAGTTTGAAATCACGAGTTTAAAATTTGTCGATCGGGCATCTCCAGTGAAGCTGGACTCTCCCCCTGTCCATATTCAATTCACAATTTGGTTCGTCACGCAGAGAACACGCAACCATGCAGGACACAAAAACACACTTAACAACATCTCACAGCTTTGAAAAATGCCAAATATCAGCTGATATATCGGCCTTTGTGATATATCGGTCGACCACTAAGTCAACCTAATCTGCTTGTAAAGCATTGTGTAACAATCACTGCTTTACAGAAACACTGACCATCATTGGGAAAGCAGATGAGTCGCATGTCAGCTGATTTGCATCATTCGAGAACAATAAAGCTAGTATAGCGACAGCCTACAGCCGCTGAGAGGCTAAGCAGAAGATAACGAATCCATGATGCGCTCATATCCGTTGCATTATTTTTGACTCTGTTTATTCTGGTGTTGTAACAAACTACATAATTTAAAAACAACTTAGAACGGTCAACAGAAAGTGAGCGTTCCCCTACTCACCCCCTCTCTACACACGCATGTCAAACAGGAAACACAATCAGGTAAATATCCACCTGCACCCATGTGACCAACCCGGAAATACAAAATCACAATACAAAATAAAAGACAAACATTTTCTGCACTTACATTCCAGCCCCTGATTATTACACATTAAACCTGTAATAATCACCAACACAAACAAAATACAGACAATATAACATACACATTTCATAAATCATTGTTGTACATCATTTTCTCTCTTTTTTCTTTTTTATAAAATATTTAAGAAATGTGAAAATGTGTATGCTGGTGTAAATGTTCAAAAGTTCAGATATTCATATAGTTCATCCTTGTAGCTGAGTAAAGTTAATGTCCAAGTCTAGTCTAAGTCGGTAAGTTGATCGATCATCAGTATGCAATCAAGTCTGAGTCAAAGTCAAAAGGTCAAAGGTCAAAAATAGGTCAGTTGAGAGCTCTCAAAAGTCAGTCATAATTAGTCTGTAAATTCCTCAGCTTCAAGAAGACGACAAAGTTTTGTAATTGGCCTGGTCAAACAGGTACTCATAGTCTTGATTTTAACTTGCCGTATGAGTCCTTTTTTATCCTCTATTGTTTGAATGATCTTGCCCATGATCCATGAATTTCTAGGTGCATTATCGTCCACCACAAGTACAACATCTCCCAACTGAAAGTTACGTGTTTCCACTTTTGCCGTTCTTGTAGTAGAGGTAGATATTCACCAATCCATCTTTTCCAAAATATATTAGCCAAGTATTGAATTTGACGCCATCTACGACGAGCGTACAAATCTTCTTTCACAAACAAACCAGGTGGTAATGAAAGCCTCTTTTTTAGAAGGAGAAGATGATTAGGGGTTAAAGCATCCAAGTCATGGGGATCCAAAGAAGAACTGGTTATGGGTCGATTGTTAAGTATAGATTCTACTTCACACAAAAACGTATGAAGACCTTCTTCATCCAAGCTTTGCCATCGAAGAATGGAATTTAGAATTTTCTTTATCGATCTGATGAGTCTTTCCCAAATCCCTCCATGGTGGCAACCCAAATCCATTTTATCTTCCTTTGAAGAAGAACATCGTTAATCTGCTTGTGGTTCCAATTCTGTATTGCTTCCTGTAATTCACGTTCAGCTCCAACAAAGTTTGTTCCATTATCTGAACGTATTTCAGCCACTTGTCCTCGTTGAGCAATGAAACGTCTTAGTGCATGAATGAATGAATCCGTGTCTAATGATGCAATCGTTTCAATATGAACGGCTCTAATGGCCAAGCATGTGAAGATAACTCCGTATCGCTTTATGATGGTTCTTCCTCGCTTGATCTCAAAAGGGCCAAAATAATCTACACCGACACATGTAAAGGGTGGTTTGTCTGGTGAAACTCGATCTCGAGGCAAATCAGCCATTTGCTGATGGCCAGCAATTCCATGGAACCTTCTGCACACTACACATTTTGCAAGAATTCTTCTTATAGCTACACTTGCTCCAGGGATCCAATATTGCTGTCGAAGGGCAGCCAGCATATAATTCCGTCCATGATGTCCCACCTCTTCATGAATTTGACGCAGAATCAAATTAGAAATATGCCAGTCTTTAGCCAATATGATTGGATGCTTCAATTCTTCAGATATCGGTGCTTTACCAAGACGACCACCAACCTTGACAATATCAGATTGAAGTATGGGATTAAGGCTATAGAGAGGACTGTTTCACTTGACTACTCCCTCCTTTCGTAGGCTTGTCAGCTCCTCAGCAAATTTCTTCTTTTGACAGAATCGAATGATTTCCATTTCAGCCTTTTCCAATTCTTCCACTGAAAGCAAGTCCCTACACACAGAAGATTTAAACGTCTGCATTTCCTTGTCAATAGTTTTCCCCTGTTGATATGGATATGTACCCGAACAAACAAGAGCAGCCTGCAGCCGCTTCCTTTCCTTGCTAAGATCCATCAAGATTTTTCTCAAACGAAGGATCCATGCCACAGATTTCTTTAACCGATTCCAAGTCGAGAAATAATTGATGAGACGTGAAACAGAGTCAAATTCTTCCTTGACTTCAACCATGTTTACCATTTTAATACTTGTTCTTAGTTCTGTTGTTTATATTAATTACTTGCTGCTAGGAAAGAATAGTTCGTTTCCTACTTATTTGTATTCTGCTTTTTCGTTGTGGTTTATATTTGTGATTGCACTTACTGGTCGTTTGAATAACTGGCCATTTAGCTTAAACTCCTTCCTGCACTTAAGTGAGAATTGTTAGTTTCGATTGGAGCCATTGCGCTGCGATTGGCTGTTGGTTGTGCTAATTAAAAGCGGCCACAGCGACTGTAAAAACTATTTAAACTGTTCGGGCACTGTTAGACCTCGGGAGAAGCCGACTAGTCACCGGTCGAGACGGACGACAACGCGTAAGTGTTTTTAATACTTGTTCTTAGTTCTGTTGTTTATATTAATTACTTGCTGCTAGGAAAGAATAGTTCGTTTCCTACTTATTTGTATTCTGCTTTTTCGTTGTGGTTTATATTTGTGATTGCACTTACTGGTCGTTTGAATAACTGGCCATTTAGCTTAAACTCCTTCCTGCACTTAAGTGAGAATTGTTAGTTTCGATTGGAGCCATTGCGCTGCGATTGGCTGTTGGTTGTGCTAATTAAAAGCGGCCACAGCGACTGTAAAAACTATTTAAACTGTTCGGGCACTGTTAGACCTCGGGAGAAGCCGACTAGTCACCGGTCGAGACGGACGACAACGCGTAAGTGTTTTTAATACTTGTTCTTAGTTCTGTTGTTTATATTAATTACTTGCTGCTAGGAAAGAATAGTTCGTTTCCTACTTATTTGTATTCTGCTTTTTCGTTGTGGTTTATATTTGTGATTGCACTTACTGGTCGTTTGAATAACTGGCCATTTAGCTTAAACTCCTTCCTGCACTTAAGTGAGAATTGTTAGTTTCGATTGGAGCCATTGCGCTGCGATTGGCTGTTGGTTGTGCTAATTAAAAGCGGCCACAGCGACTGTAAAAACTATTTAAACTGTTCGGGCACTGTTAGACCTCGGGAGAAGCCGACTAGTCACCGGTCGAGACGGACGACAACGCGTAAGTGTTTTTAATACTTGTTCTTAGTTCTGTTGTTTATATTAATTACTTGCTGCTAGGAAAGAATAGTTCGTTTCCTACTTATTTGTATTCTGCTTTTTCGTTGTGGTTTATATTTGTGATTGCACTTACTGGTCGTTTGAATAACTGGCCATTTAGCTTAAACTCCTTCCTGCACTTAAGTGAGAATTGTTAGTTTCGATTGGAGCCATTGCGCTGCGATTGGCTGTTGGTTGTGCTAATTAAAAGCGGCCACAACTTTTTTTCACTCCAGAGTGTGTATTTGTTTGAAGTCTGTGCGCTGACGCGGAAGCGTCTGCGGAAGCGTTCAGCCGTCGTGTTCAGCCTCCTCGTGTGAAGACCGAGGAGTGTAAAGACCTGCGACTTTTTCCTGCGCGACTTTAACCGAGCAACGACACCGAGCTACACACTTAAGTACCCTTTCTTCCTTCCTCACACACTCGGCGTTCCTATCCTCTTATCCTCTTTCTTCTACCTCAATCATGTGTCTCCAAAAAATTCCGGTTCTCTATCGACCACGCCCTAACATCACACGCAGACGGCAACGTAATCCTGCTAACCTACGCCCTATCTCTACATCTTCCACTACACCTCTGGCTTTCTCTGTGGGTCTCTGGAATTGTCAGTCAGCCGTCAACAAAGCTGATTTCATTTCTGCCTTTTCTTTAAAATCCACTCTTAGCATCCTGGGCTTGACTGAGACCTGGATTCGTCCAGAAGACTCAGCTACCCCAGCTGCTCTTTCTACTAATTTCTCTTTCTCTCACACGTCGCGTCAAGTTGGCCGGGGTGGGGGCACTGGCCTGCTCGTTTCAAACAATTGGAAATACTCAACCCGCTCTACCCTATGCAATTACAACTCATTTGAATCTCATGCCATTACTGTGTCAGCACCGATTAAACTCCAGATTGTGGTAATCTACCGTCCGCCTGGACAAATTCTAGCCACCTTCCTAGAGGAGCTGGACGGGTTGCTGTCCTCTTTCGTGGAGGATGGCACTCCGCTCCTAGTCTTTGGTGATTTCAACATTCACCTAGACAAGCCTTATGCTACAGACTTCCACTCACTCATAGCCTCATTTGATCTCAATCGCCTTACTACTGCCAGCACGCACAAATCAGGCAACCAACTTGATTTAATTTACACACGCAATTGTACTGCAGATAACATACTGGTACAACCGCTACATATCTCGGACCATTTCTTCATTACATTTACACTACACTTTGCTGCTCGTGTGCCAACAACCCCCCTACCGGTTACTTTTAGACGAAACCTACGCTCCCTTTCTCCCTCCCATCTTTCCTCTGTAGTATCCGCCTCTCTTCCCTCACCTACCCATTTCTCATCTCTGGATGTAAACACAGCTACTGAAACTTTATGCTCTACCTTAACTTCTTGTCTCGACGACATTTGTCCTCTCTCCTCTAGGTCAGCACGGGCTGCCCCTTCTAACCCCTGGTTATCTGATGTTCTCCGTGAACATCGGACTAAACTCAGAGCGGCAGAGAGGAAATGGCGCAAATCAAACAACCCGTCGGACCTGAGTAGGTATCAGTCTCTGCTCTCATCTTTCTCCGCTGATGTCCACACTGCCAAATCCTCACATTTCCACAACAAGATCAACAGCGCTCCAGACATGCGTAACCTCTTCAGAACATTTAATTCTCTACTCTGTCCGCCACCACCACCTCCCACCACTTCTATTACAGCCGATGACTTTGCAACTTTTTTTACAGACAAAACTAGATCGATCAGTGATCAGTTCTCACCTCCTCGCACACAGGACCCCCGACCAACCACATCCACTGCTAAAACTCCCATCTTCTCCTTCTGTCCCCTGACGGAGGCTGAAGTATCCAAACTTCTCCTCTCCAACCATCCTACAACATGTCCTCTTGACCCAATCCCCTCACACCTTCTGCAAGCAATCTCTCCCACGCTCTTACCGGCACTCAAACACATCATCAACTCATCCCTCCTCACAGGCATCTTCCCCACTTCGTTCAAGCAGGCTCGGGTAACCCCACTGCTCAAAAAACCTACATTAAACACTTCTCTGATAGACAACTATAGACCTGTTTCTCTCCTTCCATTCATAGCGAAAACACTTGAACGTGCTGTCTTCAACCAGGTCTCATTGTTTCTTTTACAGAACAACAAACTGGACTCTAAACAGTCGGGTTTCAGGAGTGGACATTCAACTGAGACTGCGCTTCTCTCTGTCACTGAAGCCCTGCGAACTGCGAAAGCTGACTCCAAATCATCAGTCCTCATTCTGCTGGACCTATCTGCCGCGTTTGACACTGTCAATCATCAGATACTCCTCTCCACCCTCTCATCACTGGGCATCACTGGAATTCCACTTCGCTGGTTTGAATCCTATCTCACTGGTAGGTCTTTCAGGGTGGCCTGGGGAGGGGAGGTATCCAAGGCACATACACTGGTCACTGGGGTTCCTCAGGGATCGGTTCTTGGACCCCTCCTCTTCTCCACATACACTACATCGCTGGGTCCAATCATACAGGCACATGGATTCTCCTACCACTGCTATGCTGATGACACACAACTTTATCTCTCCTTTCAACCAGATGATCCAACGGTAGCTGCAAGGATCTCAGGTTGCCTGGCGGACATTTCGGCATGGATGAAAGAACATCACCTTCAGCTCAACCTGGCAAAGTCTGAGCTTCTTGTCCTTCCCGCCGCTCCAACTCTACAGCATGACATCACGATCCAGTTAGGCTCATCAACTATTACCCCATCAACTTCGGTCAGAAATCTTGGTGTAATCTTTGATGACCAGCTGACCTTCAAAGACCACATTGCAAAGACTGCTCGAGCTTGCAGGTTTGCACTACACAACATCAGAAAGATCAGGCCCTTTCTGACGGAGCATGCTGCACAACTTCTTGTCCAGGCCCTTGTCATTTCTAGGCTGGATTACTGCAATGCTCTTCTGGCTGGACTTCCATCAAACACAGTCAAACCCCTACAAATGATTCAGAATGCGGCGGCGCGACTGGTCTTCAAGGAACCCAAAAGAGCCCATGTCACACCTCTCTTCATCTCATTGCATTGGCTACCAATCGCAGCTCGCATCAAGTTCAAGACACTGATGCTTGCTTATAGAACAACCACAAGCTCAGCACCCGCCTACATGCACTCACTACTAAGAATCTACATCCCCTCCAGAAGTCTGAGATCTGCTAGTGAGCGACGTCTCGTGGTACCATCACAAAGAGGCTCAAAATCTCTCTCCAGAACATTCTCGTTCACCATTCCTAGCTGGTGGAATGATCTTCCCACCCATATTCGGAGTGCCGGATCCTTGTCAATCTTCAGGCAACAGCTGAAAACTCATCTCTTTCGACACTACTTGACTATACCCCACACATAAAAAAAAAAAAAAAAAAAAAAAAAAAAAAACTTTCTCCTTATTTATTCCTTCCCCTGCTAGCTTGTACTTATTTAAATAACGGCTGAGACTTGGTGTTACAAGCACTTCGTTTGTCGGATTGCCTCCTCAAGATGAATCGCTTTTTGTATCCCCAATTGTAAGTCGCTTTGGACAAAAGCGTCTGCAAAATGGCTAAATGTAAAATGTAAATGTTACCAGAGAACTCCTTTTGATCTCAGGATCATGAGACAATATTAAGTCTTCATTGGTTGGATCCTTTGGCCACTCCTCTGGTGGTCGAACAAGGAATATGGGACCAGAAATCCACAACTCATTCTTCAAGAATGCATCTACTTTCACTCCTCTAGATACCAGATCTGCTGGATTGCTTGAAGAGCTCACATATCTCCACTGTGTTACATCTGAAACTTTCAGAATTTCGGACACTCTATTAGCCACATAGCACTTAAATCTTGAGGTCCTATTTCGAATATATTTAAGTACTGAAGTGCTGTCCGTCCAAAACACTGAATCCCGAAAAGGCATCTTAAGTTCTTTCATCCAGATCTTGTCAATACGGCTAGCCAGTGTAGCTGCTGTAAGTTCCAGGCGAGGAATTGTAATGGGTTTTAATGGTGTAACTCTTGCCTTGCTTACCAGGAGAGTAGAATGTGCCAGTAGTTGCTCATTATGAAGCAGCAAATAGGATACCACACCATATCCCTGCTCGCTTGCATCTGAAAAATGATGCATTTGAGCAGACGTTATTTCTCCAAACCCATCAGGCTTCATACATCTTCTGACCTCAAAACTCTCCAAACGATGAAGATCATCCAGCCAGTTCATCCAATGTTGAATATATACAGGAGGAATAACATTGTCCCATCCTATTCCTTCTCTGCACAAATCTTGCAATATCCTTTTGGCAGACAAAATCACAGGTGATAGAAATCCTAGAGGATCATAAATAGAACTAACCACTGAGAGAATTCCTCTCCTAGTAAGAGGTCTGTCCTTAACTACAACTTTGAACTGAAAGGCATCTAATTCAGCACACCATTGCACTCCCAAAGCTCTTTCCAATGGCAAAGTATCATGATCAAAATCCAGATTCTTCACCTTCGTCACTCTGTCTTTCTCGGGGATAGCAGCTAATACAGCACGGTTGTTACTCATCCATTTTGTCAAGTTAAATCCTCCGTTGGCACACATACTAATGAGATCCTTCTACAACTGGACAGCATCCAATTCGGAAGGAACAGAAACAAGACAGTCATCCACGTAGAAGTTATTAAAAACAACATCCAGCGTCTTGGAATCAAATAGATCCTTTTGATCTGCTGCACATTTCCTCAGTGCAAAACTTGAACAACTTGGTGAGGATGTTGCACCGAACAAATGGACCACCATTCTGTATTCCTCTAGACTGTTGTTTATGTTACCTTCTGGCCACCACAAGAATCTCAAGACATCGCAATCTTCTGGATGAACTCTGACTTGATGGAACATGGATTCAATGTCGGCCGTCATGGCAACAGGTTCAAGTCTAAATCGTACAAGGACACTCAATAGTGAACTGGTTAAATCAGGACCTGGCAGGAGCATACTATTCAACGATGCACCCTGAAAAGAAGCTCTACAATCAAACACGACTCGGATTGTGTGTTTTTTGGAATGATATACACCGTGATGGGGTATATACCACAGACGTCCATCACATCTCTCCAGCTCAGCTACAGGTACCTTTTCTGCATAACCCTTCTGGATAACATCCTCCATGAAGGCTGTATACTCTGCATGAAAAGAAGGATTCAGTTTAAACCTTTTTTGAAGACTTAAAGCATGCTGTTCTACAATTCTCCTATTCACTGGCATGACCACTTCAGTATTCCTGAATGGTAAACCGATATAATAATGACCATTGATCAGTTTTGCTGAATGGGACATGAAATCCATAAACTGATGATCTTCTTTCGACATTGCCGCCTGTTCTTCATGTACAGTCTCGGGAAAATCAGCCTTAAATTGCTGTTTCCACAATTCCTCCAACTTCATTACAGTAATCCTATTCACCGTCACAAGAAGTCGGTCAGCATCATTATCATCACTATTTCCATTCATGTTCACTCCTTTGAGTGGTCCATTGACTGTCCACCCAAACATTGTTCGTATGGCATATGGGCCATTCCCTTGGCTACGTACAACCTGCCAAGGCTCCAGTGCTTCTGGAACATTAGCTCCAATTAAAAGCTCAATATCAGCATTAATTTGTGGCAAGCATATATGACTCAAATGAGGCCAACGTTCAAGGTCTTTCTGAGAAGCAATGTTCCCTGTGGTCACAGGCATAGCCTTTTGGGTGTACACTTCTGGCAAGGCACTCTTGATTCAACCCAGAAACTTCCAAGTCTTTCAGAACATAGCTACCAACAGATTTATCCTGACTCATAGTCCTGAGCAGAATATTCACTTTCTTTCCGGTAAGATTGAGCTTGTTCATCAAACTTTCTGTACAAAATGAAGCAGAACTCCCAGAGTCAAGAAATGCATATTCCTTTGCAGCATTTGTTGAGAAGCCCTTAAAGCAGCCAAATCTGCCTCAGCCTTAAGACGAGTGGAGGAAATGGAAGATCGACTGGATCGAGATCCATGAGATGACGATGACACTTTAGTAGACCTTTTGCTGCTTATATTTGAAACACCATCCATTGGTTGAACTTCATCTCCAGAATCCATTTCGGTCTGTAGACATGCATCAAGAAGCCGAGTATTGTGTGTTGTGGACACAACTTCTACAGAGGGTGTAATATCTGATTCCACAGTCCTGAGCTCAAGAGAATCAGAAGGTGCAATGCAAGGGCTCTCACTACTTTGAGCAGAATGTATCTCTATTATTCGAGCATTTGAAACACTTGTGTTACACCTTTTCCCAATTTCAGTCATCCACTGTTCAACATCTTTCACAAAGCCATTATAATGTTCAGAAACTGAATCAAACCATTGATTTTGTTTAGTTTGTTCCTCAGAAGGAAGAAAAGGTAATACATTTCTATGCAACACAGATGCATCATCCATCAGCAGTTGTATCGTTTTCAGCATTGAACACACTTGAGACGCATTGTCATCACATTTCATCAACTCTTTCATGGACACAATCACATTCTTCACTTTATTCACTTTACTCTTGCGATCCCTTTGCAAGGCTTCAATTTTAGCTGCCATAGCCTTCGCTGTGGGCTTATGCTCTCGTTTGCCGCTATCAGCAGCGTGCTCCATCTCCTCAAAGTTCATTTTCCAAACAAGCCGCGTGAATTCAATCCCAAACAGTGCCGTATTCAGCACTCACAGTACCAACAATGAATAAATGAACGTAGTGAGGCAGCACACAAGCCCATAAATACGCAAGAGCAACACAAACTGCAATCAATCCAACGACAATCCAATACAGCGGCTATCACCGCGTCTTCCCAATTTCAACGATGCAGCTAGAATCCATTTAAACCGCAGACATACCTCATTCTGCCGTTTCATACGTGTTGTGTCCGCTGCTCCACTTCACAGCTCCCTGCGATGAACATACCATGTGCCAGTGAATCCGGTTCCAATTGCGTCCATAATCCAAAAGAGCCCTTTCTGTTGACTAAAGTATAGCGACAGCCTACAGCCGCTGAGAGGCTAAGCAGAAGATAACGAATCCATGACGCGCTCATATCCGTTGCATTATTTTTGACTCTGTTTATTCTGGTGTTGTAACAAACTACATAATTTAAAAACAACTTAGAACGGTCAACAGAAAGTGAGCGTTCCCCTACTCACCCCCTCTCTACACACGCATGTCAAACAGGAAACACAATCAGGTAAATATCCACCTGCACCCATGTGACCAACCCGGAAATACAAAATCACAATACAAAATAAAAGACAAACATTTTCTGCACTTACAGCTAGAGTATCTTGAAGTGCACGTGTCTCCATACAAATTAGGTCACGTACCAATATTAGCTTGTGACGTGTTTAATAATAATTGTATGATTATTTCCTTATTGCTGAAAAGTGTTTTATTTTGTGTACTTTGCACAAAGCAAACAGCAACAGGGAACAGTAATATTTCAGTGTTTTTGCATTTATTTGCAAGACTTTTGTGTTCCATAAGAAACTTATGCACATATTCGCTTTCGGGGAAAAAAAAAGTGAATGCAAATTTTCTTGTGGAATCTGATTTGTGAAGGAACATAAAAGCATTGAAATAGATTTTTAACTCTCGTCTCATATTTTTCCATTACTATGTCCGTGTAGGGTCTCTGTTATACATAAAGATGACGAAAAAAATAGTGGTTTGCACCACAGTATTAAAAAAACAAAAACAAAAAATCTAATTGTAACAATTTCAATTCAGAGTTTTTTCACACAATTCAGATTCGTGAAATATAAACTCATAATTGCGAGGAAAAAAGTCGTAATTGAGAGATAAAAAGTAACAATTACCTTTTTCATATTTTTTAAAATAAATTTACAGGTTTCCATAAATATCAACCCAATGGATGGATTATAGTGGAAATAAAAAGTATTGTCTATCAAACTGGGATCAGTGAGTTACAAATAATCACTTTGTGCTACTAGTTTCCAATGTTTTTAGCATCAAATTAATTGTTTTTTCTAGCTCAGGGTAGATACTATTTTTGTATTTTTCCAAGGTAGTCTTCATTTGAGTTTCTGACTCAGTTCTGATGTTATATTTAGAGTTTATATTGCTTGATGTAGGAAGGTTTAGTTCAGTTACACATTGATATTTTTTCTTGTTGTTTGAAGTAAATAATGTCTAAGTGACTCTGAAAACATGTTTAAGGAAGAGTAGTGATAATAATAGATTTTTTGTAATAAAGTAATAGATCCAGACACTACAGAACCCAGACTGATGACTAACGGATGTGTTTTTGGTTTCTAGAGCGCGTTTAAGTCTCAAGGCACCCGTCTGATCCCAGACGACCCGGCTGAACAAGCGCTCGTCTACCAGCGAATGTTTGAGACCAACAACCTGCAGCAGAAAATGTGTAAGTGCCCTCAACAGTCAACATACTTCAACTCTAAAAACATGCAAACGTCCAGCTTCAGCTCGATCTTCTCGTGTCTTTCTGCTGTCAAATCTTGACTGATTTTGATCAAGTAAACGTCAGAATAACTGCAGTCATATTTCCAGATGAACACTTACTGAACTGAAGCAGCTCAGCTTTACTTGATTCTCCATCAATCAGTGCGTCTCAAATCTGATCCTCAGGATCTTTTGAGGAGCGTTTGTTTCCAGAAGCTTTACTTTCACTGTTCCTCAGTGAGCCTCCAAAACATCTCACATCTCTCAATCAGCTTTGCATTGCATTGGATCATTTCAGTCTCATCTTACTAAGATATTACTGGAGATATAGAGTGACCACTGATATTTAGATCAATTTATGTCAGTATGTGCTGCACTGTTATAAAGATCTCATTGATTTGCATTACAAGCATCAGAATTTCATCATATAAATATCAGCATATATACAAATATTTTTTCTCTGAAAAAAATTGAGCTGTTTTGTTCTCCATATTCTCACTGTATCAAACTATACGAGTCGTAAAAGCCTGAAAGATCAAATATGATAAACACACATGCACTGTTTTTTGTTCAGATGACGTGGCTTTCTATGAGTGGTATGTTCCTGAAGGAGAGAGACTTGAATCGGCTCTGAAGAGGAACAAAGAGAATTTAATCACCGAGCTCAAACTGTGGGATGGATACTTGGAGAAGGTCAGATTTTTATTGATATTGTAAATCATGCATTTATTATGTCAGATTGCTCGTCTCATTGTGAATGATTCATCATTTATTCTCTTCATCTAAATGTAATGATTGTCACACAGTCATTGTTTTTGGTGGTTGTTACAATTAATTGCATGTCTTATCAATAAAATTGTAAAGTAAAGAGTTATGGATGGTGAAATTGACCTTTTGCCTCCGTCTTTTTTCATTTCTTTCTGAAATTAATTGCATTACAACAGAGCGGAATGGATTATGAATGCACGTGTTGATTGCAGCAGTTGAATTCTCGTCTTTATTAGTAGAGGAGATGCTGTTACTGTATTTGTAGTGATAATAATGAACCTTCACTAATGATCAGTTTTTTCATCAGATGGGTAAAGGCTCGTACCTCGCTGGGAAGAACTTCACCATGGCCGATGTGGTTTGTTTCCCTGTCATCGCGTATTTCCCGCGACTTCAGTGAGTGAATCACTCTGGATATAAAGTGTTTTTTTTTTCACATTTTCTCAGTAATGAAAAGTCGTTGATCAGATGCGTTATAAAATAATGATTCTTTGAGTATGAAAACAGTATCAGATATTGAATGCATTATGAGGGTTCATGATTGATGACGTCAGGTGACGGTTCAGATGGGGCTGGTTTAATGTTTGATCTGGTTTCAGCTGTCCTCCAGAGCGTTGTCCCAGACTGATGGAGTACTACGAGATGCTGAAGGACCGTCCCAGTATTAAAGCCAGCTGGCCTCTTGAGTGGCTGGAGAAGCCTGAGGGTCAAGACACGCTCAAGAACCTGTGAAGGACATCAGCACTTCCCAAACTCCACAGCAGCAAAAAACAATCAGTGAATTCAGTTTTATGTTCAACTTACTGTATTAAATCACAACCCTTGACTGTGATCAGTCTTGTTTACTGTGCAGCAGCTTCAATTTGTCTGACGTTTGATATTTAGCCTCAATTATTAATCTTTAACCCAGCAGACCGCATTATTTGTGAACTCATTTGTCAAGATAAAGTTCATTGTTATTGTGGCTGTAATGATTTATGTTAACAGCTTTTATTGTAATTGTTTGGGACTAATGAAGTTTTATCCTGTTCAGTCAAATAAAGAGCATATACCATCATTACTATAAAAAATAAAGAAAAAAATAAGGGGGGGGGGGGGGGTCCGTATGATCATTAAAAAAATATTAAAAGCATTTTTTTCATAAATATTGTTAAGTTCCTTCCTATAATGTTGGGAAGGGGATAAAAAGGAAATTTAAAAATGCAAGACCCAAAAAAGGAAAAACAAACATCTTAATAGGTGACCAGGAAGACCTCTCTCCTGTCCCAGCACTCCACAAAAAAAAAAAAAAAAAAGATTTTTGTAACTCAGGAAAAGTGGTTTATTTGACAAGCTCAAAAAAAAAAGGGTACAAAGGGTGGAGCAAATAAAGCTTTGGGAGGGGGACCAGGCCAAAACAACAAACAGAAAAGATCTAACTTAGGGAGGAGAACTTTCTAAACTCACAAAACAAAGTTAAAAACAAACAACGGAAGTACCTTACTCCCTTTCTAACCAGAAACAGGAGAAAACATGGACATTTAAAAAAAATTTTTAAAAAGGCATCCACCTCCCTACTGCTCCGAAAAAAACGACAGGTATAAAGGTTGAACTTAAATCTCAAGTTGTGAATTTACCAGAGTAAAACAGAGCAACAACATCTCTTCAAACATTCAAAAGGTCAATACGTCAAAAAATCCTATTGGAATTTCAGTTCATCCTTTAGGATCTTACTGGATTCTTAGAATCCTATACTGGACATTCTGATTGATTTTAATGGGATTTCATTGGGATTTTAGTTTTTCCTGTAGGATCATTTATTGATTTGTATCATATTGGACATTGTGATTTTTAAATGGAAATTCACTTTGTCATGTAAGATCTTATTTGATTCTGTTAATTAATTACTTTTTAAGAGTAACACTGCATATGTGTATTTGTAACCCTCAATAAAATGCAGCCTATCTGAATACACACACATATAACTGAAAATCATAATATTACAGTAAGGCAAAGATAATAAGTATGACATTTCATAATGTTTGAATAAGTTAAAATGTATTACATGCGAGTAGGAATTCATAGAAACACAGATCTATATATGGTATTGTCCTGACGCTTCCCCTTTAAGAAATCCGAATAGTTTGTTATTCCTGAAATGGTACACGAGGATAAATAAATATTTTCTTCAAGTTTATTTTTGATGGGATCCCGGATCGTGTCAGAGGATTTTGTTTCGTAATCGAGGCAGTGTCATGCAAAATACTTTATTAATATTATAAGTAAACATCAAGGAACGTTAAATCCATGTCCTCTTTAAAAATAAAAATTCCAATGATCTTTACTTTTTACAAAATTAGAAAAAATAATTGTTCCAAATCCTAAACGTGTTAGTTTAGCAGAGCACAAACCTGACAATTTATGAGATTAAATCATTTTTTGCTCCATACAAGTTTTCAAGTGATTTAAGTAATCTGATGTGAATGAGCCAAACACACACACACACACACACACACACACACACACACACACACACACATATATATATATATATATATATATATATATATATTATTATTATTATTATTATTATTATTATATATAGGCTACAGTGAATGTCGATTCGCACTGCATTAGAAATACTTTATTCTTATGAAAATACCCGAGATTAATTTAAAAACACAGAATATATATATATATATATATATATATATATAATCACTATCTTCGTTATATTTTCTCAATGTTTCATTGAGCCCTAAACACATTGCACGATTTTCTGCTGTCCCAGACGAAAGATTGGCATCGTGAAACAATCATGGCCAATCAGAAATCGCCGCGAATCGCGATTGCTTCACGATGCAGATCTTTCTTCTGGGACAGCCGAAAATCGTGCAGTGTGTTTAGAGTTTAAGTCAAAACGTCTCGATCTTTGTTATTCAGCTGCAGCAATCTCTGAAATTAGATTTTATGAATTAAAAGTCCAGAGGGTTATTTAATTTTCTTTAATTTTCATTGGTTTTGTTATGTATACTGTTCTTTTGTTCTCACCCGAAAAAAAAACAAAAACAATAAAACATAAGTGTAAAAAAAATAAAAAATAAAATAAAAGACCAGAGGGACCTTTTTTTAGTAAATCGCTATCATGACCACCATTCAGGAATATATTAAACTAGTAACTTATGTACTAATGTAAACAAAACAACGGATTGCCCAGCAAACATAGAACGTTAGTTTCTGGTTCCTGTTTGGTTATTTTTCTGGGAACCAGAAAATAACGTTCTGGGAACGTTAGAAGAACATTAGAATAACGTTCTAAAAACAAAAACAAACTTTCCGGGAATGTTAGAATAACATTCTACAAACCAAAAACTAACTGTTCTGGGAACCAAAAACTAATGTTCTGGAAACATTAGATTAACGTTCTAGGAATGTTCTCCAAACCAACCACTAACCTTCTGGGAACGTTAAGAAAACTTTCCTGGCTAACCAAAAACGAACCATGAAAAAAATAACGTTATGGGAACCAAAAACTAACATTCTGGGAACGTTCTGGTAACCAATAATTGTTAGCTGGGTAGTAGGATTACTGACTGTAATATCGTTCATGTTAGGCTACTGACGATTGTTTTGTACTAATATTGTAAACTTTAAAGTTTTAAATGTGTCTTTAGCAGAATCAGTTTTAAGCAGATCACCTGAAATAATTTAAACTCATATTATTATTTTATGTCAAAGTATTTATTTGATGAGTAAAAATAACCAATGCAGTCACACGATCATTATAATTTTGCAGAATAAACCCCTTAATGGTTTTACAAGACACCCCAAATCAGTGACCGGACATATTAAACCACACACAGAGGCTACCTGTTCTTTGTTTTTGTTTTTCTCTAAGCTCTAATTTATAATTATTTTCTTTTTCATTCATTTTGTTATATTTTATTTGTTTGATGAATTCCTTTTTAATTATTTTATTTACTATTTTGTGTATTTGTCATTTTTAATTATTTGTTTTCATTTATTGTATTATAATGTTTTGTTACTTTATAATAATTATGAACACCACCTGAGCACCACAGTATTTCCATGTTCCGCAGTTCCATTTCCGGCCGGCAGATGGCGAAGCCCCGCCCCTCAGTGAACGTGTGTCAGAGTCAGCGTGACGCAGTAAAATCTGTGGTCTATTTCTGCACAGAAGCGCATATTAACAGTCTTATTTCCTAATTAAACACAACATTAGCGGTCATGGCGCAGAGCATGATGCTGTACTGGGGCTCCGGTTCTCCGCCGTGCTGGAGAGTCATGATCGCGCTGGAGGAGAAGCTGCTGCAGGGATACAAACACAAACTTCTGTCGTTTGACAAGAACGAACACAAGTGTGAAGAAGTGAAAGCTCTCAATCCCAGAGCTCAGGTGCGTTCAGATGCATTACAGACCTGTGCTGTTTATGATTTCTTATGATTGCATTGAGATTTTACTGTGTATGCAGCTTTAATTCAGCGCCAGCACAGTAGCCAAACCTTTGTTTTAATATTACACTTTTTTCTTTGCAGGTTCCAACTTTTAAGCACGGAGACATCGTCGTGAACGAGTCGTTTGCCGCGTGTCTGTATCTGGAGGTAAAACACTGAAGGGGCGTGTCCTTCTGTGATTCAAACATTTGTAAACCGTTACGAATTCACACAATCCACGCGTGTTATTATTCTTATAAATAAGATGGTCAGCAAAAACAGTCATTGCACCTGTAATCGCCTGCCAAAGAGGGTGAAATTAACTGACTGTCGACTTACAATTTTATTTATGGTTCTGTTACATCTGAATATTATGGTAGCCCGTAAATAATTAATGTATTTGCGATTTTTCTATCTCACAACTCATAACTCGTGATTCTGAATTGCCAGAAAAAAGTCAGAATTGTGAGAGAAAGTGTCACAATTAGCCTACTTTTTAAAGTTTTTTTTTTTTTTTTTTTTTTTTTTTAAATTATTATTCTGTGGTGGAAACAAATAAAACAAAAGAAGTGTAGAAGATGTGAACGCAAATGGAAGAAAGATCCTACAAAATGTTGCGAGACTCCTTAGGCAAATTTCAGCGGGCTGTGAAAATGGCCAGGTCTAGATACTTTTCAGAACTTGGGTAAAGTTGGTTTTATATTTGCACATTCACACATTTCCGCGTTAAATAACTTTCTAATTATATGTGCAATAAAGTTATTTTTTGCAAATTCTAATAAGCGACATCATTGTCAACCTACTACATTTTTTTTCACAATCGATCAAAATGGCCAAGTATTGTTTTAATGTCATATTTACTTGCGAATGTCCGCTGAATGTCTAATGTAGTGCGGTTAACAAAGCAATTGAATGCAATAGTCCAAATGTGCGAATATAAAACCAACTTTACCCAAGTCTTTTCAGATGTTATTGAGAATAATCGTCAAAATCCGACAATTCTCAACAATTGATTCATTCTTGAATCCTAGATTGGAGGTGCTCGGAGATATGCCTGTGGGTTTATGTGAAAGTCTTTTAGATTTTTTTTTGTTGGGCATATATCAGACATCAAAAAAATAATATACGACAGTGTTCATATATGCCTATGGATATACCTGTAACTCATGCTGTGTTGTCTGATTTTGATACAATTTCTTTATCCATGCTTTTAGACATTGTACTCAAGCTTAAGTTGACATTCTCTCCTCAAGATATTGTTCCAACAAAGTTCTTAAAGCAAGTTATTGAGGTGATTGGTCCATTTGTTTTATCTATAATCAGTCAGTCAGTCATATTTATTTATAAAGCACATTTAAAAACAACAGCTGTTCGCCAAAGTACTGTACAAAATTAAAACCTATACCAAAATACAAAGGTAAACATAACACAGCAACAGATAGTACACTATAGTTATGCCACTGTGCTTACTTGAGACCATATGCAACCGTAAATAAGTACGTTTTAAGAAGAGACTTAAAATCAGTGCATGTTGGAGCAGATCTTATATAAGATGGCAAATTGTTCCAAAGCTGTGGAGCAGCCACTTTTCAATTTCAGGCGTGTCCTTGGAACAATCAACTGAAGACTTCTGGTTGATCGAAGAATTACAGTGAAACAGGAGATCGGAGATATATGACGGAGCCAGTCCATGCAAACCCTTATAAACAAACAGTAATGTTTTAAAATGGATACGATATTTAACTGGGAGCCAGTGAAGAGAGATCAGCACTGGTGAAATATGTTCCCTCTTCCTTGTTCCAGTTACATTCTAGCGGCAGCATTTTGAACAAGTTGAAGACGTAACAATAGGGACTGTGAAGCACCCAAGTACAATCCATTACAATAATCTAATCTGGATGAGATAAAAGCATGTATTACAGACTCCATGTCTCTTAATGTTAAGAATGACTTCATCTTTGCGATATTCTTTAGCTGATAAAAACAACTTCTAACCACAGCATTGATCTGTCTATCGAAAATGTCAAAGCAGAGTCAAAAGTTAACGCCTAACTTTCTGACATGTGAATGAAGATTACCAGATAGAGGCCCCATTGTACTGGCCACAACCTCTGTAGAAGCAGGGGAGCCAAAGAGTGGGACCTGAGCCTTAGACTCATTTAACTGGAGGAAGTTGGCAGACATCCACTGTTTAACATCTCTCAGACAATGAAATAAACACTGTAGACTAGAGACATCCTTTGGGTGCAAGGGAACATAACACTGAGTATCATCTGTGTAACAGGTGTATGAGACAGTGTGCTTCTTAAATAAAGCATACAAAGTAAGCATGTACAAAGAAAATAGAACAGGACCGAAAATTGAGCCCTGTGGAACCCCATACAAAACTGGTGCACAAGATGAAGAATATTTGCCCGTCTCTACCAAGAAGGTAGAGAATATAATTAATGAATATAATTAATAAGAGTTTAATTTTTGGAATTGTTCCAATTTATTGTAAACATGCCAGTGCAGCCCTTATCGAAGAAATCAAACCTGGATAAGAGTGTGTTGTGAAACTATAGACCAATTTCAAAGCTTCCTTTTTTAGCAAAGATTTTGGAGAACACTATTTTTAATCAACTTCAGTCCTTCCTTAATGATAATGCTGTAGGTGAAGTCTTTCAGTCAGGGTTTAAAAAACAACATAGTACAGAATCTGCATTATTGAGAGTTTTTAATTACATCTTAATGGCAACTGACTCTGGTGACGTGACTCTCCTTTTGCTTTTAGATCTTACATTTGATACAATCAACCATCAGATTTTGATCTCCCGTTTAGAAACTTGTTTAGGTATGTGAGGTAATGCCAAAGTCTTATCTTCAGAACAGAAGTCTCTCTGTTCAGATGGGAGAATGTATGTCAACCTGAGTGCTTTTATCTTGTGGTATTCCACAAGGGTCTGTTTTAGCACCAGTCTTTTTTTCATTGCTCCTGTTAGGTCAGATCTTGAGTACATATGGTGTGTCATTTCACTGTTATGCAGATGACACCCAGTTGTATCTACCTCTAAAGCCTACTCCCTCCATCGCAGTAGAAAGATTGGTGGAACGAAATTTTGGCTTTATTCTCATTTCAACTTTATTCTCAAAATATTTTGACTTTATTCTCAGAATATTTAGACTTTTTTTTTGTGTTGCCACGACTTTAATCTTTTTTTTTTTTTTTTTTAACGTGGCACTGAAATGCTGTAGTAGCCTATTAAAGAAACATTAACTATCACTAGAAAAGCAGATGAGTCACATGTCAGTTGATTTGCGTTATTCGAGAAGAGTAAAGAGTATATTGAAATATACAAATTAGGTCATGTACCAATATTGGCTTGTAACGTTTTTAATAAATGTGCGATTATTTCCTTTGTGCAAAGTGCACTAAATAAAACACTTTTGACAATAAGTAATCAACTTTGAGCAAAATATTATTGTTCTCTGTTCCAAGTTAACTGCTGTACAAGTAGATTAGTTTGAATTTGCCCAGACCTGATTTACACAAACTTTCTCAGAACATTCTTTACACGTTGCATATTTATTATTTTTTTTAGGTACTTGAAGCCCATTTTCATCATGAGATATAAAAAGTCTCGGTACCTTTTTTATATCAATTTGGGCTTTGTTTCTTGCAATTCTGAGTTTACGCCTCACAATTCTGATTTTTTGGTTTCCACCATGGAATAAAAAATAAAAAGGATAATTGTAAGATTTTATTAATAAGTCAATGGATTACAGTGGAAATAAACAAACAAAAAAATTGTCTATAAAACTTAGAGATGAGTTACAAATAATCACTTACTAGTACTAGTTTCCAATGTTTATCAAATATTTTTTTTTTCTAGTTAAGAGTAGATACTTTTTTTTTAATCTTCCAAGGTAGTCTTACTTTATTTGAGATTCTGACTCAGTTCTGATGTTATCAAGAAAAATATCAAAGTGACTCTGAAAACAAACATGTTAATCAAGGAAGAGTAGTAATAATAATTGATTTTTTTGTAATAAAGTAATCAGGCTGATGACTTTTTGGTTTCTAGAGCGCGTTTAAGTCTCAAGGCACCCGTCTGATCCCAGACGACCCGGCTGAACAAGCACTCGTCTACCAGCGAATGCTTGAGACCAACAACCTGCAGCAGAAAATGTGTAAGTGCAACATACTTTATACTTCAACTCTAAATGCATGCAAACGTCTTCAGTGTCTTTCTGTTGTCAAATCTTGACTGATTTTGATAAAGTAAATGTCAGAATAACTGCAGTCATATTTCCAGATGAACACTTACTGGACTGAAGCAGCTAAGCTTTACTTGATTCTCCATCAATCATTTTTTAGGAAAATCAGTGTGTCTCAAATCTGATCATCAGGATCTTTTGAGGAGCGTTTGTTTCCAGAAGCTTTACTTTCACTGTTCCTCAGTGAGCCTCCAAAACATCTCACATCTTCTGAGGAGCGTTTATTATATAAGACATATTATTGGAGATATAAAGTGACCACTGATATTTAGATCAATTTATGTCAGTATGTGCTGTACTGTTTTAAAGATCTCATTTATTTACATTACAAGCATCAGAATTTCATCAGGGTTAACGCGTTACACGGTCACTGTATTCTTATTACTTATTACTACTTAAGTTACAAATCCAGTGTTAAGAAAAAATGTGACATAAAAATCATTTTTAAAGCATGTTTTGCGCGTCAGTATGCCCTTTAATAAATCACCAGAGAATGTGAGCTAAAATGCAGATGAGTCGTTCAGATGAACTTTTCCCAAACTATAATGCCAGACTAAAATATGTGAAATTGAGTGCAACATTTCGAAATGTGACCATTCAATGTGTACAAGTTTATGTCACAATAATACTAATATAAATAAAAATAAATGACTCTTCAGAGATCCTCCGCTGAATTCCTTCGCATTCTTCTTCTGAGGTAAATACAAGGTTGATTCCTCCCAGCGCATCTTCTTCCAAAAACGAAAGGTAGCCGAGATGAACTTGATGAATCTTGCTGCATTGTTTACGGAGGTGATGTGGGCATTTACAAGTTTGCGTCTCGTGGATGATTATTGTATGAATAGCGCAAGCTGCACGTAAGAGTGTCCACATTACAGATAATGAGCTTAGATGGGAAAACTGGGCATCGCGTTGGTTTCATATGTATTACTTTATCACAGAAAATTAGTTTTCCACATGACTGACTTCATGACACAGAGACATGAGAATTATGTAAAGAAGGCTTGAAGTGTCTGTTTTTACAAGTATTCGCTGATTTGTTTATTTTTGTGGCATGTTTCAGAAGGATATTCAAGGAGACTGAGACAGCAGAAAGTGCATCCTGTTTGTTTTCTTTATTTTACAAAAGCACAATGTTTTGTTGATATTGCGAGTGCATACAAATGAAAGTAAATGCATTGCTCTTATTTGTATTATCAAAAATGAGGAAACATTAAAGGAACACTCCACTTTTTTTGGAAATAGGCTCATTCTCCAACTCCCCCAGAGTTAATAAGATGAGTTTTACCGTTTTTGAATCCATTCAGCCGATCTCCGGGTCTGGCGATAGCACTTTTAGCATAGCTTAGCATAGATCATTGAATCCGATTAGACCAGTAGCATCGCGTTCAAAAATGACCAAAGAGTTTCGAAAGTTTTAAATAGGAAAACTAGACTCTTCTGTAGTTATATCGTGTACTAAGACCGCCGGAAAATGAAAAGTTGCGATTTTCTAGGCATATATGATTAGGAACTATACTCTCATTCCGGTGTAATAATCAAGGAACTTTGCTGCCGTAACATGGCCGCAGCAGGCGCAGTGGTATTATGCAGCGCCTGAAAGTAGTCCCCAGCTAGGTAACTAGTTATAATATAGCTGGGGTCTACTTTCAGAAGAGTCAAGTTTTAAATAGGAAAACTATCGAAACTCTTTGGTCATTTTTGAACGCGATGCTACTGGTCTAATCGGATTCAATGATCTATGCTAAGCTATGCTAAAAGTGCTATCGCCAGACCTGGAGATCAGCTGAATGGATTCAAAAACGGTAAAACTCAACTTAGAAACTTGAACGATCACTTGCATTTTTTCCTGATAACAGCAAAAAGAACTTAAAGGAACACTCCACTTTTTTTGGAAATAGGCTCATTCTCCAACTACCCCAGAGTTAATGTTTTGATATTTATGTAATTTTTCAGTCAATATTAAAATAATGAAAGAACTGAGTTTCATTTTGTTTTTTTAATGACTTGTATTTTACTTTCAAGTTTACTTTACTGATTACTGCATTTAAAAAAAAATCAGATTACTAATTAATGAAAATTAATGTAATCTAATTAGAATGTTAACAAAGTAATTACTAATTTGTAGCAGATTACTTTTGAGTAACTTACCCAACACTGGATGACTAATATTTACATAATTTCATGTCAGTATCTGATATGCTGTTATAAAAATATCTCAGTGATTTACATCACAATTAATCATCAGAATTTCATCATAGAAATGGCATCTGCAGCAAATTGCATATTTTTGAGTCTCTGAATAAAACTGAGCTGTTTTGTTTTCCATATTCTCACTATATCAAACTATACGAGTCGTAAAAGCCCCATAGATCAAATTTGATTTGGCACTTTTTTTTGTTGTTGTTCAGATGACGTGGCTTTCTATGAGATGTTTGTTCCTGAAGGAGAGAGACATGAATCAGCTCTGAAGAGGAATAAAGAGAATTTAATCACCGAGCTCAAACTGTGGGATGGATACTTGGAGAAGGTCAGATTTTATTGATATTTTAAATCATGCATTTATTACGTCAAATTGCAGTCTCATTACATTTAGATTAAGAAAATAACTGCTGCATCATTCACAATGAGTCACTCCACAAAACATCAGTTAGTCATTGTTTTAGGCGGCTGTTGCAATTAATTGCAACCCAATGTCTTATCAGTTGTCCATGCAATAAAATGATTAGAGTTATGGATGGTGAACTTGACCTTTGGCCTCCATGCCTTTGTCCAATTTTTTTTTTCTTTTTTTTTTCATTTCCCTCTGAAATGAATCGCATTACAAAAGCCAAATGGATTATGAATGCACATGTTGATTGTAATGATAAAATTCTCGTCTTTATTAGTAGAGGAGATGCTGTTACTGTATTTGTAGGGATAATCATGAACTTCTCTAATGAGGAGTGATTTGTTCATCAGATGGGTAAAGGCTCGTACCTCGCTGGGAAGAACTTCACCATGGCCGATGTGGTTTGTTTCCCCGTCATCGCGTATTTCCCACGATTTCAGTGAGTGAAAAATGATTTATAACCAGAGTGATTCAATGACTGTGTGTTTTTTCCCCCCATATTCAGGTCAGTTTTTACATGGAAGAGATGCATAATTTTTCTAAAAAATAAAATAAAAAAAAAAGCATAGTTTTTAGTAAGGGAACAAAACTTTGCAAATGCATTAAGACCTTCAAAATATACATCATTTATTTAGATTTTATAATACATTTATATATTATATATTTATTTTTCCCATATCTCACACACTTTTGGGACTGAATTATGTATATTTAATGACAAATAAAAAATTAATTATTTTTTCATGCTGCAATGGTTTATTTATTTATTTTGATTAAAAGCTCTTCAGTTATAATTATGTTGCTTTGTTAGAAATAAATATGTAGGTTTCAATTTGGACTGGTTTTGAGCAACCCTGAGTTATAAATTAAAATGAATTTACTGTAATTAAATCTATTCATTCCATTGGGATTAATACTGATCATTCTCAGGTTATATGCTTTTATAAATTTTATACAGTAATTATTTTTTCAATATTGATGAGAAATTTTATTTGAATATATCAAAGAATTTTTTTTTATCATTGAAAAATTCTTTGATTCAAGTGTAATTAGATATTTTTTGGTCTGAAATTTAATTTTTTTTAAAATTAATGAAGAGAGGTAAGTGCTGTAATAACATGGTAACATTCAAAACGGATTTTTTTAATATATTGGTTTAGTTGAAAAATATTGTCATGAGTGCTTTATAAAATGATTCTTTGAGTATGAAAACAGTAACCCTCATAATGCATTCAATATCTGATAATGATTGATGACGTCAGGTGACGGTTCAGATGGGGCTGGTTTAATGTTTGATCTGGTTTCAGCTGTCCTCCAGAGCGTTGTCCCAGACTGATGGAGTACTACGAGATGCTGAAGGACCGTCCCAGTATTAAAGCCAGCTGGCCTCCTCACTGGCTGGAGAAGCCTGAGGGTCAAGACGTGCTCAAGAACCTGTGAAGGACATCCCGAACACACCAGCAACAAAAAAAACTTCAGTGAATTCATGTTCAACTTACTGTATAAAATCACAACCCTTGTCTGTGGTCAGTCTCGTTTACAGTTTTGTCTGTATTTGTCTGATGTTTAACCTCAATCACTTATCTTTAACCCAGCGGGCCGCTTTGTGAACTAATTTTTGAAGATAAAGCTCATTGCTGTTGTGTCTGTAATGATTAACGTTAACATTTTCTATTGCTGTTTGGGGCTAATAAAGATTTATCCTGTTCAATCCAACTAAACAACAAATTTACTGTTTTACCACCAGTTTTAAATGATTAGCACTATATATATATATATATATACACACACACACACATATATGTGTATACATACATGTGTATATATATATATATATATATATATATATTAGTATAACAAGCAAAATGTCAAATAGTTTTGCTTGTTATACCAAGAAAAAAAAAAGGAAAGCGAATGCAATCATATGCTTACTGTATTTGATTTCCAAATTATTACAATTTTATCTTTTAATATTTTGTCAAGTCATTGTGTGAATTACTAATTAACAGAGACTGGCACAAAAAATGGTCATAAATAGTACGCTTGTTTATTTTGTAAATAATCATTAACCAACATGAAGTACTTCTGTTTGGTGTTATAGATTTGAGCATCAAGACCTTTTATTCTGTTCATGTAACAAGGACACCATAAAATAAAGTGTTACATGTACTTTACAATAGCAATGAATTATGCATAATTACATTGAACTAACCCTAAGTTTAAAGTACATGTAATTAATATTGCTCAACATCTAAATGCAGAATTACACGGTGATAAGGACATCTTAAAATAAAGTGTACCCCTGCTTATATAACATACCAAAGGCTGAAAGTAATACACAGAGACCACTTGCAAAGAGATACAGCGAGGCTTTAGATGAAATATATTCAGTTTAAAAAGAAGAGAGATGAAACGCCAGTAATCCGTTTTACATTTTAATTAACCAACATTAATTAAACTTTTTTTGCAATATAAAGAGTACTTTCTGTTGACATAACTTCTATAAACTCATGTACACTTAAGATGTAGCTAATGTTTTGTATAAGAACTAATAATCAGTCGCTGTGAAATTCCATAAAAAATTTAATTCTAAACAACTTTTTCAATAGCAAAAATATTTAGAGACAGAAATCTCAACTAATCTTTTATAAACTACTCCAATTCTGTCTTTGACCAGGATATCCGGGGAGAGCGCGAACGCAGTCCCCACTGTCAGAAATTGTGCAGTTGAGATTCTCACATGTGGAGAATTCATTAAGGTCAGAGAAGCCGGAGTGCAATGGCTAATCCTCGCTTAAGGCGATCCACCTTCCTGATCATGGAGGCGCCCCTGCCAGGTAAGTATGACCGAGAGCGGAGCCGATCAGAGACTCACTCCGCCGCACACCGATCACACCGACGGTGAGGAACAAACATCACCGAACATCCCCGCGCGACTCACCGTCAGCTCGCGGAGACCCGCACCTCGACCGAATCACGAGTCCAACGAAGCGCGGGAACGAGCTGAGCTTCAGAAAAACACGAACGACGTTCGCGCTGCGCACTAGCGGAAACACGTCACGCGTGACGTCAGCGGCGCGTCTTCGTTTTCAGTTTCGCTGCCAGTCTCTTCATCCACTTTTCCCCATTATTTACTTTCTATCGTCTTGGAAAGAAAGTAGCATGTTGAACTGTTCACAACCAAGCGTATATGTGACCCTGGACCACAAATCCAAATCCTTTCCATTGATGTGTGGTTTGAATATCCACGTTCTAATCAAATTATTTTACCCGATCAGATCTTATATGAATAACACCATATTTTCTGTTGGCACACTTTGTGAAAAACCAAAACCAAAAAAAACAAAAAAACAACAACAATGAGAATTCAAAGCTCCAGCAAGCCAGCAGTCATATATATTATTTTATTAAAATCATATTAATAGGCCTGTAATAGTTAAAAAGGTAATGTAAATGTTCTAAATGAGCTGTTTATTAGTATTTAATATAAATTTATTTTATATAATATTAAATTAAATGTCTAATACTTCCACTGAAGATGAGGCAGACGCAGAGAGTGAGGGAGAACCCGCTCTATCAGAACATCTACAGTACAGTCTGAAATTATTTCAGTGCTGTCTTGAACACTACCAGTCAAAAGTTTTTGAACAGTGAGAGTTTTAATGCTTTTTTAAAGAAGTCTCTTCTGCTCACCGAGCCTGCATTTATTTGATCCAAAGTACAGAAAAAAACAGTAACATTCTGAAATATTTTCTATTTTCTAATTTTCTATTTGAATATATTTTTTCCCTGTGATTTCAAAGCTGAATTTTTAGCATCATTACTCCAGTCACATGATCCTTCAGAAATCATTGTAATATTCTTATTTGTTGCTAAATATAAATGATAAATTCTTCATTCATTAAGTCTTTATCATCACTTTTGATCAATTTAAAGCATCCTTGCTAAATAATATAGTGTTAATTTCTATAATTTCTTTCCAATACTGACTCCTAGCTTTTTAATGGTTATAAAGTATTGCCTTTTGTTGTTATGGGCGGGTCTAAAGATTTCTTATGGATCTCAGTAGCCTTATATGTCGTGTATGAAATAATGTCTGCTTGCATGTGTGTAAAACAACAAACTGACGATTTATACGCTTAATCGAGTGTAATTGTATATACATTGTTATGAGTAATTGTGGCTGCACTGTAAAAAATGACCGTGATTTTAACGGTAAAAAACTGAAAAGGCTACGGTAAAAACCTGTTAAATGGTTAACGGTAAGTTCCCCTTATACGGTGAAAAACTGTAATAGACATTTCAGACCATTTTACGGTGAAATACCGCTTTTGGAAGTGAAAAAGGATGTAAAATTTACAGAGAAAAACCGTAAATTGACGTTCCCAGAATTCCCTGCGTTGCATTTCAAATTTAGTTTGAATTTGATGTTTTTTCTTTGAAATAACTAGTTTTTTTCTTATCAGTTATGTTTATTAGGGTTGTATGTTACATCTAATGTTGTTAAATTAATGTTTATTGCATATTTCAGTTTAATGAGTCTCACCATGATGGTGTTTAGTGCTTGTGTGAATCAGACTAAGCTTCTTGTGATTGGCTGTGGTTCATCATGCGATTATCATCACCACTGTATTTGGTGGTTTATAGTGTAATTCAAAGGTACAAAACAGATTTCAGTACCTCAACAGGTTGATAATAATATTTCCATTATATTAGTTAATGAAATTACGGTATTTAACTGTACATGTAAGTTGAAACCGTAGAACCTAAAATATTGTCACAATATATTATACGGTAGAATTCTGGCAACCACAGCTGCCGGTTTTTTACCGTAAATTTTATGGCATTTTTTAGTGGCTGGAATAATAATGTAGCTGTAAAAATAGTTGCCTGCTGAAATTGAAATATATATTACATCTTCATACGGTGAGTTTGTTTTTACTACACGTTAGTTGTGATCACTCAAGCGGCGGTAATCCTGTCAGATCGTCCATCCTTTGAGTCAGTACAGGTCGGTCAATTTCGTCCGTTAAAGTTAACCTTTTCAAATAACTCGGTCCAGGACAGTATGCAGGTATGCAGCCCTTACATATGCAGGTAAAATCGGAATTTCTCAAGTTATTGTTAAAAAACAAACTAACAGACTTCAGCTAGCGTTAGTGAAGCGGTCAGGGGGATCTGCCACCACCGAAGCTCCGCCCACAGAAAAACGTCACAATGTTTACTAACAGGAAATTGGTCTATAGTCTCCGTTAATCATAAAATAACTATTATTTTACACGAGTTGATACACCAGACTGAGAAAATAAACCATGAAAAAATGAAGCTTGATCCATCTGTAAAGATCCATATTAAATATTAAACATATGTATCAAACACCTGGGTCACTTGCAAAAAACTCATATTTACTGCTGACTGGCAGAGATCGCCAAAACACAATTATGAATGTTGTGTTCCTAAACGTTGTTTTTCATAAGACACAATAAAAAAAACCCAACAAATGATATTGCCATAACGTTTCATAATGAGTATTTTGTTACTGTTTTTTTCTCCAATGACATATCTCCATAAGTCAGCACCATAGCCTCATGGTTAGCACGTCGACATACAGAGCAACTATGCTCACGGCGACACGAGTTCGAATCCCGTCTCGAGGTCCTTTGCAGCTCCCAGTGCTTTCCTGTCATCTCTCTACTGTCCTATCTTTAACAGTAACTGATTTTTGACCCAAATTCTCACAAGAAAACACATCAAATAGACCAAAACTGGAGTTTCGTATCAAAGTAACTCCTTAACAAAAAATACACAACTACCTCTTGTTATTTAGAATAATAGGAATAAACACGACAACAGTTTAAAGAAATAAGCACAAAAACTTGTGAGCGTTTTACTCAGAGCAACATTTAGCTTCTTCTGTGGATTTGATCAGTTTATAAGGTGTTAGGTGCAACAAATCCAAGGTATAAAGCACAAAGAGTCGAATTAAGCTTAAAATTTAAGGCTGGAAATGAAAAACAAAACAAAACTCACAACCCTATCTGAACTCCCACCACAAGATTGCGCTTAAAGGGCCGGTTCAACTAAAAATTTAAATTCAGTCATCACTTACTCAAGTTGTTCCGAATCCAAACATGTACTGTATAACTTTATTTCTTCTGTTGATATTAGAAGTAGATATTTTGAAGAATGTTGGTTGTCAAGCAGTTGCTGGTAGCCATTGACCTCCATTGTTTTTCCCGCTCCATACTAACTTGAGCACAGGTAAATGATAACAGAATTCAGAATTTACATTTTTGAATGAACTATTCCTTTAAGTTCCTTAGACAGTGCTGTTTAAAAATAAGAAAGCCTTTGCCATCTTACTATGAAAAAATAAGAAATGAGATTTCAAGAGATGAGAGAAATCAAGCTCTTATAGAAACGTAAATATCAATTCAGTTTGTGAATTCATTTGATTTTGAATTGTGCAATGAAAAAAACAACAACCTCGTCCCACTTCATTTTAAAGGTGTATATTTCCTTCAGATTAGGCAAAAAATGTCAACCAAAATAAAATGGTTTCATGAAACATGTATTTAGTAATTGATGAAGGTCGATGTCCACTTTAAATAATAACCGTTAACTTTCTTGAAGGGTATAGCAGGCCTATAATTAACTAATAATAGTCCCAATTATATATATATATATATATATATATATATATATGAGTTCAGATGTAAAAGCCTTTAAGTGCAGGTTCAGTAATTTCACTTTAATGGCAATAAATAGTGCCTGATAAAGCCTTATAAAACTCATTTTAGAGCAAAATTTCAAATGGCACTTAGAAGCTTTTGCATCTGAACTCTTCATATATATATATATAAATATATATATATAGTTTTTATAAATTGGGACTTGTACATATTTCCAAAGCTTATCACTAGAAAAGCAGGTTCATTGAGGTTAACATATACACAGACATGCACAAATGTGGGAAAGGCACCACATCCGCCACGTTTCCTTCTCACAGTTTAATTTTCTTCATCTTTCTTCCACATGCTGCAGCTGTTTCTGAAGGGTGTGTTCAGTGAGCTCCTATCCCATCATTCCCGGAGGCAGCAAGCTGTGAGCGCAGCATCGGGCCGGACCTGGGCTCTGAGCTCGGACCCGAGGAAGAGCATCTGCTGGAGATCTCCTAGTCATCCTCGTCATCCTCATCAGATGAAGAGCGGCAGAGGTCGTGGCGGTAGCAGTACGCGAGGCTGCGGAGCTGCTCCATGGACTCGGAGATCTCGCTGAGCTCGGGGCCGTGTGAGAGGAAGCTGGGGGCCACACGGCGCAGATCCAGCGCAGCGCACGCTTTCTGGAGCTCAGACAGCTGGAGACCCACGGCAGGACTGGACTGAAGACACGTCAGCACAGGAAGACCCACCACCGGCTGAGAGGAAGCTGAGAGAAAACATGAAATAAACAGCAAATATTAGCAACCGCAGTTTCAAAAACAAGCCCAATACTATTGTTTTGTTTTTAGGTCTCTTTCCTCCGCTGCACCGTTCTGTTTCATCTCTGTTGGTGGCCTTTTCCTAACAAACATATTTTTAAAAATAAGCCTAAAAAACCGCAACCCGCAATTTTTTAACGTGACTTAAAAAAAAAAAAGGCCAAAGTCGTGCAAAATACACGGACTAGGCAACTGTGGTAATAAATCAATTATTTGGTTTCATTCCGATGTGTTTAAAGCCAAAACTGCAGTTTTTGCAAGGATAGACAATAATACAAACAATAATAATAATAATTTCAATAATACTGTTTCAAAAGCATAACATGTTAATTAGCGCCTAATAAATGTAAGCAATTATGCAATATTATTACATCATATGGAAATACTCTAAAAAAAAAAAAAGAAGCCATCGAAACATATCTGCCATACGGCACCTGAAAATCTGAAACTTTGTTTTCAAATCTCTTTATAATAACGTAGTAAATAGCAAATAGTAAAAGTTGCGATGAAATAAATGTCATTAGCAACAGATTATTTCTTCTGTATTGTGATCTACATCTGAATGAAATGGATTATTGAAAAAGAAAAACAAATATAGGGCAAGACTTGGTTCTGTCCCATCACTTGCTGATTGGATGTTGAGATGTGGGCGTCGCTCTCAACATGTGGGTGGGGCTCGCAGTGGATTGTAAGAAAGGGGCGGGGTTTAAGCAGACTCCTGCATATCCAGTTATGACTTTTGATTAAACATTATGGAGGTAAAAAAAATAAAATAAAATAAGATTAAGCACACTCATGAATTAATTATTATTAAAAGATAAATAACACACATTTACATAGTAAATAGGGTGAATTTCCACTTCATGCCAACAGCAATTACATTAATTTATGTGAATTTTATTTAAATTCTAAAGTTTTCTAAAATTCTATAAATTTTGAAACCTTTAAAATTTAGGAACTGGATTGGAATTTAAAATGCAATTTATTTAATAATAATAATGCATTTTATTTAATAAATTATTATTATATTATAATTAATTTCAGTACAGTTCAAAACGCTGTGCTCTAAACCTGAAATAAAATAAATAAAAATTTGTATAAATTGTATAAAATGTAAAATATATACAATATAACATAAATATGAATATAACATCAAGTTCAAGACACTGATGCGAGCTGTGATTGGTAGCCAATGCGATGAGATAAAGAGAGGTGTGACATGGTCTCTTTTGGGCTCGCTGAAGACCAGTCGTGCCGCCGCATTCTGAATCATTTGTAGAGGTTTGACTGTGTTTGATGGAAGTCCAGCCAGAAGAGCATTGCAGTAATCCAGCCTAGAAATGACAAGGGCTTGGACAAGAAGTTGTGCAGCATGCTCTGTCAGAAAGGGCCTGATCTTTCTGATGTTGTGTAGTGAAAACCTGCAAGCTCGAGCAGTCTTTGCATAAAATAATTATATATATATATATATATATATATAAAGACTATGCACAGACAAAAATAATAATTTTGTAAATTATATACAATGTTTGCTTTTTTCTTCTTTTTTTTTTTTTAAATATAGGGAATTAAATTATTTTCTGTGCTCATCAACACTAAGCCACACATTGTGTAGCTGGAGCTGAAGTGAAGTACTGAACTTGAACTCTTCCTGCAAGTCCAGGATGTTAGTTTGGTTGTTGTAAAAGTGGTTTCAAACCTGTGCAAACATTGTAACATCCAAAATGCATCCAGAAGTCTCACAGTCCTGTTTAAGAGTCTTCGCTCATCTTTAGACATTCAGTGCTATTTTATTGACAAAACACAAAGCTTTTATTAAGAGAAGAATAATATGGCGGTTGACGGTTATAGAGCGGCACTCACTGTAATCAGCAGCGGACTGATTCTGGTTCTGGAGGAAACCCTGCGGACTCAGAGCCGGACTGAAGATCTGTGGGAACGGAGGGATGACTTTACTGGCTCCAGACAGCAGCTGAACCGCCCTGCACACACACACACACACACACACACACACACACACACACACACACACACACACACACACACACACACACACACACACACACACACACACACACACACACACACAGAGAGAGAGATACAGCATGACGTCTCAGAACTGATGATCAGTGCAGTGTAGTAACAGTGAGTGTGTGTGTGTGTGTGTGTGAGAGTGTGTGTGTGTGTGTGTGTGTGTGTGTGTGTGTGTGTGTGTGTGTGTGTGTGTGTGTGAGTGTGAGTGTGAGTGTGAGTGTGAGTGTGTGTGAGAGAGAGAGACTCACAGTGGTGTTGATGGGTAATGTAACCTGATGTATGCGGCCAGAACATCCTCTCCTGAGCTCTCCAAGTGCAGAGAGCTGGACGGCTCTGTGCCGGGGCGCAACCGACTGCAAAAATAATAATACTAATATTAGACCAACAATATTCACAGTGTGATTTTAGTATTATTTTTATACTGTTATATTTCTTATTTTATTTTTATTTTATTTATTGGTCATTTTTAGTACTTGTAGTCATTTAATTTTTTTTTTTTTTTTTACATTTATCAATCAAATTTTTTATGTTCATTATTAGTTTTTTATATTACTATTTAGGTTTAATTTTATTTTTATTTCTGTTTTATATATCACTTTAATATGCATTTATTATTATTACTATTGAGGTTTTTCTAGTGCGTTTAGGTCTAACTAATTTTACTTAATTTTTATCACTCACATTTTTTGTGCATTATTATTTTAATATTGCTATTTAGGTTTAATCTATTTTTATTTCACTTTTTGTTTTTATTTACTTCCAGTTAGTAATTTTAGTGTTTCTACTAAACTTTTTTCAGTTAGTTAAAAAAAATCTAATTTTAAATTAAATAAAGTTTTTCTTCTAATATTTTTTATTTTATTTCAGCTTTATTCCAAATAACATAAATGTTTTTAATAGTTTTAGTTTAGTTTTAGCACATCAGAGTAATACATTATGAAATGAATTGTAATTAATTTAACGGCATTTTAAATTCTAATTCTATTCCTAAATTTTAAGGGTAGTAAACATGTTGCAGACATATTTTAAGATGCAGAATTTAAATAAAATTCTCATAAATTAATACAACTACAGATTTTAAAAACCCTATCAATTTTCTTAATGCATGTTGTGAACTATTCATTCATGTCTATGTGTGACTCTTTAAATGAATGTTTATGTTGCATAATTAATTATGTTTATTAGGCGTTTATTGAAACTAATGCTGTTCAACGAGGATAATCGGTCAGAGTGCAGCTGTGAATGAATGGTTGGTCTGACCTGACTAAACTCTGGCCGTCTAAACCTCTGAGAGTCACTGACTGGCCAAAACAGTGGCCATCTCCGAGCTCGGGACACGCTGATATGGGTCTCCAGGGCAAAACATCAGTGAACGCATCCAGAGCGTCCGGGAGACAGCCGCCGTGCATCATGGGAAATGGGACAGAGCCATACGCTGAAACAACCTGCAAAACACAGATGCAAGAATTCACACGTTACAGACTAAAGCAAGGCCCTATGATTTCCATGATGTGGAAAAAACTGACAAAACTAGGGCTTTTTATATCATAAAAACTATCATGAGAAACACACAGACACTCAAACAGTCTTTGCTACAGCCTACCAAAATAAAAGTTCAGTTTAAATTTATTATGACAGAAATATCACTATTGTACCGCACAATGAACTTTGTTAAATAAATAATAACAATACAATTTATAATTTTTTTTTTTTTTTTTTTTTTTTTTCAAACCTCCACTTTATATGGGACCCACAAAACCAGTCATAAGTGTCAATTTTTTAGAAATTGAGATTTATACAGCTTCTGAAAGCTGAATAAATAATCTTTCCATTGATGTATGGTTTGTTAGGATCGGACAATATCTGGCTGAGATACAACTATTTGAAAATCTGGAATCTGAGGGAGAAAAAAAAATCTAAATATTGAGAAAATCTCCATTAAAGTTGTTCAAATGAATTCTTAGCAATGCATATTACTAATCAAAAATGAAGTTTTGATATATTTACGGTAGAAAATTCACTAAATATCTTCATGGAACATGATCTTTACTTAATATCCTAATAATTTTTGGCATGAAAAAAATGGATAATTTTGACCCATACAATGTATTTTTGGCTATTGCTACAAATATACCCCAGCGACTTAAGACTGGATTTGTGCTCCAGGGTCACACACACACACACACATATACATATACATATACATACATACATACATACATATATATATATATATATATATATATAGAAGGTGCACAGTGTCATTCACACAAACACTAAACACCATCGTGGTAACACACATGAAACTGATATAATGCAATAAACATTCATTTAACAACATTAGGTGTAACATACAACCCTAATGTACAGATACGAAAAACAGTTATTTAAAAAAAAAACATACAATTTGAAATGTAACACAGGGAATTCTGGGAATGTCAATTTACGGTTATTCACTGTAAATTATACATTCTTTTTCCACTTCAAAAAACGGTATACTACCATAAAATTACATGTAATGTCCAATACAGTTTTTCACCGTATATAGTAGGGGAACTTACCGTTAACCATTTAACAGGTTTTTACTGTAGCATTTTTACAGTCTTTTACCATTAAATTCACGGTAATTTTTTACAGTGCAGCGGTTAAACTGACCTTTCTTCCCGAGACGGCCAGAGCATCTGAAAACTGCCACATGGGTGTGCTGTTCTGTCTCAGTCTGTATGAGGCCGTCATACAGTCCAACGCCAGAGCCAGAACCGCACTGGAGTGATACCACAGCATCGGCTGAGAGAGAGAGAGAGAGAGAGAGAGAGACAAACATATCACTGAACAACCACTGAAAACATGCTAAAATACACGGATCATCAGTGGAGAGTAGGGATGCAACGATACCATTTTCTGAGAACCAATCTGATCCGAGCACAGTTTTTAAAAAAAATCAATTATAGAATTTGTATTCTTCTGTGTGTTGACCTGATCGTCACTGTTTTGTGTGTTAAACACAATCTGCTAAATATAAACAACTTCATTTTAATGAAATAATATATAATCAATCTATGACAAAAATACTATTACAAAATAGGTTAATGGATAATTCAGCAGCAAAAGATACTCTAGAAAAATCATGGGTGCACAATTTTAAAAAATCTAAACATTTATTGAAAAAACATTATTTAGTCGGGAATAAATAAAAACGTAAAATGTGACACATTGCTCTTTGTATGGTTGTAAAATACATTCATATTTAAAAATGTATAGCACAGTAATGAAGGCAGCACCATAAGATAGATAGGACAGAACAACAAAGACTATTAATAATCTTGAGCAAAAGTATTATAATACGAAAGGCAGCAGAACACTTGAAATATAGTCCACGGAAACCTTATGGTTCTTTATAATGTTTTTGTGCCTTTTGTGGGGCTTAACAATAACACAGAATAGTATACACACAATATCGGATTTGGACAGAAAATGTCAGTATCGGAGCCGATATCGATAATGATATCGATATCGATAATGAATCCAATATTGTGTATTCATTATCGATATCGGCTCCGATACTGACATTTTCTGTCCAAATCCGATATTGTGTGTATACTATTCTGTGTTATTGTTAAGCCACACAAAAGGCACAAAAACATTATAAAGAACCATAAGAAAATGTCAGTATCGGAGCCGATATCGATAATGAATATCGGATCAATGCATCCCTAGAGGAGAGACAGACAGGATGAGCAGGAGAGACAGGAGGACCAACTAAATCAAGAACTATATAAACCATGTTAAAAACTGCAATGCATCATCAGAGTATATAATAACTGAGCAGATTCCAGGGCTTACGTCACAGTTGAGCAGCGGGAAGGCTGTGGGTGGAGGCGGGCGTCTCATTAACCCGCCTCTCAGGGTCAAAGGGCAGAAGAACGAGCTGTGATTGGCCATCTGGAGCGTTCCTAACGCACAGTTCATCATGTGGTACAAGTCCTTTATAGAGCTCTGTCCACAGGAGACAAAACTAATTTAGCCCCTTTCCTTCAATATACACTACCAGTCAGACGTTTTTGAACAGTAAGACTCTTAATAATTCTTTAAAGAAGTCTCTTCTGCTCACCAAGCCTTTATTTGATCCAAAATACAGCAGAAATATTTTTACTATTTAAAATAACTGCTTTCTATTTGAATATATTTTAAGATCAGCTTTGATCACAGAAATAAATTACATTTTAAAATATATTCAAATAGAAAGCCGTTAATTTAAATAGGAAAAATATTTCAAAATTTTACTGTACTTTGGATCAATTAAATGCAGGCTTAGTGAGCAGAAGAGACTTCTTTAAAGATCATTAAAAATCTAGTAGTGTACTGATGAAGTGATGTTAAATTAAAGTATGAATGCTTGAATAATGAATCAGTTCGGCTCTAAGTTTGAATGACCTCACCGTGTCTGGGTGATTGACAGGTGCCACGCCCCAGGTGAGGATGCCACGCCCTCCGTAAGAGTCCTGCAACAGCTCTGTGACCTTTGACCCCAAGCCTGAGAAACCGTCAGCAAGATCGCACAACACCTGAAAACCCTGAGGAGGAGAGAACAGAAGCACAGTTTACAATGCATGCTCTTCAGCGAGTCACATAAAGGATTATAATACATACGATACATTATTTCAATGCATTTGCATTCGTTCACAAAACTTTTGCAAGAAACTTTTCATTCGCTCGCAAAACTATGGAAGCTCATTTCCAGTACGTAAGAAAAAACATGCTTTGTTAATTCAGAATTATGAGATGAAAGGTTGAAATTGTGACTTTAATGCGGTTTTCATGAAATAAAAAAGTCTTGATATTGAAATAAATCAAAATTATGGCATAAATAGTCGAAAATATAATATTCCAAGTCAATATTATGACATGCTAGGTTGAATTTATGATCTAATAACATAAATAATTAAACTTATGAAATAAAACATCAAACTATTATATAAAAAGTTGGAATTGACATAAAATGACAAAATGCTAATATATATATATATATATATATATATATATATATTTATTATGACATGCTTAGTAGAAATTCATATTATTATAATAATTACATACCAAGTAAAAATTGACAAAAAGTGGAAAATATGAAAAAAGTTTAGATTTATGACACAAAAAGTAGACATTTTGATATAAAAAGTTGAAATTATGACACAGAAAGTCAAAATTATGGCATGCCAAATCAAAACTGATATAAAAAGTTGACTTTATGACATACCAAGTCTAAATTATGACACAAAGCACTGAAATGAAATAAAATGTTGAAATTAAATAAAAAGTCAAAATTAGGACATGCAGAGTCAAAATAATGACATAAAAAAAAAAAAAATGACATATAAAGTCTTTAAATGTTCAAATCTTTGTCGTTCCTTGAGAAACTTTTTGCATTCCCCAGAGAATCAATGCCGTCGCTCACAAACGTTTTGTGTTCACTTGCAAAGTCGTGCATTCAATCCCAGAGCTTTCAACGTCAACACAAACATTTTGAAAACTAACGCAAAGCATTGAAATAACATTAATAGTTTTTCTTTCCATCACAAAAGATAATTTTTATCACAATGCTACTAAAACAGGCTTAAAAAGCTAAAAGACCTGGACACGTCGCTACAGGTGTCCTGGGTTTCACCCTGCTGTGTTTATCATGTTGTGTTGTGCTGCAGAGTCTGATCTGTGGTTCACCTGCAGATAGTCGCACTCCTCCACGAAGAAATGCAGCCGATCCTCCAGATCTTCCAGCACCGGCCCTCGTAAGAGCGCCTCCCCCTGACCAAACACCTCCAGACGCTCCGATTCACTGACCACAAACATCACTAACATCACTCAGAGTCCCCATCAAACCACCTGACCAGCGAGTCGTTGTATTACTCACCCGTCATGGTTGTACTGGTTAATGACGGAAATGGTGCGCGGATGTAGGTGGATCCTCAGGAAATCTGACCACACCCTCACGCTTCCCTCCAGCCTATAGGATTTCAGTATCCGCTCCAGACTGCTGTTCACCGTCTCCACGGCGACAGCCGCTCCCACACCGCTCACTTCAGGAGTCACAATACAAACGCACGATATTTCATGCTCAATTTACTGCATCTTCTCAAGAAATAGCTACACTTAGGGCTGGGTTATATAGAATAAACATAATACAGAATCAATATAATACAGAATAATCATAAAACAGATGCTATTTTTTCAATGACATTTTCATTATTTTGAAAAACTGATATTTCTGAGTCAAGCGGGATAGTAAATGAGAAAAAAAAAAAGTAAGATGAAAGTTCATTTTGTGGTTAGATGGTAAAAAAATTGAAATTGCTGAAAAGAATGTGGTGCAAGTTATTAATTTCATATCACTTTATAATATTTAATTTAATGAAATGGTATGAAGGCAAATTATGCTTTTCTTTAGAATAAAGTTAATTTCCTTAATATTATATTTTTAGATTTTAAGATTTTTTTCTAGTAAATCCTATTATAGTTTTAGTTAATATTTAGAATTTATATTTTCTGGTTTCACTATAACTTTAGTTCAAGTTTTAGTTGCATATTTTTGTCTATACAGTTTTTATTGTTTTTCATTTATTAGTTTTAGTTATTTTAATACTTCGAGATAAACTAAACAAAAATCAGAAATGTTGTTTTAGTAACTACCTGAAATAAAATGTTATATTTTTATAGATTTTATTTCAGTTACTGTTTATTTTGTTTCATGTAACAATTTTTTTAAATTATAGTTTTAGCTGTAGTTTACAAAAATAACCCCACAACAAGATCAATGGATGGATTCCCAGGGAATGCATGAACTGATAATACAGCGCAAGTCACTTAGAAAAAATGCATATGGAAATGAACACAATTAGTCCAGAAACATGAATTGAGACTTTAAATAAGGTCATTATGAGTTCATATTTGTTTTTACAGTCACATTTAACTTGTGTCCTGTCATACCTGAGCAGCGATCCACAGCAGAGGAAGAACACGTGAAGTCCGGCTCTGCTAGTAAACCTCTCGTCTACACACACAACACAGACAGACAATCTTCAGAAGAGTCACTCTCAGATAACAGATGCTTTCAAATCCTCAGTAAAGTCACACTCACATCCAGACTGTCGAGCTGTTGTAGGAAGGCGTTTTTGATGGGAGGACTTTCTTTATGGGTCATAATCTGTCCTTTCCTAAGAGCAGAGAAAGCAATGACTCAGCTCATAATTCACAAGCATTCATAAATACTGAAATACAACACAGCAGAGACCCAGAGCCAGTCAAATCTGAACAGACGCTCATGTTCATACCACGAAAAGGTGGTGTTTTCCTTCTCTGTGTCATACAGACTGCCTTCCTTCCTCAGCGTCTGAAGACTTCCTGATGATATCAACACAATAAACACATTATATACATATCAGCAACCCAATATCACATTCATAACCCAACGATCATTAGCAGTGACTGCCAAAGTCAAGCATCACTGGTATCGATGCTCATAATTAATGTTAGTGAGAGCTCAGGGGCCTCGTTCATAAAGATGAGCGACAGTTTCTAACGAATGATTTATAAATTATCCATATGCATAAAAATGTTCCTATATAATTCTCTCTTTATGAATTGCAATTCATCTTAAGTGCAGCAATTCCAAGAAAATCCAAAGCGTGCTTTCGGAAAATGCAATAACATAATTAATGAATTCATTTTAGTAATTTAAATATCACAAAGAAGTTAAAATGTTTGTGCAAGGGTTGTTATCATTAACTAAAATAAAACCATAAAAAACGAGTTACTTGAAATAAAACAAATGTTAAATGAAATATAAAAATCTGATTTTCATGTAGTTTAACTTTAAGTACTAAAATAACAACAACAACAAAAACTAAAACTGATATAAAAAAAAAATCTACACAAAATGTATAGACATTTAAATAAAATATTAAAAATAAAAATGGCAAAAGCACACAAAATTACTACAGCTTTAGCTAAAATTACAATATAAAAATAAAACTAATTCAAAATATTACTAAAACAAATATAACACAAAAACTACATAAAAATAGCACTAGAAATCTAACTTTTTTTTAACTTTCCCCTTTTAGACTTGCACTCTTAACTGCTTGTTTTCTTAAAAAAAAAAAAAAAACGAACACTAGCCTCTCTATTCTTTTTGTATTCTATCTATTTGTTTTTCTTATATTTATTATAAAATTAACAAAAAGCAAAAAAAAAGGCCTCTAACACTAGCTTGCTCTATTCTTTTACTATTCTATACATATATTACATAATAAAAAATAAAAACACTTGCTACGTGTACTGCATTATATTTGTGCATATTATATTAATTCATATTGTGATTGCCTATTTGTCTATGCATTTTTATAAACAATGTTGGATTCATTTATTAACTTGATATAAGCACAAAAAAGTTTGTATGCATGTGCTTATGGACATGTTTCTGCCCTTATATATATTGATATTTCCCCTGATTTTGATGTAGGATGAAACCATGGGATTCAGGATTGTGTGCGTTTTACTGTGGTTCACCTTTGAGGTCCATGGCGATGAGTCGGGGGGTGTAAGTGACGTGTCCGCCGAGAGTAAGACCCTCTCTGAACAACATGTCACTCTGCAGCTCTCCCGCCGGCGAATCTGAGTCGTACACCAGCACCGCATCCTACACACAAACACACACTGATCAGATCACATCCCTACAACATGGCCACTTAATCACGGCGCTAATATACTACCAAATATACATGGCACATCCATGCACTTCAGTGGAAATTAAAATATTTCCAAAAACATGATAGTAACATCACGAGAGTGCGCAAAACCATGATATTAATTACTCACTTTTGTTATTACAGTCACTCTTCCTAGCTAACAAAAATAAGTTCTGCTATCTTCCCATTAAGTTATGAAAACGCTATTTCTGAAGGTTTTCATAACATCCTAAATGTTTTTTTTAGATGTTTTTGTTATGCAAAACTAATGATCAAATAAAATCAATAAAAACTATACATATAGACATTTAGATGAAAACTAATAAAAACTGTATAGACATAATTTTTTTTACTTTTTTTAATGAAATCAGCTAATCTAAAAATACAAACAAATGTAAAATATTACTGATAACTATAAATAACTAAAATACTATATCAACAAATCTTATACCAATATAACACAGATTTTTTCATATCATCATATTAATTCAATGTGCGCCTATTTAACTGTACATGATCATAAATATACTGAATTTTAATTACTAATGTTGGAGATTAATTTAATAACTATTTATTGGGAAGATTCCATTTCATTATTTTGCAAATATTATTGGAACGTTACATCTAAATATTTTCTGAACGTTCAACAAGTTCTGTTTTGTATTTGTTTGTTTTTTTAAGTTTTAAAAATGTTTTTGGGGAGTTGTTTCACGAACGTTGCATAAATAACATTTTGACAACATTACTAACTTTCTATTTAAGGTTACTGTGTTGGTAACTTTGAGAAAACCTTCCCAGGACGTTCTGAACGCTGGGTTATTGTTGTAAAATCATAAGAAATGAATAAAGGATCTCTTTGAAACAGTATTAGAAGCTGTCAGACTCTGTTATTTTGATTTTGCGACAGTGATTTCAATGCTAATGTACAGTACCATAGTGCTACTATAGTAAAGTAAAGATGCACCTGACTAACAAACAGACGATATTCTTTATGGAAGCTAAATTCGTTTGACAGCTCGTTTATTACTGATCCACTCACATGATACGTTGATTTTTCACGCATGTCGCAGTAAATAAACTGAATATATTCGCTATTAATCAAACTCACCTGCAAATTCCACCAGTGCGTCCCGATAAAGTTGGAATAATGCCCCAGCTGGAGTGTAACTACCTCCTTACTCGTACCGCTCATGATGCCCTTTAGATATTAAAACATTTTAAGCATCGGTTCAGTCGAAATGAGCAAGATATCTCTCGTGATGTGCTCTGAAAACACAAAGCGGCGACACAGACGAACTTCCGCATGTGTGCGCTCGCCCCTCTGGCAACGCCGCGCTCTGATTGGCTGTCACAGCGCACGACGCGTTGTGATTGGCTGAGGGAGCTGTCGCTCGGCGGAGGGGTAGTTTGGTTTCACCGCGCCTGACTGGCGCACATGTGCAGCTCTAGTAAACAAGAGTTTCAGAATAGCTGTCATGTTATGAAAACTACACAAATGCATTTCCTGTATCTTAAAAATTAATTTAATTATATGCTAGTTTCGTTTCATATCAGCTGAACAACATACACGCTAATACAAATGCGTGTTCTGCTCTACAGGCAGAATTAATAATTTAATTTTTTTTTTTTTTTAGTGCAGGACATTGTAATTTTTATCAGCTAACGTCTGACATTTAAAAACTGATTTATATATTTTTAACATGCCTAACGAAGTAAATTGTGCGATTTAAATGACTTTAAATTCAGCGCGATATGCTGAAGTCTAGGCGTCGACGCCAGTCACGTGATGCTGAAAGAGAAATGATTTACCTGCGGTCTGTCTGTCTGTGTCACACCTGTGCGCGTGAGTCTGATCGCGTCCGACGCTCCCGAGCTCTTATAACATTACATATACATTCATTTAATCTTCTCAATGGAGTATCAGGTAAGAAACAACAGCGTTTTACTTTCTGTCTCTTACTTCACTGTGGTTTTGCTGTAAAATATCAAAGTTTCATTTGAAATATTGATTTTTTTTTTTTTTTTTTTTTTTACAAAAGATCATGTTTCTGTATCATATTAGTGCAGTTTTCAGAGGATCGTGTGATTGTTTGCTCTGATTGAAAGCGCAGTGATCGTGTAGAGTTGTTTTCTGCTTTGAGTTGTTGATTTCCGTGAGTTCAGGTTAAACAGGTTGAACTGCATCATTACTCTTTACACTCTTTACACACAGCTGCTGCTCACTGTCTGCAGCACTGTTTACACGGTAATGAATCAGAGAAGTGTGTGTGTTTATCGTCTATCTAATGCCTGAGGAATCTGGATCAACCTTGTGTTGGATTTATGAGCATAGAGAGCAGGGGGCTGTTTCATAAAACAAGATTACCAAATAATCCAGGCTTATTTCACTTAGTCTGACTTATTTTGAACCAAATCAAGTGACAATAAGTCAGACTAACTGAAGAAAATATATATGGATATTTGATATTACAGATACAGGTGCTTATTTCACACAACATATTTTATATAATGTATAATTTATTCTATAATAATCGATATTTTACAGATATTAAGTTTAAGGATTTTCATATTAATAATAATTTTCATAACAATGTATAATACTATCAGCCTGTTTGTGTGTATTGGTGCTGTCATACGATTGCGATTAATCGCATCCACAATTAAAGTTTTTGTTAATGTGTGTGTTGTATATTTATGTATATATAAATGCACGCATGCATGTATATATTTAAGAAAAATGTTAAGTTTATATAATTTTATATATATATATCAATGTAAATATATACAGGTAAATACATGTAAATAACACACAGAGATGATGTAAACAAAAACTTATTTTGGATGCGATCAATGGTGATTAATTTTGACAGCACACACACACACACACACACACACACACACACACACACACACACACACACACACACACACACACACACACACACACACACACACACACACACACACACACACACACACACACACACACACACACACACACACACACACACACACACCCATTTAATAATAAATAGGCCTACTAATAATCTATCATATATATATATATATATATATATATATATATATATATATATATATATATATATATATATATATAAGCCTGTTTATTTTATAATGACATTTTTATCATTACATGCATTATTAATAATATTTTTATTATTATAATTATTACAAATAATAATAATAATTATTATTATCATTTATATAAATTAAAATTATTTAAAAATAATTAATTTCATTATAAATGATAATAGACCTATTAATAATCTACCACTAATAATTAGCCTGGTATATACGTAATAAGTTTAAGTTTATTTTGCACAAGGGTAAATAGGTACAATAAAAACACAACAAACAAACAAAAAATTAATAAATAAATAATAAATAATACAATCCATATACTGTGCAGGAGAGGCAGAAAACACAAAGGGCTTATTTAGAGCCTCCACCTAAACAATAAAAAACAAATAAACTCATAAAACTAAAAGAAAAACAAATATATAAATATAAATGAATTACAACATATGTCAAAAAAAAAGAGAAAAACATAATATACTCAAAACAAACCATCTATAATACATAAAATACAAGATACATTTTTACAAAACAGCATTTAAATGATCCTTTATTCTTCTTTTACAACATATTAAAGAGGAACATTTTTTTTGCTAGATGAGATAAATCGTTCCATAATTTAACACCCCTAAATCTTATCAAGTATTGACCTCTACAAGTGAGAACTTTAGGAAAATGAAAATTTAAAGATTGACGAGTTAAATAACTATGAACCTGTGAATTTACTTTAAAATGCATTCTAAATTGGAATGTTACCCTCACCTGAATATATCGTATACATAAAAACACATATTTGAAATTAATTATTAATATCATAAATGGTAAGAACTTGAAGTTTATGAAATAAAGAAACCGATGAAGTATATTGGTTTGATCGGGTTGCAATCCTAACAAAACGTTTTCGAAGAGTAGGAAAAGTACTCCCCCAAACAATATTACAACATGAAAGATACGGATCAGTTAAACCATAATAAAGCATATGAAGACACTCTGTAGTAACAAGATGCCTAACCCTCTTTATTATACCAGTAGATTTATGTATTTTTCTGCTCACGTAATCAACTCAGACTTTCATTAACAAACACTCCCAAGAATCTAGTACTTCACACTTGAGGCACCTCAATAGACTCCATAATCATTTTTGATAAATCCTTTGGGTATATTCTTTTACCACTAAAAATAATAAAACTTGATTTCATTATATTTAAAGATAATTTGTTTAAATTATCTAAATGCAATATAATATGGTATACTCTCTCTCTCTCTCTCTCTCTCTCTCTCTTTATATATATATATATATATATATATATATATATGAATGGACAGTTTTGGAAATAATGGAAATGAAATGGACAGTTTTTATTACACAGTAATTACTTAACGTTTTATTCAAATGTTTATTTACATTATGTACTTGGCAAATGCACTTATTTAAAGCAACTTGCACTGCATTGAAGATATGTTTTTGTCAGTGGATGCATTCGCTGGTAAACTAACCCGTGACCTTTGCATGGTAACATTAGTTAACTACATTAAACTAACAAATTTTAATTTCAAAATTTACTAATACACTAAAAAAAAAAAAAAAGTAAACTGAGACTTGCAGCACTTGCATATTTTTGCTCTTTTGTTGGTTTTGATTGCTTCCATTGTCCTGTGGATAAAAGTGTCTGCTAAATGACTAAATGTAAAATGTTCACTCAGAAATTGCCAGTGCATTTCAATTTATCACCCCCTAAAATAAATAAATAAATTGGAAATTAACATCAAATTTAATGTGAAATTTTGAAGTAGAAATTTGGAAAGGATTCAAGGAAGCAACCAGAACTGCTAATGTGTTAATAAAGGTTATGGGTAGCAGTAGACTGATTCATCTGTAATATTTGGGTGATCTGAGAAGATCTTCATTGGCTGATTGATTCTCTCTGTGTTTAGGACTCTGATAGTGGAAATGTGCGACTTTCGTGTTCAACCCTGAACTAACTGGAGCTTCGCCTCTAACCTCAGACATGATCACAGATCAGCAATCCAGCCCAGAAAAACAGACTGATAACAACATGCTTAAACCTCCAGAGGAGATCAGACCTCCAGACCCCGGCGAGATCTTCTCTGAGCTCAGCAGAAGTAATGGAGGTCTGCCGGACAGCAGGACGGAGAGCAGCCGAGAGCTGGAGGAGCGAGACGAACCGATGGAGGCGCTGGAGAAGGATGATGAAGATGATGGCAGACGGCTCCAGGACTCCTGGGGTCCTGAGAAAGCCATGCATGCGTTCACACCGAACGTGATGATCGTGCAGCCGACGGGACACAAGGACGTCCAGAAGGAGATTCATACGGAGAAGATTCCTCTGTATGTGCAGAACTTCCACACAAACCCTCCACAGCATTTCCACCCGCCGTGGATTGACAAAATAGACAAACCTGAAGGTAAACGTCTTATTTGAACAACTGTTAAAAGGGTTAGTTCACCCAAAAATGAAAATTAGCCCATGATTTATTCACCCTCAAGGCATTGTGCATATGACTTTCTTCTTTCAGACGAATCCAATCGGAGTTATATTAAAATACGTCCGGGCTCTTCCAAGCTTCATAATGGCAGTGAATGGGTGTTATTTTTCAACAGTCCAGAAGAAGTGCAGTAAAGCGCATTCATCCATAATAAAACATGCCTCACGCGGCTCCACACTGCGTTTGTTTACTGTAGCAAAGGAAAACCAGTCTCCTCTTGGCTCATATCAAAATCCTCCATTTTTCTTTACAAATCCTCGTTTTGTGCTTCTAATCACTTTTCACTGGAGCTAACACCCATCCGCCAGAAGGACTTCTGCATATGACAGTTAGCGCAAGCTAGAGATTACCGTTTATAAAATGTTAAATATGGATATTTTTCTTACAAAAACACATGGATTCGCTACAGGAGGCCTTTATTCACCCCCCGGAGCCGTGTGAGGCACGTTTTGTTATGTTGAAAAAAAAAAAACCAGCTATTCGCTGCTATTATAAAGCTCTGAAGAGCCCGGACGTATTTAAATGTAACTCCGATTAGATTCGTCTGAAAGAAGAAAGTCATAGACACCTTGAGGGTGAGTAAATCATGGGGTAATTTTAATCTCTCAATGGTTTTCAAAGCATATATAACCAGATTTGTGTGGGACAGACAGTATTTATAATTTAAAAACAAATCAGTACAGCATAATAATTCACTCAAACCCTAAACTCTAGCAGTATGGAAGATATTTGGATGAAAACGGGAGTATATCATAATTAGTAAAAGAGTAATTGTGTACTGCTTAGTATATACTGTATACGAGATTGAAAAGTTGACATTATAAAGCAGTCATTTCTAATCGGGAAATATTTAAACTGTTCAAACAGTGAGTTAAGAAAACAATTGAAAGATTTTTGGGTCATTGATTGTATTTAAAATGAAAGGAATTATTCTTTACATTTTCCTCTTTCATTGTAATTTAACAGTTAATATTTCTGCGGTGTTTTGTCAATTTTATTTGTTTTTGTTTTTTAATATGTCCATACAGTTTATTCATTTTTATTTCATTTTTTATTTATTTTAGTACATCAAGTTAAACTAAAAAAAATGAGAAATGCTGCTTTGGCAACAAACTGAAATAAAATACGTTTAAGCTATTTTAATATTTTATAATATTTCAGTTAACGTTAGTGTTATTTTAGTATCATTGAGATACTATTATAGGTTTTATTAATATTTCGAATTTTTGTTTTAATTTTAAAGTTTTGGTAATTTTGTTTTTGTCTTTTTTTAATTAGTCTATTATAGCTTTTATTAATTTTATTTCTGTTATTTTAGTTCTTTAAGCTAAACTACAAGAAAATGAGAAATGCTGCCTTGGCATCTAGCTGAAATGAAATGTTTACGTTGTTTTATTTCAGTTAAGAATTGTAAAAACAAGTCATATTTAAATGTTATTTAAATTAATGTTTATTTTATACCAAGTAACAAAAATAAAATATGAAAATTGACAAATAATTTAAAATAAACATGAATTGAAATAATAAAATATGATTTTTTTTTTTTTTTTTTTCCCAGTTAACGTTTATTTTGTTTCAAGTAACACACTTTTTTTTTTTTAGGTTTTAGTTTTACCTAGCAAGAGCGCCAAATTGTACAGTATGATACTGTATCCCACAATGCAATGCAAACGGCTCAAAAGTTTTTCTGTGCTAAAGAATGTGCTTGTGTTGATCACAGATCTCTGTCTCTCTCTCTCTCTCTCAGACAGTCGTTGTGTGGAGGTTGTGCGCGTGTGTGTTTGTGTAACGGCTGCCGCGGTGATTTTCCCTTTACTGACGTGGGCCGGATACAAGCTCCTCCCCTTCGATGCCCCGCCCCTCGACAGCTCCGCCCTCAGACTGGTCTACACACTGCGCTGTGCCTTCTTCGCCAGCATTCCCATCGTGCTCGGTCAGCAAATAATCTCCATTTAATCTCAATGTTGGGGAGTAATTGGTTACATGTAACAGAATTCCGTAATTTAATTACAAAATAAATGCAACTGTAATTTGTTATAGTTACTGAGAAAAAATGTGTAATTAAATTAGTTACTTATGAAAATGTTAACAATTATAAAGGCAATTTCCCAAGCATTGCTAGCATGTGTTTCCCGTCACAGCTATGCAAAGATTTGATTTCAAAAACAGTATCATAGCTATAGAAACTATATCTTAACCTCAGAGTGATCTCAAAGTAAAAGGAGGTGCTAAAGTCTAATTTTGTGGTGGCTGTGCTTTAAAATAAAATTTTTATAATCTTCTATAATCAATGTTGAGTTCTATTGTAAGGTTAACCCTGCCTGCTTTAAATGTTTCAAAACGATTACCAGTTTGTTAGAAATTTAGAAAAGTAATAAAAAAGTGATCAAATGTAATCAGTTACATTACTTTATTAAAGTAATTGAAATAGTTACACTACTTGTTACATTTTTAAACAGGGTAACTTGTAATCTGTAAACTATTACATTTCCATAGTAACCTTCCCAACACTGATTATCATAATTGTTATTCGTGATGTTATTTGTCAGGTGTGCTGGTTCAGGGCGTGGCGCGTCTGAGGTTCGGGACGCTGAAGCCTCTGTTTGAGGGGACGTGGGAGAATCAAGAGGTGATCGTTCACAGTCATTACGTGCGAGACTCGCTGCACCTGCACCTGCTCTACTTCCTGCAGCTCGCCGTCATGGCAACATACACCCAACAGGAAATGCTCAAACTGGTGCCGCTCCTCACCATCATCTTCGTCTTTGGCAGGTGTGTTCAGAATGTTACTTTTAAGACTTTTACATGTTACGTTGTTTCAGTATTCTAAAAATTACTAATTATACGTTACATTGTTTGGGGACGGGAGAGATTGTCAACTGTACTTGTAAGTAAATAAATTCAATAAATACAAATGTCACATGTTTTTTTGGGAAGAAAAAACTTTTAAATGTTACATTTACATTATTACAATACTCTAAAAATGACTAAATGTGTTACATTTGGGAAGTAAATTCATAATATTTAAATTCAATTTTTCTTTTTTTACTTCTGAATGTAACATCTACATTATTACAATACTCTAAAAATGACTAAATATATGTTACAGGGGGGTGATTTTCAATTGTATTAAGTAAATAAATTCAATAAATGCTAAAGTTACATGTTACATTTAAAAGCCCCCCCCCCCCCCCCCCCCCAAAAAAAAAAACATTTACATTACAATATTCTAAAAATGACTAAATATATGTTACATGGGGGGAGACTTTTAAATGTGACTTTATATTTATTGCCAAATAAATATAATAAATATAAAGTTATGTAATTACATTATTTGTAATTTTGTAACATATGTTACATTTTTGGGGAAGGGAGAGATTTTCAATCATATTTTTAAATCAATAAATCTAATACATAAAAATGTTACATGTTTCTTGGGAATGTTACTTTTACATTTTTTTTAAATGTACATTTATTACTATTGCAATAATCTAAGATTACATTAATAATTATATGATACATTGGGAAAGGAGAGATTTTTGACATTGAAAAACAAAAGACATTTGAAATAAATTCAGTAAATTCAAATGTTATGTGTTTCTTTGGAAAATGTTACTTTTAAAATTTTTTAAATGTAGCATTTGTATTATTAAAATACTCTAAAGCTACATCTCTAATTATGTTACATTGAGGAAGGGAGAGATTAAAAAAATAAAACAACTGTTTTTAAAAAATAAATTCAATAAAAAGAAAAATGTTACGTTTCTTAACTTTTAAATGTAACATTTACATTATTGCAATACTCTTAAGATTGTTACTAATAATTATAGGTTACAATGTGGAAGAGAGACATTTTATATAAATAGAAATGTTAAATGTTTATTTGAAAATGTTAATTTTAAGACTTACTGTATTTGTAAATAAATTCAGTAAATAGAAATGTTACGTGTTTCCTTCTTAGAAAAAATGTTACTAATGACTTTTAAATGTAACATTTACATTATTGCAATACCAAGTAAGTAAATAAATTCAATAAATGTAAATGTTCTCATTTGGGAAAAAGTGACATGGATATTTTGTTGTATAACATTGTTAAAGTTTATGTTACTTTGTGAAGCACAAACCAAACAAATCATTCATAAATCATTTCTGAATAAATTGTTACATTCAATTCACTGTGACAATTTACGTAAAATGTTTTTACAGTTTATGCAAACATATTCTCACTTATTTGGCGAAAGAGGTTAATGTTAGTGTGTTTTGTCACTCATTAAAGCGTTTGTTTTGTGTTTTATTCTCAGACTGATCTACTGGGTGTGTGTTGTGTTTGATAGCAGCGTCCGAGCGCTCGGATTCGCTCTCTCCTTCCTGCCTCTGCTTGTTGTTCTGGCCGCAAACCTTTATTTCATTGGCTCGGCGAGCGGACAGGAGGCGGTGTTTCACGTGATTCCGCCCACTACAGCTCCACCCCCAAAACAGAGGTGGTGGGGCTAGAAACAGCGTCTGAATAATCAGAATTATCACTTAAAAAGCCAGCGATCACTTTACCGCAGACGTCACATCCGTCAGGCCGGACAATCAAATAACAAAGACTGAAAGACTGAATGAAGGACTCTGACTTGCACTGAAAGGAAGAGATGATGAATGAGACGAAACTCAATATGCATCACTAAACCAGTTTAACTGCTGCAAACCTCAGTGACCTCAGTAGTTACTCACTATGACTCCACAAACATGTCTGAAATCAAAAGGAGAGATGTGAGATTAACTTAGTCTTGGATAATAATTGTAGGGTTTTTTTTTTGGATTACAGAAAAGTATTTTGATGTTTAATGTTTCAGACATGTTTTTGTCACACCGTCATTATGATTGCTGATATTTAATTGATTGTGCCATATTCCTCATATGTTTAATAATGTTTGTCATGATGCAGTCTTGTTGAGTGAATCTGATATTTCCATATGTGTATGATGTTTGAATGTTTATGAATAAATGAAGCACAAGATGATTGATTTGAATGATTTTTGTGTTTGATTCAAATTTATTAAGTTTAATTTTCTACAGTAAAATCGCTTTACTAAAAATTATAGTAAAAAAAAAAAAGTTTTAAAAAGATCACATAAAAATGCACATTCAATAAAATAACATTTGAGATCTCTCTGTCTCTCTATATATATCTAAATTAAATTATTAGGTTCAAGTTGATGAAATAACATTTTAAATAATTTTATTTGCATTTAATATTTTTATATTTTTCTTGTAACAGATACTACAGTAAAGTCACTTTACTAAAAAAATGAAGACTTTTAAAACCCTATAAAGATTACAATCAGTGCAGTAACATCATGCTGTTGGTTTTGTCATGCTGATATTTCACTGATTTATGTCATATTCGTCATGTTTACAAATTATCATAACGAAGTGCCTAGAGTCTGTTTCTACTTGTATATAATGTTTGTTTGTGTTTATAAATAAATGCTGCACAAGACATCAGTCCACAAAGTGTTGAATAAATTTATAAAGTGAACAAGAGAAGCTTTTGAATCCATATTTACATTTTTATAAGTCATTAAAGGCAACAACAACAACAAAAGGAAAGATGTCAGAGTGTTTCTACATGGTGAAAATGAACGTTTACAAAACGCCTTCACAATGAACTCTCCCATGAACCACAGTTATGTTAAAAGCATCAAAACTAAACATACTGAACAGAGTGAGAATCCCTGAGAATCTCCAACAGTGCAGTTTGCATTAAACATGAAAGCATTTGCATAGATTTCAGAATTAATGAGAAACTAATGTTTTAAATCCTTAAAATGTGCGCAGCTGTCATCAATCTGGTCAATTAAATCGATTTTTCAAGCAGGATTTTGGCGCAAACAAACATCAAGTATGAAAAATGATGACGTAAAAACAAAACAATCAAATAATATCTTCATTGCACTTTCAGTTTTGATGTGCGATCGACTGGCCAATGAGATTTAAGTATAAAGGTGTAAAAAATTCACTATGTAACACGTTTAAATCAAAACCCATCCAGAGAGAGTTTTTCTGTTTAATTGGTCAGTTGAATTGGACTCCCTCATCCACTCGTCAGTAACGTGTTTCTAATGGTCCGCTCTGGAGTCAGTAACCTCATCACTGATTAGCCGGCGTGTGCACTGGGGCGGGGCTTGTACCGTAAGGTCTCAGTTGATTGGCTCGTAGATGGACGAGTGCGACATCCTCTTGCGGATCCAAACAAACAGTCCACCCAAGATAATGATGGCCAGAGGAGTACCAAGTCCAACGGTGATGATGACAATGATTAACGTGGAGAACGAATCGGCCGGAGGCTCACCCAAGCCCACTAAAACAGTCCTGAGAGCAAAGCAATTAAAACAAATGTTATTCAAACAGACCAAACACACGCTGACAATATGGGCTGTAGTTCATTTAATATGCTCTAAAGCTGTAGGTTATGATCTTGTATGTGTAGTTAAGAGTATGTTACAGTTTCTGCAGTGTCACTTTAATGTTCAGAGTCTCTATAATTCAGACTACGGCATTTTTGACACTAAGAACATTTCTCTGACTCAACCAATCATGAGAGTTTGGGGGCGTGGCTATCTGTTTGATTGACTGATGGCAGAAGAGGGGTGTGTTCAGGAACAAAAAAAAGTAAAAAATGTATTTAATACATATCTTGAAATAAATATATGCAAGAACAATTTAAATATTTCAAATTCAAATATATATCTAAAAAAAAAATCATAACCTACAGCACACATTTTTAATATTTCATTATTTTCTAACAGATACTAACAGCAAATACACAATCTAATATTAATTTAATATGTAGAGCATGTTTAATATTTAGAATTTAAAAATCAGAAAATATTAACATCTTATTACAAATTAGTGCTGTCAAACGATTAATCGCGATTAATAGCATCCAAAATAAAAGTTTTTGTTTACATAATATATGTGTGTGTACTGTGTGTATTTATCATTTATATATAAATACACACACATGCATGTGTATATTTCAGAAAAATATGGTATGTTTATCTATGAAACATTTAAATATAATATAAATGAATAAATATATACATGTAAATATTTTCAAAATATATACACATGCATGTGTGTGTATTTATATATACATAACAAATATACAAAGTACACACTCATATATTATGTAAACAAAAACTTGTATTTTGGATGCGATTAATCGTGATTAATCATTTGACAGCACTACAATCAAAAATAATTTAATATTTACTTAATATTTATTACTTTTAATATTTTCAGACTTTTTAACTGTATTATTTCCCACGAGATACTAATCAGCAACTATGGGTAAAAAAGTAAAATGACGAATTAAAAATAACATTTAATGTAACAATGCAGTGAAAGTGTGTGACTCACCAGCTGACGAATTTGGTGTCGCTGTAAAACACCGGGTCTTTAGCGATGCCGAAGCTGATGTTCAGGCCGTGAGTCTGAGAATCATCTGTGAAATACGCCTGGACCAGGCCGGACCGAGGGATGCGGTTCACAGACACGAGCTGGGAGTGTTTGCAGGGCGTAGCGTCCTCAAACACCGGCTGAGGTTTACGATACGCCACGGGTTTCCACTGATTATAACCCCAAACACCGCTGCTGTTCACCGGAGACGCCACCCACTGAGACACCTGACCGAAGAGACGGACAAACGCTCGATTAAAACACTCACAGCACTCAACACAGTTAACTCCAGAGCTCACATTTATGCATTTACACTTTTATCCAAAGCAACGTGGTTTTAACAAAAGCTAAACATTTTGGTAGCACTTAAAGCCTTTATGTATAATGCATTATAAAGATATTTATAATGAACACTGTAATCTTTTCATAATTTTTTTAAACTTTCATTAAAAATTATGCATTAAAATGCATTATAATATTTGAAGGGTGTTGGTCATATGGTTTAATGCATTATATTTTTTAATGATTTAATAATGAATAATTATAGTATTTTAATGTTTAATTATAATGGTTGCAATTTTTCATGAGATCATTGCAAGGTGCATTACAAAGCATAATTACTGCATTCAAACTACTTTTATATAGAAAGACTTTAAGTGAAATTTACCAGAATTTTTTTTTTTTTTTTTTGCGTTCAATAACCTGTACTTTACACTGCTGATCGACACTGATAAACCTCATCTGTTGTTGTTCTGTTGTTTTTATTTGTTCTTTTCATTAACTAAGGTTAGCCAAGATTAATCAATACTGTAAGAAAGGTATTGTTCATTGCATGTAATTATGCATAACTTATTGTTACTATAATAGTATGTACATGTAACGTGTAACAAGGGCACCTTAAAATAAAGTGTTACTAAAAACACTATTGTGGCTGTGTTTAACCCTCTGGTGCTCCCTATTTGGGAGTCACACTTGTGGTCTTCACGCTCAAAAGTGACTGGACACCTAAAAGTTAACTCCCCCCCCCCACTAAAATCAAATGTAACATATTTTTGTTTAATAATATTTCTTTCTTTTGTATTTTGAGAGAATTTCATGGTACTAATTAATATTTATGCAATAATTATGATCAATTTTTCCTACTGAAAATAATACAATATTTCTTATTTTTTATTGAATAATTCTATTACTTTTCAATTATGGCAGTATTTCATGTTAAAATAGAGACAATGCCTTTAAAATCCAATTTTTGAAGCCAGATTAGTGCTATCTGGTGGGAGTAAAATAAGAAAAACATGCAATTCCAATAGCTCTATATAAAAGGCCTATAAATTCTCTAATTGTTTTCAGACATAAATACTTATTTTTATTACGTTGTGGGTTTGGATATATATTTAGACATTTTCAAAGACAACTTTTTTGTAAAGGTTTAGATTTTTTTTTTTTTTTTTTTTAAATGTTGATTTAAAGCGTCAGTTTTCGAATTATTATTACTACAATCAAACCTGAACACAGAGAAAGCATTTTGTTACACAAAACATTAAAATTCTATAAAAATGTAACAAAAATGAACAGGAATGTTTTATCAGAGCTTAATCCTTCTGGATCTGATCTGATTTCAACCTCTTATTTCAGTTTTCTGACTTGTTATGGCTATATGGTTATAGCCATACCAATTCATTTGAATGTGTATAATTGTGTATGTCTGTGAGTGTGTGTGTGTGTGTGTGTGTGTGTGTGTTCGGTCAAAAGTGACCGAAGAGCACCAGAGGGTATTGTGGGAGAATCATATAGAGAAATGAGTATCGTTTACCAAACCAAATCGTGACATGAGTGTATTGTTAGACCCCTGAGGTCCATGTTTGCTGTAGTTATCACCTTAAATATGGAGGGTGTGTACTCATCGTCTATGGAGCTGCGGATGTCCACTCGTCCCTCGAACCCTGATTCACCTACAGACTGAAACTCCAGAGCGAATCTGGAGTCGTTTCCTCGCGGCGTCACGCCGTCCAGCCACACGCGCAGCTGCGAGGAGTTAGCGTTATGATGGAGACTCGGCCAGGCTTTCTCACGACCCTCTGACTCAAACGCTGAGAACTGAGGACAAAAATCACACCAGTTACTGTATATTCACACAGAACATGTTATATGTTAGTTGCTGTAGTTCTGCTGACCTGCAGACAGAGGGAGCCGTTGAGGAAACTCTCTGTCTTCTCTCCGCCGCACAGCTTCACCGTGTGATCCGACTGGTTACCACTGACGGTCAGGTCGGACCAGATGAAGTTCTGCAGCTCGTATGGAGGGTAAAAGCTGGACTCTGCGGTCTGCTGGGGGTCTGCGGTGTTATTGACGTCATCGTACTCCCACACCTGACAAACAAACACATCAATGTTCATGTTTTCATTTCTTGCCTTCATCTGAAAAGATTAGGCTTGTAATAAACAATTTTGTGCATTTGTGAACTCTTATTATTATTTTTATTATTATTATTTAAAAATAATAATAAAGGTTGTTATTATTTCATATTACGACGAGTTATTATAAAACAGCACATTTATAAATCAAATAAAAATAGATTAGGCTTGTAATAAAAAAACGTAGTGTACTTGTGAATAGAAATAATCATTATATTAAATAAAACTATTATTTAGTATTACTACAAGTTATTATAAGACATCGAACTTTTTATTTATTAATTCATGTCATATTGAGAGTCGGTGCATCTGAAATCGCATACTTCGTAGTAGGCGGAAAACAGTATGTGACGAAGGAATTATGTCTGAATTCACAGCAGTCGTAAAAGAGTAGGCTAAGATACCTGGATGACTTGAATCCGGTGTGATTCTGAAGTGTGCATACTATGAACACTTTACTATCCCATGAGGCCACGGGAGAGGATTTCTGAACGGCTGTGATGCGATGCAACTCACGCTGCTAGATCGCTGATTACATTTCATCCAGATTACATTCATACTATATAAAACATACTCTTTTTGCAGTCGCAAAGTAATTACTCATTTTTTTAAAAGTACCTAGAGTATGTGATCACAAACTTGTACACTATTCCATAATGTTTTGTAGTATAAATGTGACCCATTGAGCTTTATACATCATCTGAATGCTGAATAAATAAGCTTTCCATTGATGTATGGTTTGTTAGGATACGACAATATTTGGCTGAGAATCTGGAATCTGAGGGTGCAAAAAATCAAAATATTGAGAAAATCGCCTTTGAAGTTGTTCTTAGCAATGCATATTACTAATAAAAAAATTAAGTTTTGATATATTTACGGTAGGAAATTGACAAAATATCTTCATGGAACATGATCTTTACTTAATATCCTAATGATTTTTGGCATAAAAGAAAAATGGATCATTTTGACCCATATTGTTGTCTATTGCTACAAATATACCTGTGCTGCTTATGACTGCTTTTGTGCTCCAGGGTCATAAATAGTGCAAGTAGTGTGTTCACACTGAAAATTCCAAAAAGAAGAAGTGCACTTTAAATATCCGGATGATGCACTCAACTGTAGCAGCTTTAATTACATTGCGAAGAGGGTGGGGCTATCAGACTCCGATTATTAATGTCAAAATAACTTTATTAAGTCGATACACTACATGGCTAAGTACATAGTGCATAGTGTATAAGCGCATAGTGTATAGTGTGTATAGTGTGTGATTTGGGACTCACTCTGGTGAACACTAGTGCGCTGCTGTACTGCACGCTGCTCTGCGGCTCCACCTTCAGGCTGCCGGATGAACTGTGGTTGGTAAACGCAGGCCAGTCCACATGTACTGCAGACTGAGTGCTGTTTGTGTGGACCATCAGCAGCGCTGGAGCTCCAGAGTTACACAGCAAGAAGTGCAGCGTGTCATTGAGCCCCAGCCCTCGCACATGAACCAGACCCACTCCAGGAGGAAGAACCGACGGCGGCGTCAGACCGGGATTCAGCTCCACAGACACCTGAGAACATGACAGAGAAGAACACATACTGACCACAGACAAACCTTTACAGCATAATCTGAATTATAGACATTAGAGAGTCCTATAGAGGTAAAGGTATCTAGCTGACTAACATAGATGAGGTTTTGTTGAAATCTGAAATTGCAAAAACTGACTTGTGACAGTCTTGGAAGTATCAAACAAATCAGAAATGTTTTGCTCTATATGGTAATATTTTCTTGAATATGCAAGATCTATTACTTTTAATGGTGGGACAAGTGAAAATGTTGGAAGAGAACTACAGCCATCAGAAAGAAAACCCTTATATCTGAGCCCTGGTTTTGTTAAATAATAGTTTCTTACATTTCAATTAAAGTTTATTTATTGCTTGTCAGCCGTCGAGAATGAAGTGACTCTAAATTGCTTGTGAATCAGTTTGATTGAATCATTGAAATGAACCAGTTCAAATGAATGATTCATCATTATATATTATTTTACATTATATAATAAATGTAGAATTTTAAAATATGATGCAGGTTATGGGTTTTAAAAGTATGAAACATCAGTACACATAAATACTAACTAAGATTTACAGTGCCATTCAAAATTTTGAGATCAGTAAGATTTTTAATGTTTATTAAAGAAGTTTCTTCTGCTCATCAAGGATGCATATATTTGATCAAAAATATAGAAAAAAACAGTAATATCGTGAAATATTATGGCAATTTAAAATAATGATTTTCTATTTTAATATACTTTAAAATACAATTTATTTCTGTGATGCAATGTTGAATTTTCAGCATTCAGCATTTTCAGCAACACAGAAAAAAAAACAGTAATATTGTGAAATATTATTGCAATTTAAAATACCGGTTTTCTATTTTGATATACTTGAAAATCCTTATTTATGTGATGCGCAGTTGAATTTAATGCTGTTCTTTTTAACTATTTATTCATCAAAGAATCCTGAAAACAGCAAAAACGGTTTTCAACATTGATAATAATCAGAAATGTTTCTCGAGCAGCAAATCAGCATATTAGAATGATTTCTGAAGATTATGTGACACTGAAGACTGCAGTAATGATGCTGAAAATACATCTGTGCATCACAGAAATAAATTGTATTTTAAAGTATAGCAAAATAGAAAACCAGTATTTTAATCAAACAAATGCAGCCTTCATGAGCAAAAGAAACCTCTTTAAAAAAAACAATAGAAATCTTACTGATCCTAAACTTTTGAAAAGCAGTGTAAAGGTTCATGTCACTAATTACACTGAAATATTATCTAGTTCTGTACAGAGTTCAAACCTTTCAAAAACACACAAAGAGGAACCTGATAATCAGCAGAAATCAACCAAAATGTACAAAGGTAGCACATAGTGTTTCAGACAGAATACCACAGAAGTCTTGTGTTTGTTTGGATGGATTGGCTGTCAAACAGTATTATCCGTCACTAAACCACTGTAAAACATTTTTTTTTTTTGTAAGTTATGAGCCTCAATATACAAGAAAATGGTGTATTTATTATTGCAAAACTCGACACGTGACTTTTCATCTAAAATAAACACCACGTCCAAGGACTGGATTAAACAACGAAGCGTAAAAGCATTCTTCTTCTAAACTGTGTGTATTACGGAGGTATTTGCAGCTTTGTGAAGGTCATTTGTTGTTGCACCGGAATGAAGTTTGTTTTGTATTATTTCAATGATCTTGTTTTACCTTCCGTCGAAATGTATCTCCATTTCCCAGAAATCCAAGCGTAGCGCCAAACACAACAAACAGCACAGAAAATAAACAATTCGCTTTAAACGACGACATGTTTTAAACTACAAGCATAAATGCGGAATAAAGAAGTGACATTTCTACTGCTGTTGTGCTTCGCTGTCGTTTCAGATCAGTCATGTGACCTCACCAGCGGCCGTCACGTGACCTCTAACGTAACTCATAAAAAAGAAGCCCTGCTGCTCATTCATTTTCGAGGAGTCCTGTTGGCTCGCGGTTTATTTCGCCGTATGCAGTACGAGTTGTAGGGTATGGATAATAGGATATAGGTTTCAAAATACGATATGTGACTATAATGCTGCTTTTAGGACGGCGCACGTGATTATCACATGACACATCCCTTATAGGCGCGTTCAACTTCAAGCGGGGCTGAGCAGAATGGTCAGTGTATGATATCAAAATACCGCGAAAAGGTAATGAAAAGGCTGATAAGATAGCAAAAGAAGCATTGGAAAAAGAGCTAGTAGAAAATAATACTTCAATGGGAAAAGGAGAGATTAAAGCCAAGATCAAATATGAAATAATGCAAATATGGCAAAAAGAATGGGAGTCTGAGAGTAAAGCTAAACATTATCATATTAATCACTCAAAGGATACATATGAAAAACAGGCGAGAAGAAGTGGTATACTCAAGGCTGAGATTAGGTCATACTGGATTGAATGATGCATTACAGATAATAGGGAAGAGTAATGGATTATGTACAAGATGTCAAACCAAGGAAGATGTAGAACATGTCTTGTTTAGATGCAATAAATATCATGAATTCAGGCAGAATTGGCTGGAAATGGAAGAAGAAAATAGAATTGAAGATGTTCTTAGAGAACAAGTGATGGAAAGAAATAGACTCAAAGCTTTGTTTATGTTTCTTGAAAATACTGGATTAATCAGAAGAATTTAGGTACGGAAAAATTAATAATTTGAGTTTATTTTATTTGAGTTATACTTTTTTATTTGTTTATTTATTTATATAATTTTTTTGTTTTTATTTATTTATTTATTTTTTATTTCCTAAGTTAAGTAAGTGAAGTATCTGTCAAGTCCTTCTACACACTCCTGTACAGCAGGTGGCGATATGCAATAACAAGTTGCAAAGCCAAGAAGAAGAAAATACCGCGAGAGCGATAAGAGAGCAGTTAGATCCTTATGCTCTCGCGGTACTTTGATGCGCAGCCCCGCTTGAAGTTGAACGCGCCTCTTGTATTTCACAGACAGACACACGTGTTGAGGAATTGAGCCCGGTAAAGTTTCTAGATCTTAATACTAGGATCGTTTTTTTTGTGGCAGTTTGGCTTGGGTTTCGTTCACATAGAACTCTAGCAATTTTCATGAATGAAAAACCAGTGTAAATTGAACTAAAATCGGAGAACTTCCGCATTCACGTACACCGGTAACTTAACATGCCTTCACGGTTCAACCCGTAAGTATGTTTTAATTACAGCTCAAAGCCAGGTTGTATGATTGCGTCACGTTGTGTCAAAATGTTTATTTCTATTTAGACATCTCAAAACCCAGATTAGCTAACTTTACTAACAATTTTTATTTCGTCTCCCGAGGTGATTGCGCAATGCATTTTGGGTAGTGCTGTTTAAAGAGTTGAAATACTGGTACAAAATAAAAGAACATAATTTAGTAGCTAAATAAACACAGGAAAAAGGGTTAAAACTACGGTTTTAATGTGAATTTATATTCCTGTATTAAATTACACAATGTAAAGCTTTCTTCCTTTTCATTAATTCCTAAGTCAGAAAGAGATTTATTACTAAGTTTGTTTACACACACAAGGAATTGGTCTTGGCGACAGGAGCAGATAGTGCAGACATAGGAATTATAACACTAATATGAGAAAAAACAGAAAATTAAATAATGCAATGTATACAGAAGTAGAAAAATGGAGAAAAACTAATCGATTTCATCATACCCCCCCCCCCCCCCGTTGATAAATTACATTAATATTTGCAAACATCTTCTGTATTACAAGTTTTCTGAAGTGTTATGCAAATGAGGCATCTAATTAAATGTGCACTCATTTGCATACAAAAAAAAAGAGTGTGTGCTTTTGTTTTGAGTTTTTTTTTTTTCCTCCTCCACTTCAGCAGCACTATTATAGATCTACCACATAATCAGCCCTTTTCTGTTCTCCTCAGGGCCAGATGGCTGATTTTACTGCCGTGCATCATTGTCTGTGCAGGTGAGTATTTTATGTCTGCAGGGTTATTAATGTCAGTGTTTATTTATTTATTTTTTAAAGAAAACGTGAATAATCCATTGTTTATATCCTCAGGTTGTACTTCTGTACCGCAGACATGTGCCCAGTGCTCTCTGACCTGTGACGAAGCACCTGAGCTGCAGAAACATAACCGTGTGATTGTTCTTGTTGAGCATCTTTCAGAAAAAGTTCATGAAGAAGTATGTAGGGTCTCAAGTTTGTGTGATGGGAGACGCTGCTCGGTCCCAGGTTGTTATCAGAGGGACACACTCTACACGCTGAAAATATTTGCTCATGATGATGTACCAGTGCCTAAGCTACTGATGAACAAAACCATACAGACTGGTAAGGACACTAACCATTTAACCCATGCTTAAAGAACTACTCACAACTGAATATTTTGTCAATGTTTACTCATCCTCATGTTGTAATGTTTTCTTTCTTCTGAGAAACATGAAGGTGAATTAATCATTTGAGTAAACTATTCTTTAAGTTATTTTAAAGATGTAATTCTGTATATATTCTGAATGATTTATTGATTGGTTCGCTCTCTCTCTCTAATTTTCCACAGACTGCGGTCCAGAGGGCATATCAGGTGGGAGAAATAAACAACTGCTAAATAAACAAATAATAAAAAAAAGCATTCTACCCAGATTTAAAACTGAAGTTATCTTTATTATTTTTTGTATACCCTCTAAGTATGTTTACCCTCTTCATGTTTTTATTATGAGATTTAAGTAATAGTTATTATGCTGTACTGTGGTAAAAGCATAGTGAAATGTGGTGTATGGAGGATTTAATTGCAGAAGAAACCATTCAGAAACCTTTCCTGTTGACAATGCTGCACAACATGAAAACAATGCAGTATATTAAAGGTCAAAAACATCAAAATGGAGACATTTTTAGCCGTGTCTCTGAAAAATACCAATAGAATACCAACAAACAAATCAAAGTTTGTGGTTTACTTACTGCGATTAAGTCCTTAGCTGGATTATTGGAGATGCTGGCATTGTTGGTGGGCATGTAAATGTAATAGTGTTGAATGAGCAGGAATTTGGTGCAGAAATTCATGGCAGCTCTTTTCCAGATCCAGATGGTGCTGTTGGGAATTCAGGGAACAGACTCCTGCTTCTTCTGGCCTTTTTGCTTTTCTATCTTCTTCTACCTTGAGGGACCAAGATAATGGCACACATACACGACAGCTACTCCTGTGCCAAAGAAATACCGTAGTTTACCATCGATGAGATGTTTTCATGCACTACAGCATAACAACACCTGAAACTATCATCTCAGACTTTATATTACAGAGCAATGGACTTTCTCAGACCACGAGGCCTTTATGATCAAAAATGCATTAAATGGACCGTTGCTTTTGTTAGGCCAGTCTGCTGTAAAATGCGTCTTTTTATATCAGATTTCCTATTTATGTGTCTTGCTCCTCATGCTCTTAAACATTTGCCCACTTTAAATGTGGACAAAAAAGTGTCCACTGCCACTTTATATGTGCTTCTCTTTTCTTGACTCATGCTGCACATACAGCACTATACTCTCTTCGGGATGCCTATATGACCAAATGTGCATTAAATAGACAGCTATTCTTCCTTGCTGTTTACTCAATTTGACTTTATGCTTTATATGCAGTTTTTGTATTTTATTTATTCCACAGTTGATCAGTGTTGAAAAAAATTATTAATGTAAAAAAGTATTTATATAAAATATATATTTTTTATGTTGTCTTCACAAATTCTTTTGTTCACTATTTCTTTTTACTTTTTTACTAAAAGACAGTGCAGAAGAAGCTGCAAATTATACAGCAATCATAAAAATTATGAGCATTATAAATGGGTTTACACTTCAACACCTATGCAGATATTTCTTCATTGATGTAATTTTTAATTATTGTTAAAATGGTAATCATAATTTCGGTAATAAATAAAAACATATGTTCAGTTTAGATATTGGTTCTGCCTGTTTTTAGTGAATAGTGTACATATGGTTTCATGGTTGAGATATTTACTTAAATTTTCTCAAGTCACCAGCCATTGGCAGGTGTGACAATGTTTCAGAGCTTGCTGTGCACACATTAAAGCTTTTGCAGACCACATCCAATAATACATACAAAAAAATTATATTTTTACATTCTGAATAATTATAGTATTGTGCATAAACAGTGTAGCTTAATAAACCACAGCTGCACGGAAACCAAGCTCTTCAAATTATGTAGAAGCTGCGTACGCTTTAGTTAAAGGAAATGGAAACACTGTGGTTGAAGTGTCTGTGCATTGTTTTGAAACTTGTAGTTTGATCTGCATCTTTACAAACGACGGACACAATGGAGAAGGTCATGTTCTTTTGTGTTTTTTCATACAGGATTATTCAGATCACCTCCAGCGGTAAATTTAATCTACTTCACGATTTCACATAATTGACCTTTTTAACCTTAAATATATGTTTTTATCAAAATCATTTCAAAGAATCATTTTTTTTCTGTTTTCCATGTGTTTCAGAGCATGATGTGAGTATTTTACAAGTCCAGCTGAATGAAAGCATCACTCTGAACTGCAGCATGACCGACAGATACGAAATCTCCTGGTATCACCAGAATCCTGATTCTGGACGACTAACACTACTGATGTCTGCCAAGACCAGCAGTGTAGCGGGAAGAAAACTGCTAGTGAGGTACAATCAAAACTGGAGTCGTCTGACAGTTAAAGCAGATGTAGGGATCAACACAGTCTCGCTAGTTATTTCTGGAATAATGGAGTCAGATTCGGGTTTTTATTTCTGTGGAACAAAATCATTGGAAATGCACTTTGACAAACCCATCAGACTACAGATCGAGGGTTAGTACTGCTGACTTCTCAGTTTCTCTCAAATCTTCATAATGATTTCAATGAGGAGATTTTTTTTTTTTGTAAATTATTTCACTGTTGCTCAATTTATTTCAGTCATCACTAGTACTACACTCATAAAAATTAAAGTTTCCATAAGGGTGTTTTTTTTTCACAGCAAAGCCATAGAGGAACCATTTTTGTTTCCACAAAGAACCTTCCACTTCATGAAAGAAGTTTTGTTTTCTTAGTGTGATGAACATTTTAATCATCTACAGAAGTATTTTCCACTATAAAGAATCTTATGTGGATTGGAAAGATTCTGGGGAATCATAAGGCGGTGTTTGTGCTCCAGATATGAATGGTTCTTCAAATCATGTGTGTTGTTGAGCAGTTTGCTGCTATAATAATATTGCAACTCTTTGTGTTTTATAAAGTGATCATATATTTAAAATATTTTCAGACAAGCTGACAAACAGAGAGGACAAAGTTCATTTTGTCACAGAACCTCCAGAGGATGTTGAGCTCACAGGTGAGGGCGGAAATCATTCTTGCACGTGTCTCATGCAGGCATCTCTAGCTCTAAAATCAGTATTAATTCTTCAGTCAAGTACAGTAGTGTACAAGTTCATTGGTCTGACTGAATAATCTTAAACTTAAAAGATCCAAAAGAGTGTCTTTGCAGAGAAAAAAACAAACAAACATCCCCCCCCCAGGGAATGGTGAACAATTTTTATTTTATTTTTATTTTTTTTATTGAGTGAACAATTTTTAAAGGTGATGCATACATTTATTTCTTTTGACTATACTAAGGTATAAAATAGGCTACCATAATACATTTGCAGATATCGCACACACTGTAAAAAGTGATAAGTTGACTTAACTTAAAAAAAATTGAGAAAACCCGTTGCCTTAAAATTTTTAAGTAAATGATAATTAAAAAAAATAAGTAAATTGTCAAGTTCACTTAACTTAAAAAAAATAAATAAATAAAAATGTACTTTAAAAAAATTAGGAAACCCGTTGCCTTAATTATTAAGTTAAGTCAACCTATCACTTTTTACAGTACACTTGTTTCTCAAAAACAAACAAACAAACAAAAACAACTCTACAGCCAGATAATCTACTTTGAAACGTGAGTTCGGTGTCGGAAGGCCTGTTTTTGTTTTGGTCTGTGTGACTCCGCCCCTTGCCTTAAAAATTTTAAGTAAATGATAATTTAAAAAAATAAGTTAACTGAATTGTACTTAATAATTTTAAGGCAAACGGGTTTCCTCAATTTTTTTTAAGTTAAGTTAACTTATAAGTGCACTTATGCTTTACTATATTTGTATTTCTATATATGCCCAGGTTGCCAGTTGGCAGTAAACATATGGGATTAGATCTCTGCCACAATTCTGCATGTGAGAGACCATATTTTGAAATGTTCGGCAAAAGTGCACAAAAATGTATTTAGCATTTAAAATATGTTTTTGGATGTGTGCAGACCTCATCTTTTGCGTGTGCACAGTTTCACTAGCTTGTTCCCCTGATGCCCTCCCTCAGTGCTCTCTGCTTGCTCAACACAACCCAGCGTTACAATATGCCATAATTCCAGCCAATCAGAGACAAGGCTCCTAAATTCTGACTGGCTGCTTTGACAACCATTCACAACATTCCCTGAATTACTGACAACAGCGGAAGAGGAAAAAATACAGTGCATGCATACTTATTATGCAAGTTGATATTCTGATCATATTTTTTCTGATCACATTTTACCAATTCCAAATGACAACTATTATTAATCTTGAATAACTGAAATGCAATTGTTCATGAAGGCTGGAAGTGAAAAACACCTTATATGCAGGTGTTTTTTTTCTTTCTTTTATAATCTAAATAAACCTTTTCCACAATAAAGAACCCTTTCTGGGTTTCTTTAGTTGCCAAGCAACATATATTACAGAATGTGCATCACAGATTTTTACAATGGCTTCAAACTCAGTATAAATCAGGATTAGTGTCTCAACTCTGATTATTTTGAAAATGTTGTTTGAGTAATTCTCTCTCTCTCTGTCTGTATAGATGAGGTGACTCTGACAGAGCGAGTGCTGATGTTCGGTGGTGTTGCTCTGGCTGTGTTTGTGTTTTTTCTGGCTACAGTCATCGCAGGAGGAATCATTCACTATCACGGTTGGCAGAAAGGATGGGCCGCAGCCAAACACTCATCTCTGATTCATCACAAATCAGTTAAATGACACATTTGTGTGCTTTATTTTCGCCTCTATCCCAATAATCAGCATTGCTGTAGGTTACAACCGATGGTGGCTCATTAATGTGGTTCAGATGTTGGCCAGATCTCACTTAGACTTCTGTTGTGGCAAGAAGAGCATTATTATAAACTGAATTCATGAGGAAATATACATGCTATCTGTTTTATGGCACATAAAGCTTGATTAAAAAAAAATGTTTTCAATGTTAAATGTGCTGTTGAGAGTTCTGATCAAACAAACTGCACTAAAACTAAGAAATTGTGTGTGTTTGTGCATTTTCTGGCAGAAAACCTGATCATTAGCAATGCTAAACCTCTTCAAACACCACTGTATGTGTTCAATGATGTCAGATCTGTTCTCACAGTTTCAGAAAAACAAAAAAAATGTGTCGCACAATGAACAATCATGATGTCCTGACTGACTGCAATAAGATCATGCAACTAAAACCACAAAAATATGAGGTGATAAACCAACTACCAGTGACACTAGAGAGTGTTACTTGTGCTAAAAATCACTGTATTTAGACAAGACTAATGGACTGAACTCATTAGTAAGAGTTAAAATCACTGAATATATGTGAAGATGCTCTCTTAAGAACAGTGCATATATTTACAGCTAAACTGTAACATGTTTAGAGATGTTTTGAATGTCCATTTATGCTATTATTAAGAGATTTAAATAAAACATTTGCTAATTTACACAAAATCATGAAACGACCAACAGATGATCATGATGCATTACTGCAGCGACCCCGTATATTATATCCATATATTATAAGCTAAATTGTGTTATGAGCAGAATCTGTGCAGTAATGCAAACATCAAATAATAATAAAAGTATTAGGATAAAAGTTTATAATCTGGATGTAAACACATATGTTACAACAACTGCGATCAAAATGAGTAAATGACATGTGAAACTAATGTTACGCTTCAAATAAAGATTGTATCTCTATTATGTGTATCTATCTCTAAAAAAGCTGCTTTTAGACTAAAGTTTTGAGTTCTGAAATTTAGAAGATGTTTTTATAGTACAATGATCTCTTAAATGTCAAAAGGTCAAGTGAATTATGGCAGCTATGATCAAAATGAGTAAACGACATAAATAAAAAATTCTAGATCATAAATTGAGTTTAAAGAACAACTAATAGGCCTTCATCTGGCATCTAACTTGCACTGTTAGCACTACTAGCCGATTAAAATGTAGTCTTACAGACTAGGATGTAAAATGTATAACCTTGTAGTATTTGGGACAATAAAAATACATTTTAATGGAGGATAATAAAAGTATAACTGGAGACAGATTTATTTTTTATAAACAACAGGTACCATGATTAGGCCTATTGTGTTTTTCAAGGCACTTTGTGACTTTTCTTACTTCATACACAAAAAAAGAGCAAAACTTTGATAGAATTTGATTTCTTGATTTGATATTTTATAATAGTGATTTTATATATTCAAATTATAAAGCAAAAAAGTGAAAATGAATGACTAATAATGCAATAAGTGCTCCTCTGCTGGCATCTACTGGTTATAGTGATAATTTGGTGTCTTCTTTCAGCACAAGGTATATTTTGGTTTAAAGGGGATCATTTTAGAGCTTTAAAGTGCTGGAAATAGTTGAAATGCTTGAAAGTCATTGAAAAATGCTTGAATTGTTTCTCTCAAAAGTCTGTACAATCCCTGAAATGAATAACGTCAAGTCAAGTCACTTTTATTTATATAGCGCTTTTAACAATACAGAAAATAAAAAGGGAAAATAGTGTGTCAGTAGTGCAATAGTGAGCACTCATTTCTCAGTGGATCTCGCAGCACTGTGCAGTAAGCAATCATTAATGTGTCACCAGATCTACATGAATGGTTTCAGAGGAATCCTGTTCCTGTTTGCTGAGCAGTTTGCTGATCTTTGTAAAATAACTCCTGTTTTTGCTTTTCAAATAAAAGAGTGGTTTCAGTTTAATATGTTGCAGGCTCATTAATTGTTAATAAATAGTTGATAATAAATAATATTTATGATAATAAATAATCGAATAATGTTGGGCTTGTTTTGGGGTTGCTTTTGCAGCTGCGGTTGCTTATTTCTCTCGCGAGACTTGGCAGCAGTGGTGTGCTTGTGCTGCATGCGCTCTATTATTGCACCGTTTTTTCATTTGCTATTTAATGTTTCTCTTGTGCACCAGAAATGGCAAAGCTTATGAGTTGGACAGCGTGGTGCATCAGTGCGAACGCTCACAAAATTTGGCAGGAATTTTATTTTTTTCAAAATGTGACAAAAGTCTATAAACAAGTTTTTGCATTCTTCCTCCTTGTGAAGTAGAGAGTTATGTTTGGGGTTCTGGTGATATGATATTTTTGCCTTATTGCCCAGCTATAATTTCTATGTTATGTTTAATTATGACATTGCACATCAAACATCAAATCTTATTAAACTACAGCTTTAAGAAAATAAAGCACTTCAAATTATGTAGAAGCTGCATAATCTTTCCATAAGAAAGGAAGTGGAAACACGTTGTGGTTTAGTATCTTTGCACTGCACTGAAATCTGCAGTTTGATCAGTGCTTTTACAGACGGAAGACAATGGAGAAGGTCATGCTCTTTTGTGCTTTTTCATACTTGATTATTCAGATCAGCTCCAGCGGTAAATATATTCTCCTTTACAATTTCACATCATTGACCTTATTATCCTTAAAGATAATTAATGTTTTATCTAAATCATTTCAAAGGATCAGTTTATGATGTTTTCCAGATGTTTCAGGACATGATGTGACTCTAAGATTCTGGCTGAATGGAAATATCAGTCTGAACTGCACCATGAACGGCAAAATCATAATGTCCTGGTATCACCAGAATCCTGATACTGGACGACTAACACCACTGATACATGCTATCTATACAAGCTATAAAAGCTATCAAAGCCATCGCATGAGAATTATGGGAAAAGTTGGGACCAACACAGCCTCACTAGTTATTACTGATCTAACAGAGTCAGATTCAGGTCTTTATTTCTGTGGAACATCAATGCATTCAGATGTAATGAACTTTGAAAAACCCATCAGACTAGTGATGGAGAGTTAGTACAGCTTTTCAGTTTCTCTCAAATCTTCTTAATGTTTTTAATGCTGAGAATTATTTGACTGTTTCTCAATTTATTTCAATCATCAGTACTATGTTTCAAATAAACTTTCCATAAAGGTTTCTTTTTTTTTTTTTACTGTAAACTTTTTTACTGTATTACTGTGCCATAGAGGAACCACTTTTATTTCCACAAAGATCTTTCTAGTGATTAGATCATAAAAGAAGCATTGCTTTCTTAGTGTGAAGAGCATTTGAATCATCTGTAGAACTGTTTTCCACTATAAAGAACCTTTTGTGCAATAGAAAGATTCTGTGGGTGTTAAAGGTTATTTTTATGCTGTGAATGATTCCTCAGATCGTGTGTGTTGTTCAGGAGTTTGCTGCTAATAATATTGAAACTCAGTAAGTGTTCATATATTTTAAATATTTTCAGACAAAGAGGACAAAGTTCATTCCGTCACAGAACCTCCAGAGGATGTTGAGATCACAGGTGAGAGCAGAAATCATTCTTACTCATATTTTATTTTATTTCAGGAACTCATTACGTGCATTAATGTATTTGTTATAGGTTATGCAAATTTTAATAATCTAAAGAACCTTTTGTCCAATGGAAATATAACATGGACGTTAAAGGTTCTTCATGGATTGAATTAAAACCCTTTTTTTAAATAAGTGTAACTGTTCATAGTTACTGAGCAACATAACTATACTTGTCACATTATTATAGAAAGTGCATCACAGATGTTACCACAATTTTACCACAGTTTAAACCCACTACAGCCAATCAGAATTAGTGTCTGAACTATCTGTGTTACTTTATTCTGCTGGTTTCTGAATGTTTTCTGTCTGTCTGTAGACGGGCTGACACTGATGGAGCGTGTGATGATATTCGGTGGTGTTGGTCTGGCTGTGTTTGTGTTTTTTCTGGTTATAATCATTGCAGGAAGAAACATTTACTATCACGGTTGGCAGAAAGGATGGACTACAGCCGAACATGCTGGTCTGAGTGAACAAAAATCACCTAAATGACACATTTGTGAGCTTTATCTTTCACTCGATCACTATAATCAACCGATGGTGGCTCACCAGTGTGTGGTTCAGATGTGGTTCTGTCGGCCAGATCTCACTTTACACTTCTGTTGTGGCAAGAAGAGCATTAATATGTACATATAAGCTGAGTTCATGAAAAAGTATAAATGTCATCTGTTTTATGGCACAAATTTGTTCAAATAAAATGTCTTCAATGTTAAATGTGTTTTTGAGAGTTCTGATCAAATAAACAGCAGTAAAACTAAGAAATCACACGTCATGATCATATTTTTTGATGGAAAAATTATAGAAACCATCATTATTTCTAAATGTGATGTAGACCTAAACTGTCTGTGACTACAAATAAACAGAAACTAGCACGACTGAATAAGTGTGTGTCCTCTTTCTTTTGTGAAATAATGGTAAATACCACTTTATTTCTGTGTGACTAATTTGCAATTCTGAAACAAATCAATTTATTATGATCAAAAATAACAAAAATAATTATAAAATACAAGATACAAAAAAGGTTGAGTAATTAATGACAGAATTTTCATTTTTGGGTGAACTATCCCTTTAAACATTTCCTTGTTTGTACAGTCTTTTTTGTTTAATCTTATGTAACTTTATTATTTTGAGTTTGATTAACTTAAACCATATAAGGCAATCAGTTTCCTCAAACTATTGAAGTAGCTATATAGCTGTTTAGACTTGTTACCTGAATTCAAACGGACTGAGTGGAGTAAACTTTTAATTGACTAAACAGCACTTAAAAAATACAAGCGACTCATATTTATTGGTTTTAAAACTTAAGTCAATTGCTTTAAACAGTTTGAGATAGTTGATTTTCACAGCATTAAAAAGGAAGTGGAAACACGTTGTGGTTTAGTGTCTCTGCACTACAAGGAAACCTGCAGTTTGATCAGTGCTTTTACAGACGGAAGACAATGGAGAAGGTCATGCTCTTTTGGGTTTTTTCATACAGGATTATTCAGATCAGCTCCAGCGGTAAATATATTCTACTTTACAATTTCACATCATTGACCTTTTTAATACTTAAATATAATCAATGTATTGTTCATTTCAAATGATCAGTTTATGATGTTTTCCAGATGTTTCAGGACATGATGTGACTCTAAGATTCCGGCTGAATGGAAGCATCAGTCTGAACTGCAGCATGAACGGCAAAATCAGAATGTCCTGGTATCACCAGAATCCTGATACTGGACGACTAACACTACTGATGTCTGCTTTCTATACAAGCTATGCAAGCTATCAAAGAGATCAAGACCATCGCATGAGATTTATGGGAAACGTTGGGACCAACACAGCCTCACTAGTTATTACTGATCTAACAGAGTCAGATGCAGGTCTTTATTTCTGTGGAACATGTGTTTCAATGTATTCAGAAATGTACTTCAACAAATCCATCAGACTAGTGATGGAGGGTTAGTACAGCTTTTATCAATTTCTCTCAAATCTTCATAATGTTTTTAATGCTGAGAATTATTTGACTGTTTCTCAATTTATTTCAAACACGTTACAAATAAACTTTTTATATATATATATATATATATATATTTTTTTTTTTACTGTAATGCCATAGAGGAACCATTTTTATTTCCACAAAGAACCTTCTAGTGATTAGTTCATAAATGAAGCATTGCTTTCTTAGTGTGAAGAACATTTGAATCATCTGTAGAACTGTATAAAGAATCTTGGAAAGATTCTGTGGGTGTTAAAGGTTCTTTTTATGCTGTGAATGATTCCTCAAATCATTTGTGTTGTTGAGGAGTTTGCTGCTAATAATATTGAAACTCTTTGTGTTTGAGTAAGTGATCATATATTTTAAATATTTTCAGACAAAGAGGACAAAGTTCATTCCGTCACAGAACCTCCAGAGGATGTTGAGGTCACAGGTGAGAGCGGAAATCATTCTTACTCATATTTTATTTTATTTCAGGAATCAAGTGCATTAATGTATTTGTTATAGGTTATGCAAATTTTAATAATCTAAAGAACTATCACATGGATGTTAAAGGTTCTTTATGGGTCGAATTAAAACCCTTTTTTTAATAAGTGTAACTGTTCATAGTTACTGAGCAACATAACTATACTTGTCACATTATTATAGAAACTGCATCGGAGATGTAATTTTATCACAGTTTAAACCCACTACAGCCAATCAGAATTAGTGTCTGAACTGTCTGTGTTTCTTTGTTCTGTAGTTTAATTGGTTTATCTGTCTGTCTGCAGCCTCTACAGTCACGGTGATGCTGACGGAGCGTGTGATGATATTCAGTGGTGTTGGTCTGGCTGTGTTTGTGCTTTTTCTGGCTACAGTCGTTGCAGGAGGAATCATTCACTATTACGGTTGGCAGAAAGGATGGGCCGCAGCCAAACGTGCTGGTCTGACTGATTGAAAAAAACCCTAAATGACACTAAATATGTGTGCTTTACTCTATCACAATAATAAGTGTTGTTGTATGTTACCACTGATGGTGGCTCACCAATGTGGTTCAGATCTCACTTAGACTTCTGTTGTGGCAAAGCTCCCGAGGAGCATTAAAGTGCCTCTTTTATGCTATTTGAAAGGTTCATAATTTGGTTTTGAGAGTCCTCAACAATAGGTTTGCATGCATGCAAGATCAAAAAACATGCACTTTCATTGACTCTTTTGTGCATGATTCTAAAAAAACGATTTGTTTGAAGATTCATCTTTCCAAACCCCTCCTTTTTGCGTGAGGCTACTCTGCTCTGATTGGTCGGATATACCCTTACGATAAAGAAGTTTATTCAAGTGTGCTATACTTCTTTTAATCTAAAAATAGGAAAGTATACTTTTTGTCTACTTTTTATGTACTTCTCAGAAATGGGCTTTATGTACTTCTCAGAAATATACTTAAAATGACATTTAAGTATACTTGACTTATACTTAGAAAAAGTCTAAATATATTTGAGCTATACTTGTGCTCCGAGAATCCATGTTTTCATTGTTATTTGGTAGGGGGCGCTAGTACACATCTTCTGTACAGAATTTCCAAAAAACACAAGTGAAGAAGAAACCAAAACTCAGACGCTTCCACATCTAATCGAACAAGATCAACAGAAATAAAACAGCATCAAAACTGTGTAACGTTATGGAATAAAATGTCACCAATGAAGAGGCAATAATGACTGTCAAGCTTTGGGGTGTTGATCGAGATTTTGATTATCATTCTGAATCCAATTCATAGTCTTTTTTCAGCTTTTTGTTCAAAATGTTGTCCCCCCCCACATTTACCCACATTCAAGTGTTTAAAAAATAATGCATGAAGCTAATAAAATGTTTCTGTTTACAAGCAGATGCTCTGTTCTTTCTTTTGACGTTTTGTGTGTTCAGATATTCATATAACAAAATATATACAAATTAATACTTAAATAGGGACATAGTAGTGTACTTAAAATATGATGACTTAAAGAAAACTTACGAGTATACTTGCAGTATAAAACTACTAAACTAGTAGTTTACTGAGACTATACAGTACTTCAAAGCGTACTAAAAATGCTACTACACGTATTTAATTAGTAAACTATAAGTATACCTATAAGTTCACTTTTAGTATAGTTGCAGTACAAGCTAAAACATTGATGTAAACTAGTTGTGTACTCAAAGTTTACAACTGTTATACTTAAAATATACTTAAAAGTATGCTTTTATATACTAGAAAGTGGGCCAATTTAGTCCCAAGGAGTATTGAAATAGTACACTTACAAGTATACTTCTAGTACACTGATATTTGTATACTCACTACATAAAATATACCTAAAATATACTTGAACTTACTTAAGTATACTTAATAAAATAAACTTGAAGTATACTGCTTTTTGGTAAGGATATGGAGTACTGATAAAGCACTGCAGTTTGTAAACCAGCGTATTGTTCCATCCTTTATCATGACTTCAAGTAATAAGAACAACAGACATTCATATTAATCGGCACATTTCTAGACAAAGCGGGCCTACTGCTGATCAGCAGAACTATAACGTGAGTTAGCCAGAATCCTAGTGTATACAAAACACACAAACCTACATTTTTTTGGAGGCTTGACAGAACATAACAGCAACAGATATTAATCATACTTACAGGTTGTGATTGAGACAAACTGGGCACTGACTGATCTCTCAAAGACAACCTGTTTATGAATCCTGCATTGAACTCGTGGTAGTTTGAGAAGCAGTGAAATGACTGGAACACAGCAAAAGGTTGTGATTGTACTGTTGTGATTATACGGTTGTGTATCGTAGTAAATATGAATTCTTCACAGCCTTTGATTGGGTTCAGGTTTTCGTGGGATGTTGACACAGAACAAAGGCGGGCATTAAGCCAATGTGGTAACTTGTGACGTGTGAACTTCACAGAAATGCGATTCGAAACACAAACGACTCTTTTCAGCGGTTCAGAGTCGACTCTGTCTTTTGAGAGACTATAACTTCATGACGCACTTGCAGCTTTACAACTTTGCAGACTGTTTACATTCACATGCAACTACATTAGACACTGCATGAAATGTTTCCAAAATCCATAATAGGGGTTAATATGTACATTTAAGCTCAAGAGAAAATATAAATGCCAATGCGAATTATAATGAAGTGTAGACATGATGTAAATAAGAGATTCATTGCAGGGTCGGAAATTAACAAGGGCTTGTAGCAAAAATGCCCCACAAATTCAAGACAAAGGGGCAAAAATTGATTCACGATATGCTCTCAAACAAGAAGATCCAATTGCAGCTTTTATTGAAGAGTACAAAAACAGTAATCCACATCGGGGAAACGCAGACAAACATGCAAAATGTAATCCACAAAAGGAACCCGCAAAAAAACAGAGAACAGAAAACAATACTGATGCAAACAAGGGCTAACAGAACATGGTATATATAGGAACTAATAAGACTAATGACACACAGTTGAAAACTAAGATAACTAATAGGCAGAGCAAAGGATGATGGGAAATGAAGTCCAGAGCTGACAAACTATAACCCAGAAGAAGTGCCCTCTGGTGGCTGTTATGGGCTGTGACAAATTGCCCCTGCACAATTGAACAATGTATTATGGACAATGTCACGATTAAAATGAAATGTGCAAATGTATGAAAAGTATTCACTCACACTGCATTAGATTGCTTTTTACGTGCTGTTTTTTTTTTTTTGCAGCGTTTTGTCTTACAACCAATCGCACTTTAAAATTATTAAGTACTCCTTTTCAATTTTATTTTGGTATAAGTACAAAAGTGCTTGATTTTGAATGGACTTAAAGCTGCAGTCCGTAACATTTTTTTGGTTAAAAATGATCCGAAATCAATATTTCAGCAAGTACATAATCAGCCAGTGTTCAAAACTAATAATGATTTCTAATTTGAGTGTTACGGGTAGGAATTCACAGGAAGTTCGAGCATGGCACTGCGTCATTACGTCACCTCTGTAAACATAAAGAAGTTGTCCCAGCTAGTAGGATATCACATGTGAGGATCCTGCAGGTGTCAGATCGTTTATAGCCTTTTCTCACAGCAGCTGGAATAATTAAATGTATCATTTTGATGGCGGATTGTGATCCAGAAAGGATTATGTGTTTATGAAACACGTGAATGAAATTAAATTATATTCCAGTTTTAAATATGCTTCTGATTACAGATAGCCTGGGTTTACACAAGATTTATATTTTAAAGAAAACCAGTTTGAAGTGAGCATATTTTGCTTTTCGGGTTAAAAGAATTTCTTAATATGAAATTCAAATGGCATGAAAATTAGATTAAACTGTACAGAAATTGAAATCTACCAGCTAATACACACTATACTCATAGTCACGCAATGCTGATGTTGTTAAAGTGCCCCCATTATGGGTTATGAAAGGTTCATATTTTGGTTTTGGGAGTTCCCAACAACAGGTTGACATGTATGCAAAGTCAAAAAGCACTTTCATTTTCTTATAATATGCATGTATTTTTACCTTATTTGCTCAACGACTCCCAAAAGATTCATTCACCGATTCATTTTTCCAAACCCCTCCTTTACGTGATGCTAATCTGCGGTGATTGGTCGATTTCATTTAGTGATGTTTTATTAACAAATTTCGGGAGGAGCTTGCACAGATAATTAACACGGCCAATTCATCATCAGTAGTCACACCACCTATCCGCTCTGGGTCCGGGCTAAATGCCGAGCTCGGACCCCTCTCCCCGGACAGGGGGAGTACCCTGGGCTCGGGAGCGATTACTGAGCTCGGAGCCCTCCCCCTGGACAGCACGCCAAATACGCATAATCTTTACTCAGTTTATTATAGGTAAGAGTGAACTCGTGAAAAGCAGCGTTTGTGAGCTTTTAATGCTCCAAAAGCGGCACTTAGTGGCAAAGAACTAATTTGCATTTTCAATCAGACCAACGCGAAAATCAAATGCTGCATCCCATTGTGCCTACTTATAATACGCCCTTAAAGTATGTACTCTTTTGGTGAAGAAAAAGCACACACTTTTGAGTGTGTAGTAGAAGAGTAGGCGAGCTTTGGGACATATTATCACTTCAAACAACTGCGTCTTTAACGGACCGCTCCGTCGCACCTGTTACAAGCACCCTGTCACTGTAAACTGGCCTGTCATCTTGTCACTGTTAACATCCTCCACATTTCATTTCATACGGTATTGGAGAGAAAAAAGTACACAGTTCACGTGGCTGTTGCAGATTAAATATAACACGGATAACAATAAATAAATATTTTTCACCAGGTTAAATGTTGATTATTAGTAACTCACAGTCCTTTTTGTAAACCTCTCTACCTTTAGGTAGATCTCGCACATCCGCCATGTTTGTAGTTTTTCTAACGTGTTTTATACGTGTTTGTAGTTCTGGACCGAATCCTTCGCCAAAGCTCAATGAATTGTGGGCAATTTTAGCCATTAGAGTGTGCACGGATCCACACTTCAAAAATCGACCTGAAATAGTAGACCATCCGGGGACTTTTGGCATACTCTTTTCAACATACTATGCTTTGGGACACATTAATTGTAATCTCACATACTATTTAGGATGGATAGTATGAACTTTGGGACGCAGGGAAAGCTTTCCCAGGTCTGCGCGTGCAACAAGTGGGTGGGCAATATGCTAAAGTTTAATGTTGGCTTACATGAAACGGCTTGGGATTCATTTTGAAAACGACTCCTTTCAATGATTCAGAGTCGACTCTTTCTTTTGAGAGACAATAACTTCATACACGGTACACTTTCAGATTTAATACTTTGCAGGATGTTTTCATTCACTTAAAGCTGTTACACACTGCTTTAAGTGAATGAAAGGTCATTCACTTAAAGTCACCTTTTGAAAGGTAATTTTCAAAAATCCATAATAGGGGCACTTTAACATTAATAATTTGAGAATAAAGTATAACAATAATAATAATTTGCACAGTTTGATTTGATATGAGCTAACCGATCTTTAGAGTAAATCACCATTGTTAGCACAATTTATTGTAATGCTTTTTTCTTCAGTTGGTCAGAACAAATGTGGCAGACTTATTACTTACTTGTTCAGATGGCAATATACGGTGAAAATTCTTATTTGGGTCATATATTCCAAGACGTCAGGGGTGTAAATTTAATCTAACAGTAGGGGGGGACAATAAACATAAAATTTCTCAAGAGCAATTTTTGAAGGGGACACAAATAATACAGCCAAAATTGTACTTGTAAGGATAGATATGTGTACACAGCATGTGTACATAGCATGGAGACGTGTTTAAATATGAGTTCGGTTCATATGGTTCATATATGGGTATAATTATAATTATTATTTTGCGTCCTCCTTAGTATTTTAGGTTTCGTCTGAAACCGAGTACGTCTCTATAGTTATTCAACCGCATTAAGCACACTGATGTGCCACTTAACATCATACTGAGAAAAACCCAACACATGGGTAGCAGGGGCGTAAATTTCATCTAACAGTAGGGGGGGACAATAAACATAAAATTTCTCAAGAGCAATTTTTGAAGGGGACACAAATAATACAAAATTGTACTTGTAAGGATAGATATGTATACACAGCATGCACATAGCATGGACTGTGTTTAAATATGAGTTCGGTTCATATGGTTCATATTATAATTATTATTTTGCATCCTCCATAGTATTTTAGGTTTTGTCTGAAACCGAGTACGTCTCTTTAGATATTCAACCGCATTAAGCCCACTGATCTGCCACTTAACATCATACTGAGCAAAACCCAACACATCGGTAGGTCTACAATATTCCAAATATCAGTTCACACACAGGCTTATCGCCATAATCGCTCACAGAACAAACATCGGATATCATAATTTTTTTGTCATGACTAATTTATTAATGACCCAGCATCATCTGTATTAAAGAGAAAGAATCATTTCACCCGATGTTTAGAGAATAAAATAGCCTTGACAGCCTAAGTTACTTACACATAACTAACTGTTACTGAGGAACTTGCTCTCTCCCGCCGGAGTGACCGGACTCGTGTGTGTTTATCGTTAAAAGAGCGTTTTTGCGTTTATTTTGTTTTACTACTCACACAGTTATTTTAAGTATATGTCCATTATATTATTTTCATTACACAGAGTTGCTTGTAATGATATTTTTAGGGTGGAAAACCCTCAGATAGGGGGGGTCTTGTCCCCCCCACCCCCCCCGGGATTTACGCCTATGCAAGACGTAGGCTAGAATCTGTGATTGCAAAGTACACATTCACCTCAAAACATTAGATTCATCCGCGCTGGAGCCGTGCCAAATCACAACCTAGGCAGGGAAGATAATTCTGCAAAAAGCTGCAATTCCAGGTTTTCAAACAGAGATGGCAACAAAGAGGCAAAACTAACGGACTGCAGCTTTATTAAAAGTAAAAAGTAGGCCTACTGATTTATAAATGTTTATTTATTTAGCAATTCTATTCACTTGGGAAAAATACATGCCGTAACACTGAAAACTACTACTAAAAATTCCTGATATTTGAAGTGTGCAAACAAGTGAAAATAACAAATATACTATACAGAAATTAGGGAAAAAAATGTGTGTTGCCAAATATAAACATACAATATAAAAACAGATGCCACATTGGGCAAAATGTGTTAGTATTTAAGAAGTCTATGCAAACATAGTTTTTTTTTTGTTGTTGTTGTTGTTATAAGATTAATTAATTTATCTTTGTTAATGTTAATTAATAAAATAAAGCTGTCTATTGTTAGTTCATGACCATTAATTAATGTTAATAAATGTAACATTTAATAAAGCATTAGTAAATGCGGTAATTTATCTTAACTGAGATTAATAAATGCTTTACAATTTTGTTAGTTCATGTTTACTAATGATTATTGTACTAATACTAGGCTATTATATTATTGCACTGTTCACTCTTGGTGTACTATTTTATTCTGTATTAGCCTATTCTACACTTGTTACATGTCGTGGTTGTAGTTAAAGATATGCACAAAGAAGGGAGTAGACGTAAAGGGTTTTTAATAGACATCAACAAACGTTTGGCATTGGAACAACTTTATTAATCTGAGACAAAGAAGACAGGAGAACATACGGCTTATAAAGACAGGCAAACAAAAGAGCAAACGAGATAATTAACCAGACACGGGTGGAAAAGAATAACTAATCCGGGCAACTAAGGAGCAACACAGGAAAATGACCAAATAAGGGAAGACAGGAACAAAACAGGAAACATGAAACATGAAAACTAAGACAAAACAAACCGAACATGTGAAAACATATTGTATTTTCTATTATTATTTGCCATAATAAAACTATTACTATTATATTTTTGACTTTATTATTTTACAATTTATACTAAATATACTTTTTAATATTACACATTATTTTAGACTGTATGACACTGCAACAGCGCACAATGTAGAGAACTCTGTTTAGAGTTTTGTTTTACAATAGCAAACTGAGTTTAAGGTAATGTGCTTGTAGTTTTGCAGACTTGCTCTAAGGTATATGAGTGAATGATTTCACTGAGTGGACCACAAATATCACTTTTAGTGTCTAAGCAGTTTTAAAAAAACTTTAATTTTACAATTGTTAACAAAGAAAAGAATGAGCCAATTCTATGCATGACAAGCATAAGCTTTCCTCATGGAAGTGAATACATTTGTTTCACTTTTTCTTTAACCACTTCTTTTGGTATGTCTTTGGACTCCTCCAGCCTGAAATACAGGCTTTGATCCAGGAACTGTCATAACAACAGGTGTTCTTTCTAAATAAAAGTCATGTTAAAGTTAAATATATAAAGTTAATTATTTGCAAATACATAAATCACAAAATTATATCACTGAAAATCATGCAAAATTATATTAATCTTTAGAGCAATCAGTCTGCTTTGAATGAATGTTTATAGAAAGGTAACCACACCCCTCTTAACATTAAAAAAATCCCTTCCTGGAAGAACCATACCTGTCCATACCTGTGTGTGTGTGTGTTTCCTGATAAATGTTTGACACCTGAACAAAAGACACGGATGAGTTTTACCATGTAAGTTCTCATTTTTAACTATAGATTGATTGATTCATTTAATCTTGTGTTATTAGACTAACAGTTTTGTTTGTGTAAAACTAAACCTGCTGAGGAAACACTTGAACATGTTCACAATGATATTCATTAATGTGATTATGTGATGTACTTTGCGATTTAAATCCCATCCAAATCTGCCAGGTCTGTGTTGTTCTCACACAACCTCTGTGATAATTACCTGCTGTTTTTCCACAAGCTCTTCACCATGGTATTTGTGAAACTGTGATTATACTAATGGTAATCAATATGAATGATTTTAAGCAATGCAGACATGAGCACGCGTCTCTGCGACGCCCAGATGTACAAAACACCTCTGTAATAAACACAGAGATGTTAGTCCTGTCCGAATTGGTTGACCTAGACGAAAATCACAGAGGTCAAGTGATAAGAATCGAACCTCAAAGTAGTTTAGAAAACTAGTCCCATCCAAACCACATCTTTTCTGCTCTCATCATCAGGTTGAAACTTCTTCTGCTGTTATGGGTTTTCAATTACAGTGGTGAGTATACAGTAATTTTTGTTTATAATTTGTGACAAATTTTGATTTTCATTTGCAGGTATGGTTTCCATTTATGCTGCCTTCATGTGCTATCATAATTATTGTAAATATGAGTTTCCTAATCGGAAATTGGACATGAACGGCCTCTCAAGTCGTATTTATACTGGGAAATTCAGAAATAATTTTGATACCAGAGCTTCCGAGGTGGCCCAGCCAGCACACTTATGTGGGGCTCAGATGGGTGGCACCTGGGCTATCTAACTGGGCCCCAGCCAGTTTTGTCCACGGTTTACATGAGGGCCCCACATGGGTCAGCCCAGATGAAACAATGAAATAAACTCTGCTCAGTATGCATACTACAGAGTGCTAAAAATAAGACTGAAGCAGCACTGCAGTTCATTAGATAATTAAGTGATTAATCTAGTACTGATTGAGCATTAGTGACCAACACAACACCTGCTAAAGAAAAAAGAGACGAGCAGAAACACAACAACTACTATTGACTTCCAGCCACAGCCTGCAAAACAACTGCAAATAAAATACATTAAATCTCTGAAGATCTCAGCAGAGGAGGATTAAACAACTCCACAAACAGCATTACTAGCATCATTATTACTAACCAGTCTGACGTTATTTCTGTCAGATTGTCTGGAGAAGCTCTTATTGAGAAATACAGAGGTTCAGATGTTGGTTTTATACGAGATTCACGTCCTCGTAGAACTCAATATTACCATAGATATATATATGTCTATATGTATATATATATATATATATATATATATATATATATATATACATATACAAGAATCACGCTCCGAGACTGAGCGTGATTCTTCGAACGAGCGGCAGAAGACACTACAGCCACCCCTTCTGCCGCTCGTTCGAAGAATCACGCTCAGTCTCGGAGCGTGATTCTTGTATATGTATATATACCACAAACAACAAACATGAAGACCACAAACAACTCCGTCTCGGAGTTTGATGCCAGAAGATAGACTTTATTATCTATTTATCAAGAATAGAGTCGAGGTCCCTTCTGCAGAAGAGTCTCTCGAATGTCTCTGGGCTCTGGTATATATACAAGTTTTTAAGACGGGTTCTTATACATTTGGAGTTTCTCTTATGTATACAATCCCATATTTCACTTATATGCAATTCTATATTTCTCCCTAAGGAGAAGATACCTCCTAGACTTGTTATGGTAAAGGGAAAAGCCCCCCTATTTCTCCAGATGTTTTCTTGTCTGGACCATTTTGCCACGTAGACGCTTTTTACACAGAAGAACATAATGGAAGATTAAATAGATATATTAATGGCAAGATCCACCTTGATTATACTTGATTAATTCAGATCTTTTAACAATAAAAATCTTCTTCATTCCTCCCTTTGAGACTTTATTAAGTCTCACAATTGCTTATGTCTACCCAGAGTGCTACTTCATAATTCAGTCCTTTCAGTTAACACTATCTAGTGACTAAATAAGTCACACAGTCTTATCATCAGTGGCTAGATGATGCAGCAGCACTTTGGAGGGGAATCAGAACCAAATGTCTCTCTCTACCCTTGACTAAGAGACAGTAAAAGATTCTGTCTCTTTTCCCCTATTATAGTACATGACAGTGTTATAAGCATGAACGTGCATTTGGTTCAGCGCTTGCCTGTGGTTGTCACAGTTATGTATATCAAAAACATAAAAACACATTCAAAATAAAATACATTGAATATTCCAAGAAAAAATAGTTCAGATCTGTTGATCTTCAGCCCAGATACTTTGCGCATCGTAGAGGGCCATCCATGGGCAGAGGTTAGGCTAGTACTTACACCCAGGATTTGGCTCATCATTACACCTCTTCATCATAGTCGTCAGAGTCGCTGGAACTATCATCCAAAGTTTGCTCACTTGAGATCAGTTTGTTTAGCAATCCTTCATAATATTCATCCAGGTTCCTTTCTGTGATTATTCGTTGATTATTTGGGACTTTTATCATTTCCATTTGCTTAACGGTAGCATTGATGATTAATGTTCTTAGTACAGGTAATACACAGCAAAATAATAATCCTCCTATTAATGTGGCAGCTCCTAAAAACATTCCTAATTTAGCAAACCATGCTCCAAATTTCAAATCAAACCAAACCCATATTCGTTTGTCCCTTCCTGCATTTGCTGTGACTTCAGCTCTTAATTTTTTAATTTTAATCATCACTTCACTAAAAGCTCCTCCAGGGGTAGTATTATTTGGTATAAAAGTGCAACATTGATATCCAAACATAATACAGACTCCTCCCCTATCAGCTAAAAGCCAATTAAGGGCCTGTCTGTTTTGCCATGTCATTCTACTTGTTGCGTGCACTTGTTCTCCCAATAAGGTTAACGCATCATCAGTATAATTAATGAATCTTTAGGCTTGTTTGAGATGAGCAAAATCTGTGCAGAACCGATCACCGGTGATCAGCGCGAGATGCATGCCGGTTAGAAAAGTGTCCGAGTTACGTCCGCCTTGCTCTGATGTCATGCTGACATGTGCCAAAAAACTCTCACGACCGCGAGGCGGCTGTGTCAGATTGAGCAGTCATGCGCAGTTGCTCTCCACCGACTGCACTGATCAAAAGCATGATGGGAAACGACTGACTAACGACACAGCTTAATGCTCATTGGTTCAGACAACCGTGATGCTGCGTTCTCTTCTAAAATGTTTTATTTTTTTAAATCTGATTTCATGCTATTATGTATTTAAATTGTGCATGAATATTCCCACTGACAGTGCGATCTCTGTGTGAGATATGTGATTGTTGTCATATTTTCAATAAAAATCTAAAATACATGTTTGAATTAAAATAAAATACGCCTTTCATATGGAATTAAATAGCAAGCACTCTGAGTGTCTTGTTCATCATATTTATATTCATATAAAAGAAACAGAACTGAAATTATATGATGTTTATCAGCAGCACAGCATATGAATGAGAATAATGTGATATCTGCCTTTGATATCGTTTGATCTCATTCTACTTCGAGAGGGCGAACTGTCCGTCTTGAGTGCACCTATTTCACTCCTCCCCTCACTGCAGCCGCCTACTCTCGCCTACATTTCAGGCGAGGCGAGGCGCATCTCAAACAAGCCTTTTGTTGATTATAATAAATGTAATTAATCCACTATAGATTTTTGTTACGCTTGATCCAAACAAATATTGATTCAAAACCTGCTTTCACTTCATCTCTTGCCTTGAACTCGTTAGGAATACCTCTCGGCTGTCCAATTGAGTCTAAATATACCTTGGGGTCTGGCTCATAACCTCTTTTGATTCTGTTGTCTTCCTTGTTTATGCTTGGTTCTGTTCCCCATTGTGCCATATTGAGTTCTTGAAGTAATCTTACTCTTACGCACATACCTTTCCATCCTACTGGTAAAGAAGGCAACAATGTCTCACAGATCCAAAAGAAATCTGCTATTATTAGTGATTGGTCTTCATAAATTTCTATAGAAGGCAAAGCAATAGTTTTATTTTCACATTCTTCAGGTGTTATTTTATTTCCTTTCTTTGTTCCAAGTGCTAAAAGTTCTGGAGCTCTAGCAGGAAGTCGAGACTTCCAAGAATTTTGTTACCAACAGCTCTTCAATATTTAAAGCTGCTCCTTGTTTGCCTATTATGATATACTCGGAGACTATCTCAACTTTTTGGCCTTTTGTTTCTTCCTGCCATTTTTGTTCTATTTTTTCATCTCTCTCTGGATCATATATCATCGTACAATGAAATTCTGATTTTGATAACTGTGCTTCAGGAATCTGTGCTTCAATAAATTTTCCCCACTTGTTTACTGTCTGTCTCACATCTTGTTCTATTTGTCCTATCCAATAGACATTTGCTTTTGGCTCTGAAACTACCATTTGTGTTTCTGTTCCTATTGCGTCGATAAATATTCCTTCTGGAGAACACCAAATTTGTAACCCCAATTTACATAATGCATCCCTTCCAAACAAATTGAAAGGATTTTGATTTGATACAAGAATGGGCATTGTTATACATTGATTTTTTTGTCTGTAGACACACTGGAGCTGTCATCAGAATTAATTGCATTTGTCCCAAGAATCTTACTGTCTTTGTGAATTTTCCAGACAAGGGGAGATGTGAGGCATATTTTGAATTTAAGCAAGAAAAAAATGTTCCTGTGTCTAACATCATAGGTGTGGCTTTACCTTCTATTTTAATTTGCATAATAGGCTCTTGATCAGCTTTAGTTGTTAACATTGGTAGCTGGTTCTCCCCTGAATTCTCTGGGCATCCCTCGTAACCCTGATTTGGACCTCTCCACGGATTAACAGGGCCTTCTCCCGCACCTTGATTAGAATGTTGCCAGCTCTCCCCCCTTCCACCCCGAGGGTACTATTGACATGGATAGGTGGAACAGTCATATTTGATATGTCCGGGCTGTTCGCATGCCCAGCACACACCTGGAGGACCAGTATAAGGTTTGCCTCTTCCTCTCTGGCCTCTCTGTATTGGTCTTTTTCTCCATCTAATTGGAGCTGGCTGTTACATATGAAAACATTAATTATGGGTACAGGAAGTGGGTGTGTGTTTGGAGGGACTGCTGTAGATGAGCTTGGCTGAATAGTTGGTTGCGGAACGCTTATTGGAGACATAATTGTCATTTGTTCCTCTTCTTCTTTCTTTATTGGTGCTTGAATTTTTCTCTTATTTTTCTTTGTCAGCTCTTCAAGCTGTAATTGAGTTAGCTTTCGCTGTAGCTCTTTCTCTTGGCTCTTGAGCTTTAGTTTATTTTTTTCTGTGTTGCTCCTCTGCATGTGTCACATGATCACAACATTCTTTATGAGTTTTTGAGTTCAAACCAACAACGTCTTCTAGCCTGCTTTTTACGGTTGGTGGCATAGCGTCAATCACAGCTTGTCTGAATAATGTGGCCATTAATGGGTCTCCCTCAGGATTTATTTCAGTCTCTTGTTTCCAGTTTTTCAGCTGTCTCTGGACATATGTTGTTGGATTTTCTGTATCTTCCAGCATTTGTCACTTTAGTGATTTAGGATCCAGTCTGATCGGATACTCAAGACACAATGCTTGCCATACTGCTGGACGGAATACATCAAAAACAATCCCATCCATATTGTGAGAGTTCACCGCTCTGTCTAGAGTGGCTGTTTGCAAAATTTCTTCCATCTTTGCCCCTCCTACAATTTTAGCCAGCAATGCTTTAATGTCCCCCACAGCCAAAAGTTTGCCCATTGTCTCTTCTTCAAACACTCTTATCCATTTTCCAACGCCCTCATGAATATCCGGGAGGCGAGTAACTAGCCCCTTGAGGTCCTGTGAAGCCCAGGGGACATATTGTCCCTGTGCACCCTTGATTAAAATTGGGAGTTGTGCAGCCAGTGGTCTGAGTGTCCCCTTTTCTCTGCCCTGTTCCCATTTCCTTGTATCAAATAACTTCTCTTCACCATTCATTTCCTCACTACTGTCGAACAACTTACTTCTCCATCTCTCAAGTCAAGTCAAGTCACCTTTATTTATATAGCACTTTTACCAATACAGATTGTGTCAAAGCACTTAACAGCATCAAATTGGAGGACAGAGTGTCAGTAATATATAATGGTAAGATTAAACACTCAATTTTCAGTTAAAGGCATTTCATTATTGAATTCAGAGATGTCATTGTCTAGCTCAGTTTAGTTTAAATAGTATCTGTGCAATCAAATCGGCGATAATCGCTAGAAATTAGGTGTCCCCAATTGAGCAAGCCAGAGGCGACAGCGGCAAGGAACCAAAACTCCCTCTGAGACAGAATGGAGAAAAAAACCTTGGGAGAAACCAGGCTCAGTCGGGGGGCCAGTTCTCCTCTGACCAGATGAAACCCACAGTTCAAAAATTTCAAGTTCTAACAATAGTAGTATTATGTAGTTAGATATTGTATTATATTTTTAGTTATATTTTTTAGTTTTATTGTATTTTAATCGAGGTCTCTGGGGGTCATCTGGGTGTCCTGGTCTCCGCTGACGATCAGGCCTGCAGACATCATCTCTTGGTGCTGATCCACCATCTGATTATAGGAAAGAAACAGACAAATATTAGCGTAGATGCCATTCTACTTACGATGTAACGAGTACATCTTGTGTTATGGGAAGTGTTCCCAGTTCCGGTTGATCTAATTAATGCAGCCTAACAATCCTTTAACGGATTTGAATAATAGAAGCGTATTAGTGTGTTATGTGTACACCAGGCTAAAGAGATGGGTCTTTAATCTAGATTTAAACTGACAAAGTGTGTCTGCCTCCCGAACAGTGTTAGGTAGATTGTTCCAGAGTTTGGGTGCTAAATAGGAAAAGGATCTGCCGCCCGCAGTCGATTTTGATATTCTAGGTATTATCAAACGGCCAGAGTTTTGAGAATGCAGCGGACGTGGCGGACTATAATACGATAAGAGCTCGCTCAAGTACTGAGGAGCTAAGCCATTCAGGGCTTTATAAGTAATTAACAAGATTTTAAAATCTGTCCGATGTTTGATAGGGAGCCAGTGCAGTGTTGATAGAACCGGGCTAATATGGTCATATTTCCTGGTTCTAGTAAGGACTCTAGCTGCTGCATTTTGGACCAACTGTAGTTTGCTGATCAAGCGTGCAGAACAACCACCCAAAAAAGCATTACAATAGTCTAACCTTGAGGTCATAAACGCATTAACTAACATTTCTGCATTTGACGTTGAGAGCATAGGTCGCAATTTAGATATGTTTTTGAGATGAAAAAACATAGTTTTACAGATGCTAGAAACATGGCTTTCAAATGAAAGTTTGCTATCGAACAGCACACCTAGGTTCCTGACCGATGAAGAAGAATTGACAGAGCAGCCATCAAGTGTTAGATAATGTTCTAGGTTGTTACATGTGGGGTTTTTAGGTCCGATAATTAACACCTCTGTTTTTTCAGAATTTAGCAGTAAGAAATTACTCGTCATCCAGTTTTTTATATCGACTATGCATTCTGTCAGTTTCTCAATTTGGTGTGTTTCACCGGGCGGCGAAGAAATATAGAGCTGAGTATCATCAGCATAACAGTGAAAGCTAACACCATGTCTCCTGATAATATCTCCCAAGGGTAACATGTAAAGCATGAAAAGTAACGGCCCTAGTACTGAGCCTTGAGGTACACCATACTGCACTTGTGATCGATATGATAGCTCTTCATTCACTGCTACGAACTGATGACGGTCAGATAAGTATGATTTGAACCATGCTAAGGCACTTCCACTAATGCCAACAAAGTTTTGTAGTCTATTCAAAAGAATGTTGTGGTCGATACTGTCGAACGCAGCGCTAAGATCCAGTAGAACTAATAAAGAGATACAACCACGATCAGATGATAGAAGCAGGTCATTTGTAACTCTAATGAGAGCAGTCTCAGTACTATGATACGATCTAAATCCTGACTGGAATTCCTCACAGATATCATTTTTCTCTAGGAAGGAATATAATTGTGAGGATACTACCTTTTCTAGTATCTATGACAGAAAAGGGAGATTTGAGATCGGTCTGTAATTAACTAGGTCTTTGGGGTCAAGTTGTGTTTTTTTTAATGAGAGGCTTAATAACAGCCAATTTGAAGCTTTTGGGGACATATCCTAATGACAATGATGAATTAATAATAGCCAAAAGAGGATCTATGACTTCTGGATGCAGCTCTTTTAGTAGTTTGGATGGAATCGGTTCTGACATACATGTTGTTGGTTTAGATGATTTAACAAGTTTATACAACTCTTCCTCTCCTACAGTAGAGAATGAATGGAATTGTTCCTCAGGGGATCTATAGTGTGCTATCTGATGCGATACTGTAGCTGACGGCTGCAAGGATACAATTTTATCTCTGATGGTATCGATTTTGGAAGTAAAATAGTTCATAAAGTCATTACTGCTATGCTCTTGGGAAATGCCAACACCTGTGGATGCTTTATTTTTCGTTAATTTAGTCACTGTATTGAATAAATACTGAGGGTTATGTTTGTTTACTTCTAGAAGAGACGAAAAGTAATCAGATCTAGCAGTTTTTAATGCTTTTCTGTAGGACAGGGTACTTTCCCACCAAGCTAAACAAAATACCTCTAATTTAGTTTTCCTCCAGCTGCGCTCCATTTTCCGGGCTGCTCTCTTTAGGGCACGAGTGTGCTCATTATACCACGGTGTTGGACTCTTATCCTTAATCTTCCTTAAGCGTAAAGGAGCAACCGCATCTAAAGTGCTAGAAAAGAGAGAGTTCATAGTTCCTGTTACATCATCAAGTTGTTCTGAGCTATTGGATATACTGAGGAACTGAGATAAGTCAGGAAGATTATTTATTAAGCAGTCTTTTGTGGTAGAGGTAATGGTTCTACCATATTTGTAACAAGAAGTTGGCTTTACAGCTTTAGCTATATGGACTATACAGGAGACTAGATAATGATCTGAGATATCATCGCTCTGCTGCAAAATTTCAACCCCACTAACATCAATTCCATGTGACAGTATTAAATCTAGAGTATGATTTCGACAATGAGTAGGTCCTGACACATGTTGTTTAACACCAATAGAGTTTAAAATGTCTATAAATGCTGATCCCAACGAATCTTTTTCATTATCAACATGGATATTAAAATCACCAAGGATTAGGACTTTATCTGCAGTCAGCACTAACTCCGATAGAAAATCAGAAAATTCTTTAATAAAGTCTGTATGGTGCCCTGGTGGCCTGTATACAGTAGCCAGTACAAACATCACAGGGGATTTATCATTAATACTTGTTTCTTTGGATAACGTTATATGGAGCACCATTACTTCGAACGAATTATACTTGAAACCCAACCTCTGAGAGATACTGAAAATATTTCTATAAATTGTAGCAACACCTCCCCCTTTACCTTTTGGACGCGGTTCATGTTTGTAACAGTAATCTTGGGGTGTAGACTCGTTTAAAGTAATGTAATCATCTTGTTTTAGCCAGGTTTCTGTCAGACAAAGCACATCTAGTTTATGGTCAGTGAACATATCATTTACAAAAAGTGCTTTTGAAGAAAGGGATCTAATATTCAATAAGCCAAGCTTTATCAAGTCTTTATCTGTATTATATCGGTTTTTTATTTGTTGAACATCAATTAAATTGTTACTATTACTTTGGTTTGGATGTTTTCTGTATTTTCTAGTTTGGGGAACAGACACAGTCTCTATAGTGTGATATCTAGGTGAAAAAGTTTCTATGTGCTGAGAGTTAACTGACTTCTGTGACGTGAGGCGGCTAGCAGACGATCGGTTTAGCCAGTCTGTCTGCTTCCTGACCTGGGCTCCAGTTAGTCAAGTACAAACTCTAAGACTATGTGCCATATTTCTAGAGAGAAGAGCAGCACCACCCCAGGAGGGATGAACACCATCTCTTTTCAACAGGTCAGGTCTGCCCCAAAAACTAATCCAATTATCTATAAAGCCTATGTTATTTTGCGGGCACCACTTAGACATTCAGCCATTAAGTGACGACAGTCTGCTATGAATCTCATCACCCCGGTAAGCAGGGAGGGGACCAGAGCATATTACAGTGTCTGACATCGTACTTGCAAGTTCACACACCTCTTTAACATTATTTTTAGTGATCTCCGACTGGCGAAGTCGAACATCATTAGCGCCGACGTGGTTAACAATCTTACTGAATTTACGTTTAGCATTAGCTAGCACTTTTAAATTTGCCAAGATGTCAGGCGCTCTGGCTCCTGGTAAACAATGGACTATGGTGGCTGGTGTCTCTATTTTCACGTTCCGTACAATAGAATCGCCAATAACTAGAGCACTTTCATCAGGTTTCTCAGTGGGTGCTTCACTGAGTGGGGAGAACCTGTTTGATGTTCTGATTGGAACGGAAGAGTGGTGTTTTGACCCGCGACTATGCCGCCTCACTGTCACCCAGCTGCCCTGTTGCACGGGCTCAACCGAAACCGAACAATGTACAGGACTCCCTGAGCTAGTCGCATCCAAAGCAGTATCTACAGCCCTCACATTCTTACTATCCTCAACTAAAGTTTGGATGCGTGTCTCTAGTTCTAAAACCTTCTCTGTCAGCCTAACTATTTCCCTGCATTTATCACATGTGAATCCCTCGCTGCTGACAGAGACAGATAAACTATACATGTGGCAAACAGTGCAAACAACAATAGCAGGAGAAGAAGCCATTACTCACCGTGATTGATGAATGATACCAACTTAACTTGCCACTTACCACTGTTGTTTGATGAGCTTGTGAAAAACGGAGCGAGGAAAAAATAAATAAATAAAAAAAATAGGCGCGAAATGCAAATGGAACCGCGAGTGACAAGCTAACGGGCTAACAAGCTGCACTCACGGTTTTAAAAGCGAACAATCAAATTAGTTAGATTAGTTTGAAGGATAGCACCTGAAATATGGTGGGAATTAAGTTATATATGATCACTTTAGACAAAAAGGAGTGAAAGTAAGGTAGAGATTAAATAAAAAGCGAAGGTACACGGAGCTACAATCACAAACCTCTCAGCAGCGCGCAACAGACTGAAGCAATCGATCTCAACCCAATTCATGTACCTCTTGGATTTTTTTTTTCTGATTCTCTAATTTTCTTTGCCATCTCTTGTTCCAAAGCTTCACTTCCCTTTTTCTGTTCTCTGCTCTTTGTTGTTACAGCTGGTTCAATTTCTACTTGACCTTCCATTTCCATCTCTCCCGTTACTTCTACCTTTCCCTTGAGAATTGGGAACTCTCCCTCTACTAATGGATAGGGGGTGGTTGGGAAAACTACATTTCCTTTTTGCTCGTTTCTCTGTCTGCCTCTTTCAATATCTTCCTGGCCTGTTTTATACTTTTTAGCGTGTTTTCTCCTTCTTTTTTAAACATAGCTAAGACTTCTTTTTCTTTATCTCTTTTAGCTTCTCTTTTTTCCCTTTTATTTTACTGATGCTATTAGTTTTGTAGTTTTTTATCAGAGTTTCCATTTCCTCACACAATGCCACATCAAATGTTTGTCCTCTTTTGCCATTTGTCTGAGATCTCTTTACACAGAGGATATTTCAATCCTAGTATCTCTACCGGAGTAGCTGCCATATTTTCTCCTTCAATCCTTCAGTCTAATTTTTTATTCTATTTATTCTTATATAAAAAATTTTGTCACTATTTTTCCAATTAATTTATCTTTTTAACCAATTCCCCTAATTTTATTCTTTTAGTGACTTGCTTCTTTTAACCTAGTTTTTTATTCTGTCTGATGCAAGTACATTTTCTATATGAATTTTTCAACTTTATTTTATCATCACTCAGTATGCATAAACTCTTCAACAATAATCCTTTATTTATTTTTCAATTATCTATCATTTCTTCTTTTTTATTTAGTGGCGTCAAGGCAGCATTATGACAAAAGAACTTTATGAATTTCACACATTACGTGCTTGATAGTGAATAGCTGAGTTTAGTTTTAAAAGAGAGAAGAATAACAACATCCTATTCAAAAATCTGCTCACTCCCATAAAATAACAAAAGCTGCTTCTCACACAGTGCGTGAGCAGTGAAATTAGTTATTTTTGGCACCTTATTGGGCTTAAATGATCAAATTCACACACAACATTGATACTTTTATTGAATAACTATTAAACTGTCTGTATTTGCAGAAACCATCTCTACACATGTAATGGGAAAAAAGGGAGGCAGCGTCATCCTGCCCTGTGAATTTAAGGCCATAGATATTTTTCATATTTGTTTAAACAGACAGTCACACCACATCCTTGTTTATGAAAATAAATACTGCAGTAAACGAATATGTAAAAAAGGAGCCTGTGACATCATCATCAAGGATCTGAGACTGAGAGATGCTGGGAAACACATTTTGGAAATCTATTACATTAATGCAAAGTCAGTGCTGGAGCCACAAATCAGGATGCACCAACTTCATATTTACGGTAAAGTCAAAACTGATCAAATTATCTGCATGTGTTTTCTGGTTCCCCTTCAGGAGCTCGAGCTGCATTGAAAATGTTAGGGGAACGCCTTTCAGCGATATCAAGCTCTGAATCATATGTGTAACCAGTCCACTTGATGGAGAGACGTCAGGCGCGGGTGACGTCATGACCAGGAAGCTTAAAAGCACATGAGGTCCAGCCGGCTTCAGCTTTCTGTCATTCAGCAAAGCTCTCTGTGTGTGTCATGATCTATGTTCTGTGAGTCCTATTTATTGTTGTCTGTCAGTACACAAACATCAGAACTCCAGTATGTCAAAAGCTAAGAATAAGGATGAAAGCAGATCGCGTTATAGACTGTGTGTTCCTCCCTGCCCACACTATATTACGAGCGGGGATACACACAGTCTGTGCGTGGTCTGCTTGGGAGTGAAGCACACAGAGTCGAGAGAATGCCACTGTGTACGCTTCGCTCCCGGAAGGCTCTCTTTCAGGAGGGAGCCTTCGCCAGCGTTCCTCACGGTGCTGGCCCCATTTCCGCCAAGGCGGAACGGCAGATGAAATCGTGGGGTTCGCATCGGGATCTGGTGGAGGGAATGGAGACGGGCGAGTCCCTATCTTCTTCCTCACCTGCCAGATCCACCGCTCGCTCTCTGGGATCGGAAGCCCGTTCTGTGGTTTCTTTGCCCTGGGGAGCGGGCTCGGCGCTTCTCCTATCTTCCTCTTCGGAGGTTGATGTGGAAAGCGTCGAGTATTCGCCCCCCTCAATCCCCACAGTATGAAGAGCAAGTGGAGGTAGTTACTCACGCGGTTGCAAAGTTAGGGTTAGGGTTAGGGTTAGGTTAGGCCCGATTGGCCCGCCAAGAAACAGGCTGAATCGCAGAAATGTAAACTAGATGAACGCTTTCTGTGTACTAAGCCGCTACCTCCGCGGCCGGAGCCTGCCTTTTTTTCCCGATCTCCACACCGAGGTGTCGAGTTCGTGGAAGAAACCATTCTCGGCCCGCTTATTCATCCCCTCTTCTGATTATTATGGTAATGTGGTGGGGCTGCGTGATTGTGGCAGAGTTGTAAAGTCCAGGGGTCAGAAAGTAAAAGTCCTGCCATATTTTTGTTCCACCCATGAACTCAGCAGCTGATTTCACCAGAGGAGGAACCAAGACATTCCTTTCAAGTCACAAGCAAGTCTTCGAGTCAAATCCCAAGTCCTCAAAGAGTTAAAGTTAATGAGATAATTAAGTTTCTAATTAAATGATGATTGTGCATTAGTGATGAACACCTGCTGTTATTGAGAATTACAGAGGATCAGATGTTGATGTTTTAATGGTTAAAATGACGCCACCATCACAGAGATCAATGCGTGCTTTAGTTGGGCTCTTGGCCCTTGACTTCTGTGTCAGATCTCTCGCTGCAGCAGTGCATGTGCTGTTATAAAGCAGAGAGATCAGTGCTATACAGTGAGCAGCTAATAGCTGTTTTCATATGATGAGATAGTCATGAGGCGTTGACCTGTTTATCTTCAAAATAACTCTTTTTCTTTTATTTATATGTTCAGGTTTTCAATAATCGATCCTGTGAAACTACAGCATGTGATAAAAGTGTTGCACTAATAGTTATATTGGATAAATTTTAAATTTCTGTAATGCACATAAATATTTAAACTCCAGAGCTATTTATACACACAGAGACATCAAGAGCCAGCATATGAATCTCAACAATGGTGACAATCAACAAAATGCTTCATGCTGCAATGCATACTGGGTAACACCATAGTAAAAACTCCCATCATGCACTGCAGCATGAATAATTATTGTCATCATTGTTGAGGATCCTATGATAAGTGTTCACGTCTAGAAGCCTGAGTGACACAGTTTTTCTTTTTTCCAATATTTAAACATCAAGGTGACGATTTGTTTATTAACAGCTGGATATTACCAAAGAGAGACATCTTTGTGACGAATGAGGCACTTATGTAGCGCTTTACTATGTATTGAAACACACCAAAAGCGCTTTACAGCCATGTGGGGGGCTTTCCTCAACCACACATCAGCTACAGGTGGAGTGATGTTCATTCAAGTGAATGAAAGCAGAAAATGTAAACGCATCTGCTTCAAGCTTTTAATTCAGCAATGTACAAATATTTGTTGTGAAACAATATTGCAATTGCTTAAAAGCAAACCACTTTCAGTTATCAAAAGGGTCAAGAGCCCAACTAAAGCAAGCACTGATCTCCATGATGGTGGCATCATTTTAACCAATAAAACATCAACATCTGATCCTCTGTAATTCTCAATAACAGCAGGTGTTCATCACTAATGCACAATCATCATTTAATTAGTCACTTAATTATCTCATTAACTTTAACTCTTTGAGGACTTGGGATTTGACTCGAAGACTTGCTTGTGACTTGAAAGGAATGTCTTGGTTCCTCCTCTGGTGAAATCAGCTGCTGAGTTCATGGGTGGAACAAACATATGGCAGGACTTTTACTTTCTGACCCCTGGACTTTACACCTCTGGTCATGAGTGGCCACCCTGCCCGCGGTCTGTGGCGTGGTCGCCATCTCATGTGGCACATCAACTACCTGGAGATGCTGGCTGTGTTTCGAGCACTCAAACACTTTCTTCCAGACCTAAGAGATTGCCATGTGTTTTACATACACCACCAGGGAGGTCTACGTTCACTCCCCTTATACAAGCTGGTGCACCGGATCCTTGTGTGGTCCAGGACAAGCTTCTCTTACTGAGAGCAGTTCATATTCCTGGGCATCTCAATATGGGAACAGACATCCTGTCGAGGCAGGGGCCGAGGCCGAGGCCCGGAGAATGGATGCTTCATCCTGAAGTGATGAAGCAGATATGGAGAGTTTTTGGCCAGGCTCAGGTGGATTTATTTGCGACTCGTCAGACATCGCACTGTCTCCTCTGGTTCTCTCTGACTCATCCAGCTCCATCATCTGTACACTTTTCCCTGATCGCTCTGCTGCCAGGAGTTCTAGAGAGAGTGCGCCGGGACGGGGTCTGTCTATTGCTAGTAGCCCCATTCTGGCCAGGCTGAGTGTGGTTCTCGGACCTGGTTTCTCTTCTCGACAGCTCTCCATGGGAGATACTTGTCAGGAAACATCTCCTCTCACATGCAGAGGGCATGATCCTTCACCCCCGCCCAGAGTTGCGGAAGCTGTGGGTATGGCCCCTGAGGAGGCACAACTCATAGCCTCTGGTCTCTCAACCGAGATTGTTGAGACCATCCTCCAATCTAAAGCTCCCTCAACGAGGAAACTGTACGCCCTGAAGTGGAGACTCTTGACTTCATGGTGCGGAGACCGCCAGCTTGGCCCAGTTAACTGTCCGATTGGTACAGTGCTGGAATTGTTGCTGGCTCGTTTCTCCGCCGGGTTAACCCACTCCACCCTGAAGGTTTATGTGGCGGCTATAGCGGACTACCACGCCCCTCTTGGTGGGCAGTCAGTGGGCAAGGACCCCCTGGTTACACGTTTCCTCTGCGGTGTGATGAGGCTGAGGCCTCAGGTACGATCTCGTGTCCCTCCCTGGGACCTCGCTGTGGTGCTAGATGCTCTCTGTACACTGTAAAAAATTGTGCCTTTAAATAACAGTAATGTACTGACAGCAGAGTTGCCAGTAATGCACTGTTAATTTACAGCCCTCAATTTTTACAGCATGTTACTGTTATTCTACCATGGAAATTAACTCTGCTCCAATTGGTTCAAACAGTTCGAGTTTAAAATATTGGTATTCATATAGCGTTAGTAATGTGAACTTATATCATTTGGTGTCCACTGAGAATAAATATTTCTCAGTATAAAACTGAAAACACCTTAAATAACTAAAGACATATCTTTAACTCAAATCGTTGCAGTTCATCATCAGCTGTAATAATGTGTTTGGTCCCCCTAAGACAGGTCATCCTGCTTCCAAGCAGACCCTCAGCCGGTGGATAGTTGATGCCATTACTGTTGCCTATGAGTCCTCTGATCTCCCCTCACCATTGGGGGTCAAGGCTCACTCAACGAGAAGTGTGGCGGCCTCTAAGGCCTTTCTGGCAGGTGTGCCTATACAGGACATCTGCAACGCTGCAGGATGGTCTACGTCCCTCACTTTCATCAGGTTCTATGACCTAGATTTGCAAGCCACTCCAGGCTCCTCTGTTCTCTTGCCATAGCTGTGCTCTTCCAAACTAGGCAGGGATTTGCAAGTCTGGCGGTGTGGACATCTCTTTCCCCTAGCGTTTTCGACACAGCTTGAGTTCCTGAAAGGGAACGTCCCAGGTTACGTATGTAACCATGGTTCCCTGAGGGAACGAGACACTGCATCGCAAGGTCATACCTCCGGCATCCCTACTAGAGCTATGCTTCATTCCTAGAAGCTGAAGCCGGCTGTACTTCACATGCTTTTAAGCTTCCTGGTCATGACGTCACCCGCACCTGACGTCTCGCCATCAAATGGACTGATTACACATATGATTCAGAGCTTGATATCGCTGAAAGGCGTTCCCCTAGCGTTTTCGACACAGCATCTCATTCCCTCGGGAAACCATGGTTCCCTTTCAGTCGGTCACTCTGAGTCACGTCGAGTGACCGACGAATTGGGATCTCGCTTAGAGAGACCAATCCACTTCGAGTGTAACTAAATGAGCCAATGCACATTGGCATGCGATTATTGCATCCAGCTGCCACTGATCACAGCGTGAGTATAAGTAGGCAGCAGGTGCAGCAGGTGAGTCATCTTCTCATTGGGAAGGTGATCATCTTGGAGTTGCGGGCCAGGCTCCGTTACCTCGACAAAGGGGCGGGGCCCTGTTGCCTCTGCCTCGATCTAGGTCTCGTTCTGGCTGCAGACAGGCGAGGACTACTTCAGGCGGTTGCATGGGTGGTCTGAGGATTACAGTGGTGGCAAACCCTCCAGGGAACCAACCCTCGAGGGACCATCACTCCTCTTGCGCTCCGAAACCAGTGAGCTGCCAATGGAACATGCTGGCGCAGCGTACCAGCAGTATCCTTGGCACTCCTTCCGACGACCGGATGTCGATCGCTACATCGGAGAGTGAGCCGGAGTTTCCTGGGGAATAAGATTCGGTTGCGCAGCTGCTCCGGCAGTGACAATGCCTGAATTAGACCCGGAAATGACGGCTATGCTTTCCCAGGCTATTGAGAGAGTAGGGCTCGAGTGGAGACCTCCACCGTGTCCCGAGCCCTTATGGTTGGACGACTGGTTCTCAGGGTAGCATGTGCTGGTTCTCAGCACCCTATCCCGGTACCTCTCTTCCCGGAGGTGCATGGGGAGCTTACCAGGTCGTGGATGGCAACTTTTACTGCCAGCTTTGTACCGCTACTGACCTCACGCTATGAGCGATGAAGGTCACTGCGCGGTCTCTGGGTCATGCGATGTCCACACTTGTGGTCCAGGAGCGCCATCTCTGGCTGTGTCTGGTTGACAAAGGGACACCGACAAAGTTCGGTTCCTCAAGGTACCTCTGTCCCAGACTGGCCTCTTCGGCGACGCAGTCGAGAATGTGGCCCAGCAGTTCTCGGTTGCACAGGAGCATACTGAGGCGATCCAACATGTCCTGCCCCGGCGGGCAGCTGCTGCCTTCACCCGTCCGCCGGCTGCCGCGCCCCAGCCTGCTCGTTGCCGAGGGCGCCCCCCTGCGTCAGCCTCCGCTCCCGCACCGCATCCGCAGCAGCCTCCAGAAGCAGCACCGTGGAGCTGGGCGTAGGCAGGCCGCCCTGGACCCCGTCAAACCTGGCCAAGAGGCCTGGGACCGGCGACCCAGAGAGAGAGGGAACTGCTTCGGAAGATGGTGCATGCACCTCTCCCTCCCCCGAAAGAGGGCTGGGTGGAGAAATCTTTTGTTTAAAAAAAAAAAAAAGGAAGAAACCTCGACAAGAGGCGGTTGTCTCTGGGTCCCAAAATGGCATGGAGAGTTATGGACGGACCAACACCGTACCACACTCATCCCCCCTCTCGCCAGTGAGCAGCTGTGGGCGGTTCGAGAGTGCGACCAATCGTACTACTCACGCACCCTCTGCCAGACCGCAGGTTGGTGTTGCACACACACTGACCCCGCTTCGGACCAGCAGCGAGACGCCCGAGCCAGGTCCCTGCGTTCCCCTTCGCTGCCCCACTGCGGGTCCGTCGGTGGCTCCGTCGGTGCCACTTGTGCGGTTTCTGGGAACCTGGCTAACGCTTCCCAGTCCGTCTCGTTGGCTCCGTCAGACCATCAGACTCGGCTATGCTGAATTCACTTCAGCGAAGGTAGCAGCTGCTCTTGTCTTGCGTGCAGAGATCGCAGTCCTACTGGCGAAGGATGCGATAGAGCCGGTCCCTCCAGCCGATATGAGGATGGGGTTTTACAGCCCTTACTTCATTGTACCCAAGAAAGGCGGTGGGTTGAGACCAATCTTGGATCTGCGAATCTAGATGCTTACGCAGAAACGCATCTTCGGGTGCATCCGTCCCAGAGATTGGTTTGTAGCGATCGACCTGAAGGACGCGTACTTCCATGTGTCGATCCTTCCGCACCACAGGTCATTCCTGCGGTTTGCATTTGAGGGACAGGCATATCAGTATAAGGTCCTGCTCTTCGGGCTGTCCTTGTCGCCCCGTGTCTTCACGAAAGTGACGCAGAGGATCTCTTTTCTTGGTATGGAGTTGGATTCGGTCAACCAGACAGCACGCCACACACAGGAATGTGCTCAGTCAGTGTTGAACTGCTTGAATACGTTCAAGAGCAGGACGGCGGTCCCACTGAAACAATTTCAGAGGCTCCTGGGGCATATGGCAGCGGCAGTCACACCGCTGGGGCTGCTTCATATGAGACCGCTTCAACACTTGGTCCATGGCCGAGTCCAGAGGTGGGCGTGGCAACGCGGCACTCACCGGGTCCAAGTCACACCGGCCTGCCGCCAAACCTTCACCCCGTGGTCAGACCTCTTGTCTCTCCGGGCAAGAGTGCCCCTGGAACAGGTCTCCAGGCATGGTGTGGTTTACACGGATGCCTCCACCACCGGCTGGGGGGCCACGTTCGACGGGCATGCAGTGTCGGGGGTTTGGACGGGCCCCCAACTGCACTGGCACATCAATTGCCTAGAGTTGCTGGCAGTACGCCTGGCCTTGAATCATCTCAAAGGGCGCTTACGAGGCAAGCACGTGCTTGTCGGCACGGACAACACTGCGACCGTTGCGTACATCAACCGACAAGGTGGTCTGCGCTCCCACCGCATGTCGCAACTCGCCCCCCACCTCCTCCTCCTCCGGAACTGATGCTCCTCGTTAGAGCCCTGCACGGGCCTAAAATTTAGGCCCTAGCCTGGCCCTGGCCCAGGATGCTCAGGCCCTAGCCCGGCCCGTGTCCGACAGCTCATCAGAATTCTCGGCCCGAGTCCGACCCGAGCCCGTCTTTTTTCCTCCTTCTCCCAAAACAGCTTATCTACTACTGTTTCAGCTATTAAAATAGTTCAGTTTTGTATGAAATGGCAAAGTGATTGTATTTCGTTTCGTTATTTTATTAAGTTAATTTAGAAAAACGTTTGGAGCATTTTTTTTTATTCGTTAAATGTAAGTTTTTGTTTTTTAAAGTTACGACCAAGGCAAGCGGCCAGCGGCAGACAGCGAGTTGATCATAGCCTATATGTTTGATCAATTTAGCTTTCTCAAATCATCACGACTTCTCTAAAAATAAATCTATAATTATAAAACAGCTCCACAATGTTAGTTTAAACGCTTGAGCTAGATAAATGTGCACTGATGCATATCCAGTAGTTTGTGCGGACAGTGGAAGCTGAAGCGCGCTTTACAGGATGCGCCAGAACGATCACTTGCATTGGGAACATTTCAAAATACGCTGTCATTTTTGCTCATAAAGGTAAGAGACAAGAGTAAAAGGCTACGTTGTTCGGAACTGTAAAGGGTCTACTTTTATTTGTGTGCACTCACAATATCAACAAAACGTGCTTTTATATAAAAAAAAAAAAGAAAAAAAAAGCAGTTTCGGTTTTGAGCAAGCGGAGCGCTTCTGAAAAACCGAAACACAGCATATAGCCTACTTGCCTCACTGACTTGATAAATATAGTATCTATAGAAAGCTTTGAATTACTACTTTAAAACGAAATAATTCGAATCGAAAACAAACTCTTTCATTATAAAATCCCTAAAGATGCAGTTCTCTGTAAAGGCACATCCAGTGAGGAGATGGCGAGTCAGGATCATCATCATCAAATGTATGGCTGATCAAAAATGCAGCTTTTCCTGAAGCATTGGGAACTTTTTATAACTCCATGCTCCAACTTCTTCCTGATGCTCTGCATGGTCACCTGTATGCTAATGTGTGTGTATGCGTTGCGTATTGCTCAGGCGATGTATAATATTTATAATATAATCAGTATTTAATTAGCCATGTGTGCTCTGCGTGTATATGGGCACAATAAAAGTAGAGAAGCTAAATGAGCCCGAGCCCGATCTGTAAAAAAAAAAAAATGTCCCGAGCCCGGCCCGAATGGACTCAGCGGGCTTGCAGACCTCTACTCCTCGTGACAACCCTCCTTGGCAGATTCCTCTGAGGAAGGATCTACTGACTCAGAGATGGGGCACCTTATGGCACCCGCGTCCAGATCTCTGGAAACTTCATGTCTGGTCCCTGGACGGGACGCGGAAGTTGTAGGTGACCTACCCCAGGAGGTAGTTGACACCATCACTTCGGCGAGAGCACCGTCTACAAGACATGCTTACACCTTGAAGTGGAACCTGTTCGTCGAATGGTGTTCTTCTCACCAAGAAGACCCCCGGAAGTGCCCGATCAGAGTCATGCTGTCCTTCTTGCAGCAAGGGTTGGAGCGAAGGCTGTCTCTCTCCACCCTTAAAGTCTATGTAGCTGCGATTGCTGCCAACCACGACCCCGTGGAAAGGAAGTCGGTGGGGAAGCATGACTTGATCATCAGGTTCCTTAGGGGGGCGAGAAGGTTAAATCACCCACGGCCCCCCTCTATACCCACTTGGGACCTGTCTCTAGTGCTCAGAGCACTACAGCAGGGCCCATTCGAGCCTTTGCAGACAGTCGAGCTGAAGTTTCTTTCAATGAAGTCTCTGCTCCTGCTTGCATTGGCCTCCATCAAGAGGGTAGGGGACCTGCACGCATTTTCGGTCAATGATTCGTGCCTAGAGTTTGGGCCAGTGGACGCCCAGGTAACCCTGAGGCCCCGGCCTGGCTATGTGCCCAAGGTTCCCACTACTCCCTTCAGGGACCAGGTGGTGAGCCTGCAAGCGCTGCCCTTGGAGGAGGCAGACCCAGCCCTAGCTTTGCTTTGTCCCATCCGGGCATTGAGATGCTACGTTGACAGGACACAAAGCTTCAGGACCTCAGACCAGCTCTTTGTTTGTCACGGAGGCCGGCAGAATGGGAATGCCGTCTCTAAGCAGAAAATGGCCCACTGGATAGTGGACGCCATCACCCTGGCTTATCAGCAGGGTGTGCCCTGCCCGTTCAGGTTGAGAGCTCACTCTGCTAGAAGTGTTGCATTCTCCTGGCTCGTGGCGCCTCGCTGGCAGACATTTGTAGAGCTGCAGGCTGGGCAACCCTTAACACTTTCGCTAGATTCTATAGCTTCCGTGTGGAACCGGTTTCCTCTTCTGTTCTCACCTCAAACGGGTAGAAACACTGAGAGGCCCCGGTTTCGGGTCGGCTTGCTAAAACTGCTCCAGAGAGACCGTTGGTAGACCCTGTTGAGCTCCTCCGTCCCCTCGGTAGCCAGATGTGGCGGAACGTCTGGTGCCAGGCCGTCACTCGATGAATCCGTGAGAACCGGTAGAGGGCTGGGTTCCATATGTAGAGGCCTAATTGGATCCCATATGTGTAAGTCCATGGTATAGCCTCAGAGCCCGTGTTTCTTCAGACTTCCTGCCATTACCCAAGAGGCTACAGTCACCTCTAATCTTCCATATTCACCTAAACGGTTGTTATATGTGTAAGTGCTTCTGAACCTCCTTCGGGAAGGTTGGGCTTCCGCAGCGTTCCTGTTCCAAATGGAACAGGTACGTTTTCCCAGTATTATCCAGTCTTACTGAGTGGGTAGTGCCATAGCAACAGTAGCTGGTCTTCTTATGGTTAGCCCTGACCTACGCCAAAAAGTAGGGGCGCAGGAGGCTTCCACAAGACACTGGAAGGGGCAGTATCCATGGCCCTTTGGTAGGGATCCCAATTCGTCGGGTGACTCGGAGTGACCGACTGAAAGGGAACGTCTCGGTTACGTATGTAACCCTCATTCCCTGAAGGAGGGAACGGAGACATCACGTCACGTGACGTCCCGTCGCCACGGCTGCTGTACCACCGGATCACGCTGTGATCAGTGGCAGCTGGTTGCAATAATCGCATGCCAATGTGCATTGGCTCGTTTAGTTACACTCGAAGTGGATTGGTCTCTCTAAGCGAGATCCCAATTCGTCGGTCAGCCGACGTGACGTCTCCGTTCCCTCCTTCAGGGAACGAGGGTTACATACGTAACCGAGACGTTACATACGTCACCTGGGACGTTTTCCTTTAGGAATTGTGTGGTTTTGCATGCAACCAGTAGAGTCTCTGAATGGGACAAGCTTAATATTTAGATGAATCATCTTTAAATATGAATTTTCCAATGACTTTTCAAAATGTTTACAACACCATTATAACAATGATTAATGTCTTTCTGTTTCTCCTCAGATGATATTTCTGTGAAATTAGGCGAAAGGCTAAAGTTGGATGTTTTGTTGCCAGATGCTCATCGAGTTATGCATCAAAACAAAAGCAGCACAGAATGGAAGAAGGTCTGGAAGAGAGACAGCAAGAAAAGAGTTCTTGTAACACATGGCCGACTGAAGGACAGTGATGGGACTCTGAGCATTAAAGAGTTTACAGATGATGACGCAGGAACATACAGAGTTCTGGACTATGATGGAGAAATCTTGATCACAGTGACAGTCACAGATGAGAAAAGTTCAGTGGATGCTTAGAAATACTATATTGAGTTTTATTCATCAGGATTTGAACTGCAAATTGATGATAAAACTACACGGATGATGACAAAAAACGTTGTACATAAAACAGGTGGCACTGAGAGCTTACAAAATCTTAAGCATGAAAAAATAAATAAATTAATTAAATAAATAAATAAATGTTCATTTGCATCAAAAAGATGCAGTGACTCCTATAACATCTGGACAGAGGTTTCTGCTCATCTGTCTTCAGAGCCAAAAGATCTGCAGAGGATTCTGTCACTGTATTTCTGCAACTTATATGTTTTATTTAAGATATTTACAACCCTAATTTCAAAAAACGTTGGGATGCTGTGTAAAATGTAAATGAAAACAGAATGCAATGATTTATAAATATCATAAACCCATATTTTATTCACAATGGAACACAGGAAACCTATCAAAAATGTACAATTTTAAGAAAACATTAACATAATGTTGAATTTGATGGCCGCGACACATCTCAAAAAAAGTTGGGCCAGGGCCAACAAAAGGCTGGAAAAGTAAGTGTTACTGAATGATTAGCATCGTTGGTTCATTCGAGCCAGAAATACTGGATATAATAACTGCTGAAATATTTGCAGGGAAAATGTTTCTCAGGTCAATCAGAGTGTACAATGAGAACTATGTTCTCAACGTAAAATTGCTAAGACTTTGAATATATCATTGTCTAAATACATAATATCAAAAGATTCAGAGAATCTCAATGTGTAGGGTATCTACAAATTCTATTACGTGGAGACTTTTATTTTGACTGGTGTTACAGGTGCCACCATTGTGTGAGCACTTGAGAGAAGCAGACGGGAAAAAAAGGCTGCGACACGCTGAAGAATGTGTCAGTCTTCGGGTAGTTTATAACAAAAAAAGTTACTTTTAGACCCGTGAGAGACATCGTAACTGTGTGATGCTGCTTTAAAGTGTCTGGTTGTGCTAGCCAGTCAGTTATTGAACGCAACAGAACAAGTTTTCTCCGTGTTTCCTGTTAGATTTGGGGAGGGTGGGTTTTTGCAGACAGTTACTATAGCCCCTTTCACACCACTTTAGTTCCAGAACTAAAAGTACAGTACTAAAGTACAGGGACGATTTTGCTCAAACTATTTCCCAGTACCATTTAAAGTGTTGCATTTGCACCGACAGTGGGTACTAAGAAGTGATGTAAGCCGGTCGACAGCGATGTCATTTGTGCGTGGCGTTTAACAATGAAAACAAAGAAGAACAACATTATCAACAGGAGGATGGAGGATGCTGTGATCGGAGCTGTGTTTTTGTTGTGTCTTGTGGGGTTCACAATAATGGACATGGAATGTCGACGTAACTTATACGTCAAGCGATTGAAAGATCGGAACGGAGTTCAAAATGTTCAAAAGTGCCTGCACTTCAGCGTCCGTCCATCTATCGCTGTTCTCCATTCTTGCGATGTTTACACAGTATGTGTTTACACGGTGTTTTAAATCATGGCGAGGGGGCGTTTTCTTGCGCGTTTAGCCAATCAGCGTACACTTACGTCACGATAGTTCCTATGGAACGGTTTTAGACCCTACTCTGAAGTAGGAGCTAATTAGTCCCTCCAAACGGAGTTCCGGGAACTAATACAGTTCCTAGTTCCCGTGCACAGCAAAATCCCCAGTGTTAATTTAACACTCTGAGTGTGGACTCACTGGACTCATATAAACACTGAAGCAGTGTTAAAAGTAACTCTGAAGCAGTGTTAAAGTGAATGAGATAATTAGGTGATTAATTGAGTGGTGATTGACCATTATTGAAGACACCTGATGTTAACAAGCAGAATAACCAAAGGAGAAAATCTAAATTTGTATGTCACCATTATAGTGGTCAGTGTTTGCATTAGTTGGGATCTTGACCCTTGACTTTTTAATTTTAAATTTTGTTTGGCTGCTGTATCTGAGTTATAACAGCCAGACAAGCCAAAAGCAAAAGTCATCAGGTGGTGATAGTTATGTTTTAACATAATCGTCGTTTGACTTGAGTCACTTAACTTTGTAGTGGTTTCTTGCAAGCTGTTCTGGTTTAAAAAAAAGTCTTTGTTTTAGGCAGACACAGACATCAAGAATCAGCGTATGAATCTCAACTACGGTGTAGTAAGAATAAAAAGTTACAAAGACAATTCAGCTCATAATTTATTCATGCCGCAATGCATGATGGGAGCCAATGATGACTTTTTATTGGCTACAACATGCTTCTGATTCAGCTATGATTCTCACGCTGATTCTTAATGTTTGTGTGTCTAGTTTTTTTTTTTTTAATTTATTTTATGTAGGAGTAACTTCTGAAAACATCTGTGTGATTATGCCAAAAATTCCAGCACTTGTATTTTTCACCTTGTTTACCTAATCACTAAAGAAAACTCATTTATTCAGGTCACTACATGATGACTAGTTCAAAACACAATCAACACCTAATGATAATTTTTCCTTTGGTTTGTCTGGCTGTTATAATTCAATTATAACAAACAAAACCTGATGTTTAAAATTTAAGGGTCAAGATCCCAACTAATGCAAACACTGACCACTATAATGGCGACACACAAATTTTGATTTTCTTCTTTGGTGATTCTGCTTGTTAACATCAGGTGTCTTCAATAATGGCCAATCATCACTCAATTAATCACCTAATTATCTCATTCACTTTAACACTGCTTCAGAGTTACTTTTAACACTGCTTCAGTGTTTATATGAGTCCAGTGAGTCCACACTCAGTGTTAAATTAACACTGAGGGTTTTGCTGTGTGGTGTGAACATGCCAAAAAGTGGGTATTTCCACAGTTAGTTCAGGTACTATGAAAAGGTTCCTGCGGTGCGAAAGGCCCTATTTATTCCTGAGTTTCTGCACACACACGCACTTCTGGAAGCTGCCGTGTACTAAATGAATTCTGAAGCCCACCTCGCCACATCTTTAGCATATCCATATTGCAACACGACTGGCACAACATACAAGTGACCCTTGTACAAAGTAGGGCTGCAACAAACGATTATTTTGATAATCGATTAGTCTAACAATAATTAGAACAATTAATCGACTAATCATCGATTATTTCACTGATTAATCAGTAGACTTTGATTGATTATTCAGCTTTTGCAATTAGTTAAAATATTAAGTTATACATATTCTAACATAAAGGTCAATTCAGCTTTAGAAATTACAATTATTATACAATTAATTGGTAACATTAGTTAACATGAACTAAGAATGAACAATACTCCTACAGCATTTATTAATCTTGGTTAATGTTAATTTTATCATTTACTAATGCATTTCTAAAAATCACAAATTGTGTTTTTTAACATTGGTAAATGCACTGTGAACTAACATGAACAAACAATGAATAACTGTATTTTTATTAACCAACATAAGCAAAGATTAATACATGAATTTAATAAATGTATTGTTCATTGTTCATTCATGTTAATTAATACATTACAATAAGGTATCATTTGTTAACATTAGTTAAAGTGTTACCAATTCATTATACAAATAGATGTACAGTGGGTACGGAAAGTATTCAGACGCCCTTAAATTGTTCACTCTTTGTTATATTGCAGCCATTTGCTAAAATCATTTAAGTTCATTTTTTTCCCTCATTAATGTACACATAGCACCCCACATTGACAGAAAAACACAGATTTTTTGACATTTTTGCAGATTTATTAAAAAAAGAAAAACTGAAATATCACATGGTCCTAAGTATTCAGACCCTTTGCTGTGACACTCATATATTTAACTCAGGTGCTGTCCATTTCTTCTGATCATCCTTGAGATGGTTCTACACCTTCATTTGAGTCCAGCTGTGTTTGATTATACTGATTGGACTTGATTAGGAAAGCCACACACCTGTCTATATAAGACCTTACAGCTCACAGTGCATGTCAGAGCAAATGAGAATCATGAGGTCAAAGGAGCTGCCTGAAGAGACAGAATTGTGGCAAGGCACAGATCTGGCCAAGATTACAAAAAAATTTCTGCTGCACTTAAGGTTCCTAAGAGCACAGTGACCTCCATAATCCTTAGATGGAAGACGTTTGGGACGACCAGAACCCTTCCTAGAGCTGGCTGTCCGGCCAAACTGAGCTATCGGGGGAGAAGAGCCTTGGTGAGAGAGGTAAAGAAAAACCCAAAGATCTCTGTGGCTGAGCTCCAGAGATGCAGTCGGGAGATGGAAGAAAGTTGTAGAAAGTCAACCATCACTGCAGCCCTCCACCAGTCAGGGCTTTATAGCAGAGTGGCCCGACAGAAGCCTCTCCTCAGTGCAAGACACATGAAAGCCCGCATGGAGGACTCCAAGATGGTGAGAAATAAGATTCTCTGGTCTGATGAGACCAAGATAGAACTTTTTGGCCTTAATTCCAAGCGGTATGTGTGGAGAACTGCTCATCACCTGTCCAATACAGTCCCAACAGTGAAGCATGGTGGTGGCAGCATCATGCTGTGGGGGTGTTTTTCAGCTGCAGGGACAGGACGACTGGTTGCAATCAAGGGAAAGATGAATGCGGCCAAGTACAGGGATATCCTGGACGAAAACCTTCTCCAGAGTGCTCAGGACCTCAGACTGGGCCGAAGGTTTACCTTCCAACAAGACAATGACCCTAAGCACACAGCTAAAATAATGAAGGAGTGGCTTCACAACAAGTCACCTTTATTTATATAGCGCTTTTACCAATACAGATTGTGTCAAAGCACTTAACAGTATCAAATTGGAGGACAGAGTGTCAGTAATATATAATAAGATTAAACATTTAATTTTCAGTTAAAGGCATTTCATTATTGAATTCAGAGATGTCATTGTCTAGCTCAGTTTAGTTTAAATAGTATATGAGCAATCAAATCGGCGATAATCGCTAGAAATTAGGTGTCCCCAACTGAGCAAGCCAGAGGCGTCAGTGGCAAGGAACCAAAACTCCCTCTGAGACAGAATGGAGAGAAAAACCTTGGGAGAAACCAGGCTCAGTCGGGGGGCCAGTTCTCCTCTGACCAGATGAAACCCACAGTTCAAAAGTTTCAAGTTCTAACAATAGTAGTATTATGTAGTTAGGTATTTTATTATATTTTTAGTTATATTTTTTAGTTTTAGTGTATTTTAATCGAGGTCTCTGGGGGTCATCTGGGTGTCCTGGTCTCCGCTGACGATCAGGGCTGCAGACATCATCTCTTGGTGCTGATCCACCATCTGATCATAGGAAAGAAACAGACAAATAGCGTAGATGCCATTCTACTTACGATGTAACGAGTACACCGTGTGTTGTGGGAAGTGTTCCCGGTTCCGGTTGATCTAATTAATGCAGCCTAACAATCCTTTAACGGATTTGAATAATAGAAGCGTATTAGTGTGTTATGTGTACGCCAGGGTAAAGAGATGGGTCTTTAATCTAGATTTAAACTGACAGAGTGTGTCTGCCTCCCGAACAGTGTTAGGTAGATTGTTCCAGAGTTTGGGTGCTAAATAGGAAAAGGATCTGCCGCCCGCAGTCGATTTTGATATTCTAGGTATTATCAAACGGCCAGAGTTTTGAGAACGCAGTGGACGTGGAGGACTATAATGCGATAAGAGCTTGCTCAAGTACTGAGGAGCTAAACCATTCAGGGCTTTATAAGTAATTAACAAGATTTTCTATCTATCCGATGTTTAATAGGGAGCCAGTGCAGTGTTGACAGAACCGGGCTAATATGGTCATATTTCCTGGTTCTAGTAAGGACTCTAGCTGCTGCATTTTGGACTAACTGTAGTTTGCTGATCAAGCGTGCTGAACAACCACCCAATAAAGCATTACAATAGTCTAACCTTGAGGTCATAAACGCATGAACTAACATTTCTGCATTTGACGTTGAGAGCATAGGTCGCAATTTAGATATGTTTTTGAGATGAAAAAACGCAGTTTTACAGATGCTAGAAACATGGCTTTCAAATGAAAGATTGCTATCGAACAGCACACCTAGGTTCCTGACTGATGAAGAAGAATTTCCAGAACAGCCATCAAGTGTTAGATAATGTTCTAGGTTGTTACATGTGGGGTTTTTAGGTCCGATAACTAACACCTCTGTTTTTTCAGAATTTAGCAGTAAAAAATTACTCGTCATCCAGTTTTTTATATTGATTATGCATTCCGTTAGTTTCTCAATTTGGTATGTTTCACCGGGCCGCGAAGAAATATAGAGCTGAGTATCATCAGCATAACAGTGAAAGCTAACACCATGTCTCCTGATAATATCTCCCAAGGGTAACATGTAAAGCGTGAAAAGTAACGGCCCTAGTACTGAGCCTTGAGGTACTCCATACTGTACTTGTGATCGATATGATACCTCTTCATTCACTGCTACGAACTGATGGCGGTCAGATAAGTACGATTTGAACCATGCTAAGGCGCTTCCACTAATGCCAACAAAGTTTTGTAGTCCATTCAAAAGAATGTTGTGGTCGATAGTGTCGAACGCAGCGCTAAGATCCAGTAGAACTAATAAAGAGATACAACCACGATCAGATGATAGAAGCAGGTCATTTGTAACTCTAATGAGAGCAGTCTCAGTACTATGATATGATCTAAATCCTGACTGGAATTCCTCACAGATATCATTTTTCTCTAGGAAGGAATATAATTGTGAGGATACTACCTTTTCTAGTATCTTTGACAGAAAAGGGAGATTTGAGATCGGTCTATAATTAACTAGGTCTTTGGGGTCAAGTTGTGGTTTTTTAATGAGAGGCTTAATAACAGCTTAATAACAACTCCGTGACTGTTCTTGAATGGCCCAGCCAGAGCCCTGACTTAAACCCAATTGAGCATCTCTGGAGAGACCTAAAAATGGCTGTCCACCAATGTTTAACATCCAACCTGACAGAACTGGAGAGGATCTGCAAGGAGGAATGGCAGAGGATCCCCAAATCCATGTGTGAAAAACTTGTTGCATCTTTCCCAAAAAGACTTATGGCTGTACTAAAAGGACTCATGGCTGTATCAAAAGGGTGCTTCTACTAAATACTGAGACTTAGGACCATGTGATATTTCAGTTTTTCTTTTTTAATAAATCTGCAAAAATGTCAACAATTCTGTGTTTTCAATATGGGGTGCTGTGTGTACATTAATGAGGAAAAAATGAACTTAAACGATTTTAGCAAATGGCTGCAATATAACAAAGAGTAAAAAATTTAAGGGGGTCTGAATACTTTCCGTACCCACTGTATTTGGCACACAAAATGAGATGACAGACAGAGACACTCTCTCACCATTTAATTAGCTACATGGAAAAGTAACACATCATTCTACCTGACATCTCCTTTTGTAAGTGATAAGAATCAAAATAAAAGTAAGTGATGAGATGCTTTGGATATACTATTTTATTCAAAACATAATGTCGTAAAATAGCCTACCGTATAGGGTTATGATAATGATTTCTGTAAAACAAACTATCACTTTAATTAAATATTTTTTCCTCACTAATAAAAACATTTTATTATTAGCTAGCTCCACACTGGAGAGCTGCTTTATTTCAGAAAATCAAGTTGTAATTCTAACTGAAAGCGACACTGACTTTGGGTTTTCATGTTTAATACGGTAAAGCTGCTTGATTTAAGGCTATCTATTGCATAAAGTACTATATAAATAAACATGATGTGACCGGACTTTACTTGAGTACTGAACTGCAGAGCTCATGCAAACATCCACATCATTGTAATCGGATGCATTTTTAACTGCTGCTTTCACACTGCTGTCAGTTTTTGTTGTGTTTATTTTGTTACTGAGAAGAAAGCGCGCAATATATATTTACATATTCATCAAACGCCGCTCAGGTTCGGGCGTGTCTTCTTCCCTGGAATTGCATCCAGGAGAGCTGAATTACATTCTTGCGCTACAGCGACTGTGGTCGAACCGCAGTATTGCAGGCTCTTGCATTAGGTCATGTGAGATCAAACGATTACTCGACAACAAAAATATTTGTTGACAATTTTTTATTGTCGATAATGTCGACTAATCATTTCAGCCCTAGTACATAGACTAAAAGCATTGGGTGGGGGGACTAGGATCCTGTTTCTCACTCAGTCTTCCTTTAGATTAAGTGCAAAGTATTCCCCCCAAGGCGGTGGCAAATTCACCTCTGCCACATATTGGCGTCACGAACAGGATCAATTCCTGACTCCTTATTTAGTGTACGTTATCCGTCCTTGAGTCGACGCTATGGCTGAACTGGAGGAATTAAAGAGACAGTTTGAAGAGATGCAAAGGCAGTTCGGGGAGCAGACAGGCATGTTAGAGCAAGCCAGAGCTGAACAGAGAGAGGCGCTCTCCCTTGCTAAAACTGTTATTGAGCAGCAGGCTGCCGCTCAAAGAGCACTATCTACAGTATACATCCCGAGACATCGTTAGCTTCCAGAGTTTAGCGGATGTCGTTCCAAGCCTGGTGAGTTGAGTATAGAAGAATGGATAAGGTCAATGAAATCCGCCTTCAAGGTAATGAAAATTTAGAATTGAGTTTGTTGAATGAATGAAGCATTTATATAGCGCTTTTATTGTGTATTGCTATACACCCAAAGCGCTTTACAATCATGTGGGGGGGTCTCACCTCCACCACCACCAGTGTGTAGCATCCACTTGGATGATGCGACGGCAGCCACGGGACAATGGCGCCAGTGCACTCACCAGCTACAGGTGGAGAGGAGAGAGAGTGATAGAGCCAATCAAGTGGATGGGGATTATTAGGAAACCATGATTGACAAGGGCCAGTGGAGGGAACTTGGCCAGGACACCGGGGTTACACCCCTACTCTTTACGATGAGTGTCATGGGATTTTTAACGACCACAGAGAGTCAGGACCTCGGTTTAATGTCTCATCCGAAAGACGGTGCTCTTTTGACATTATAGTGTCCCCGTTACTATACTGGGGTGTTAGGACCCACACAGACCACAGGGTGAGCACCCCCTGCTGGTCTCTCTAACACCTCTACCAATAGCTACCTATTTTTCCCAGGAGGTCTCCCATCCAGGTACTGACCAGGCTCAGCCCTGCTTACCTTCCATGGGCAACCGGTCTTGGGCTGCAGGGTGATATGGCTGTGGCAACAGCAACTGTTAAACAGTATTTAAAAGATGAGGCTAAGATGACAGTCAAATTCACGCTCAATGGAAAAGAGAAGTCGGGGGATGAGATTTTCGATGCTTTGGACCAGACTTATGGGGACAAACTTCCCATTAGCGTCAGACTGAAAGAGTTTTATGACCGCAAACAAATGCCTGGAGAAACCATTTGTTCTTATGCTTATTACTTGCAGGAGAAGCTGAGTATCATCCAGAGCCGAGAGCTGTCTAGAATTCCTGATGCTGATGGCATATTGAAGGAACAGCTTGTGTTAGGCCTCAAAGATGATTCACTACGTCATGAAATAAAGTCGAGAGTTAAAGCTGAGAAGGACCTGACATTCATCCAGCTTATGCAGGAAGCTATTACTTGGTCGGAAGAGGAGAAGGTGCAAGTTCCAAGCAATCTGAGAACCAGTACTCGATCACATGATGTCGTTCATGCTGCCACTGCAACAGAGAGCTCTTCAGCCCCTCTCACCCTGGAGACGCTTCACAAAGCTATTCAACAGATAGCTGCCCGACATTAAGAACTGTTTCAGATGGTAAACAGCAAAGAAAAAGTGAAATCTCTTGCGAAAGAAAGCAAGACAAAAAGTGCACCTTTAAAAGATAGTGAAGGAAGATACATCTGCTAAGATACGTTGTCCTCAGAGCAGAGAAAATTCAAGTAAAGTGCAACCTTACACGGCAGAGATCGAAAAGACAGCTGACCGAGACACTTCAGTGCTAGAGAGCCCAGGTCCATCCGTGATCAGAAGTGATACTGCAGATTGTAATACAGAGAATGTCTCTAAGACCCTTTGTGAAAGTGCTTTTGGAGATTGCCTGACCATTGAAGTGAAAATCGCTGGTATCAGTACCATCTGTCTCTTGGACACAGGGTCTGAAGTGATAACTATCACTGAGTCAAAGAGAGTGAATCCAACGCGACAAGCAATCACTATTACTCCATTTAGTGAACGTGTTTTGGAAGGACGATGCAGAATACCACCAAAAGTGAGTTGTCAAGTGTTGGTGGAGGCCTCATCAAACGTCAGCTTGCCTAAGAGTGTTCTGATTGCTAATGTTCTCGCCAAGACAGCCGATGGTAAAGTTCCAGTCAGAGTGTTGAATTCTAGTGAAAAGCCCATAAAACTCTCACCACGATCTAGGATCGCTGCGTTGTCCAAGCCACAGGAAGTTGTACCAAAAGAGCTTGTCGAGTTCGAGGAGAAGAAGAGTGCTTTGGATGTTAAAGCTGTGCAGCAACGTCAGGTGAAAGTGGAGTTAAGTGCCACAGAGCAGCTGTTAGTTCCAGAGAGAAAAAAAAAAACATCTAACACAGAAGTCAAGGGTCAAGAGCCCAACTAAAGCAGACACTGATCTCTAACATGGTTACTTCAATTGAAACAATAAATCAATATCTAAACCTTAGTTAATTCTCAATAAGATCTTCTGTAGATGTCTGACTGAAATAAGTTCAGAGCACTAATAATTGTTAGTTTTAAAAACTTAAATGTTTTAAGGCAATCGGTTTACTCAAGCGGTTTGTTACCCTAACTTGTTGGGTTTTACAGGGATGAACTTGCCTACTAACAATAGAGTTAATGTTACTCAATTTTTATAATTAATTAGTCATGTAATTTAATGAAAAATATTAGGTAGACATTACCTAATTTCTTTTAGTTTGTCATATCTGTAAAATTTACGTATTCTTTACTCAATATATAGGATAGAATCTACTCAAACAAAGTGAGTGCAAATTGTTACCTCAATTTTATTGAGTAAATATAGTATATTACTCAATTTTATTGAGTAAATATAGTGGATCAGTTTTTTCAGTGCACATTAATAATAAAATAAAAATTGTTACAAAACAAATAAAACCATCAGGTGTGAATGTCATTTACAATGACATTGCAAAGATATACAAACAATCGTACATAAGGAAATAATTTAAATCCAAGAATTTTCTTTAAATACCTCTGTATAATATTTCAGGAATCTTAGGTTTTTTAAAAAATTCTTTATAAAATGAAGAGATTTTAGAAGGGAGATTAATTCAATTTTAAAAAGGGGATAGGATGGGTAACTATTTGCAAATTTTTGTTTGTGAATGAAAAATTTACCATATATATATATATATATATATATATATATATATATATATATTAGTGGTGGGCATAGATTAATTTTTTAATCTAGATTAATCTCACTGTAATCTTGGAATTAATCTAGATTAATCTAGATTAAAATGGCTCATTTGAATTCTGCCAAGTATCAGAATAAGTTCACTACTAGTAGTAAACAACTAGCAGTCATCAAGAAGCAAACATAATATGGTGGTAATTCGTGGTGTAGTGGTAATTAATAGGCTAATTAATTAAATTAAATTATGTAATTTAATACATAAATTGTATTATTTGCGGTGTGGAATCATCCTATGAAGATTAAAGGACTAATTACCGCTTTTGGGGGGGACATAAAAATAAAGGGGATTTGATATTGATAATAACATTGAAGACATTGTATGATTATTCCTTAAAGATAAGGTTTTAATAGTTTTAGTAGTAGTAGCTGCCCAATGTCTTCAAGTGAAACCGAACTTTTATTTTGACGGGTTGCCGTGAGGATAGTTTTTCTCAAATGAAACGCTCAAATGCTCATGAAGTGACTCTCAGAGCAGTTCTGGAGATGTTGTTCATGTATTTATGTCCTCATTTAGTGAGAGGACAGACGTTAATATCGCCGCAAGCGTCACGCGAGCTTCTGTACGAGTAGTGAACAAACCTGTGCGTCTGCGCCATACATTAACACACACAGAAGTCATATTTAAATAGACGTTTTGCGGCTTAATATTTACAAATAGGAGTGGGAGTGTGCTCACTTGTGTGTGCGCTTACGTTTGTGTGTGTGTGTGTGTGTGTGTGTGTGTGTGCGAACCGGGGCGGAACTCCGCTGTGCGCGCTATACAGAGAGCGCGACCATGTAACGTAGAGACAGAAATGACTTGCCGTCATGTAAATAAGATAAATAATATAAGGCTTGATGTGGTAATTTCACAGTAGGCATACACACAGGTTCGAAGACTCGTTCTCGCCCCCTACAGTGCAATTCGGCTAGGCATACATCCGCGCTAAAATATCAAGGTGAAAGTCATCATAGCTTGCGTAGTATAGACCCAGCTCCCAACCCAACTTTGAGAATAGATTAACGGCGATATTTTTTTTATCGCCCGATAAGAGTCTCATGTTAACGCAGCACGTTAACGCCGATAACGACCCACCACTAATATATATATATATAAAATAAAAATTATAGTATGTTCCAGGGGTTTATCTTTAGTATTATCATAATAAAAAATGATGTCTTTTAAACTAAAATAATGTAGAACATTGGCAGAATCAAATATATGATAACCTAGGTCTGACCAAAATTGGATATAGGTTCATTCAAAAAACAGATGTACTAATGTCTCCTCTGCGCGTCGTGCATGTATAGGGCGTGTTTGTATTGGGAGGCGACGTCATTCTCAGATGAACGTGCCGAATGCTTTGAACAATACATAATTCTGTCTTTGTAGGGAAGTTTAAGGTACAGTTCTTACCCAGATAGCAAAATGACACCGGATCGGATCCGCCCCGGAGGTACCACAGACTCCGGAACGGATCCGCAAAAGGGGTCCGTATCGGAGTCCACTTGCACAGCGCAGCGGATCCGGAACAGATAAGGATTACGTATCCGTATCCGTATAATTAAGAGACTAATTAAATGATGATTGTGCATTAGTGATGAACACCTGCTGTTACTGAGAATTACAGAGGATCAGATGTTGATGTTTTATTGGATAAAATGCTGTGAGCGCTTTGAGTTGTTTTTGTATGATGAGACAATTATCAGGTGCTGACCTGTTTACATCCAAATTTTACAGTTTGACAATATGTAAATAACTAAATTTCTGCAAACTACCGCTGTAATAGTTACAGTGAATGAATTTAATATTTAGCTCCAGTACCATTTAAACACACAGACATCAAGAACCAGCATATGAATCTCAACAATGGTGACAACCAACAAAATTCTTCATGCTGCAATGTATGCTGGGTAACACCATAGTAATAACTCCCATCATGCACTGCAGCATGAAGAATTATTGTCACCACTGTTGAGGATCGTATTATAAGTGTTCATGTCTAAAAGCCTGAGCAATATAATCTTTTTTTCCAATATTTAAGCATTACGATGGCGTTTGTTCAACAGTACATTTTTACAGTTCTGCAATAGCTGACTATCAGTCAATAAACCAAAGAGAAACACCTTCATGCTGTTAATTAAAGTGACACAAAAGCAAAAAGTGTAAACTTATCTGTTTCCTCAAGCTTTTACTCCAGCAATGAACAAATGTTTGTTGTGAAACAATAATGCAATTGTTCAAAAGCAATCTGCTTTCAGTTGTTAAAAGGGCCAAGAGCCCAACTAAAGCAAACACTGATCTCCATGATGGTGGCATCATTTTATCCAACAAAACATCAACGTCTGATCCTCTGTAATTCTCAGTAACAGCCAGAGTTGTAAAGTCCAGGGGTTAGAAAGTAAAAATCCTGCCATATTTTTGCTCCACCCATGAACTCAGCAGCTGATTTCACCAGAGGAGGAACCAAGTCATTCCTTTCAAGTCACAAGCAAGTCTCAAGTCAAATCCCAAGTCCTCAAAGAGTTAAAGTTAATGAGATAATTAAGAGACTAATTAAATGATGATTGTGCATTAGTGATGAACACCTGCTGTTATTGAGAATTACAGCGGATCAGATGTTGATGTTTTATTGGTTAAAATGATGCCACCATCATGGAGATCAGTGTTTGCTTTAGTTGGGCTCTTGACCCTTTTAATAACTGAAAGTGGTTTGCTTTTAAGCAATTGCAATATTGTTTTACCACAAATATTTGTACATTGCTGAACTAAAAGCTTGAAGCAGACACGTTTACACTTTCTGCTTTCATTCACTTGAATGAACATCACTTCACCTGTAGCTGATGTGTGGTTGAGGAGAGCCCCCCACATGATTGTAAAGCGCTTTTGGTGTGTTTCAATACATAGTAACGGATCTGTTTTGCGGATCCGTTCCGGAGTATGTGGTACTTCCGGGGCGGATCCGATCCAGTGTCATTTTGCTATCTGGGTTATAGTATTCAACACCGATTACTGGAATAATGTAGTAATTATAGTTAGTTTGTTTTATTTTTTTAAATCAGACATTTTTATCATGTAACATCCATACGTTACATATTCATGCAAAATGCGAAAGTGAAAGTTTTTGAGGAAATCATGTATTTCTTATTTCTACATTAACCTCTTTTGTGTAAAACTCTACAGCGTAGCCTGTATCAACCACATAACCAGCTTTTCTGTTCTCATCATCAGGCTGAAACTTCTGCTGCTGTTGTGGGTTTTCAATTACAGTGGTGAGTATACAAAATATTTTCTTTATAATTTGTAACAAATTTTGATTTTATTAGGAGTTATTCTAATCTAGTTGATTTTGTTGAACCACAGCTAGGTGGCTTTAATTAACATTCTTAGGGTGGGTGTTTAAAATGACAAAATAGTCTTATAAATTTCACACATTACATGCTTGATAGTATATAAGAGCATAGTGTGCGTCAACAAGGACATGAAGGTTTCTGAGTGCACATATTTGCGTAAGCTGCTTCTCACACAGAGCGTGAGCAGTGAAATTAGTTATTTTTGGCACCTTATTGGGCTTACATGATCAAATATACACACACACACACACACTGATCTCTGTGATGGTGTCATCATTTTAACCAATAAAACATCAACATCTGATCCTCTGTAATTCTCAATAACAGCAGGTGTTCATCACTAACACACAATCATCATTTAATTAGACACTTAATTATCTCATTAACTTTAACTCTTTGAGGACTTGGGATTTGACTTGAGACTTGCTTGTGACTTGAAAGGAATGACTTGGTTCCTCCTCTGGTGAAATCAGCTGCTGAGTTCATGGGTGGAATAAAAATATGGCAGGACTTTTACATTCTGACCCCTGGATTGTCTGCCTCTGCTAATATGAACTTTTAAAGTACCAAAATGGACCCTTTAGGTACAAACATGTACCTTTTTGAAAGGGTACAGCCCCAGTGACAGCTTCTGTACCTTTATTTCTGAGAGTGCACAGTATTGACACTTTTATTGAATAACTATTAAACTGTCTGTATTTGCAGAAACCATCCCTACACATGTGATGGGAAAAAAGGGAGGCAGCGTCATCCTGCCCTGTGAATTTAAGGCCATAGAGATTTTTCATATTCGTTTAAACAGACAGTCAAAACACATACTTGTTTATGAAAATAAATACTGCAGTAAACGAGTATGTACACAGTAAAATCCCCAGTGTTAAATCAACACTGCTCAGAGTGTATTTGGTCCCACTCCAAATAGTGTTAAAATAACACTGAAGCAGAGTTAAAGCTAATGAGATAATTAAGTGATTAATTAAGTGGTGATTGAGCATTAGTGATGAACAGCTGCTGTTAACAAGCAGAATCACTGAAAGAAAATAGAAACACAAGAACAACAACTCAGTTCAGCCACAGCCTTTGATAAAATCAACTGAAATAAAAGACATTAAATCTCTGAAGATCTCAGCAGAGGAGGATTAAACAACTCCACAAACAGCATCACCAGCTGACTTTATTTCTGTCAGATGACTACAGAAGCTCTTATTGAAAATTTTCAGAGGTTTAAACATTGATGCTTCATTGGTCAAAAACAATGCCACCATCATGGAGATGAGTGTTTACTTTGGTTAGGCTCTTGACACTTAACTTGTGTTAGTTTTTTCTTTACAACAATGCATTTGTTGTTGTACAGGAGAAAGATCAGTGCTTTACACTGCATGCCTAGTAGATGCTTCTGTGTGAGGAGACAATTGTTGTGAACCGGCCAGACTGTATACTTTTGTTTTTTATTTTATTCTGTTTTGGGCTTGCGCAGCTAACCCACTGATGTTACAGGCAACAGTTATCGTGAATGTTTTTAAAACCATCTGCATAAATTTTTTAGAACAATTGTATTGTATAGACAAACACAGACATCAAGAACCAGCATATGAATCTCAACAATGGTGACAATCAACAAAATTCTTCAAGCTGCAATGCATGCTGGGTAACACCATAGTAAAAACTCCCACCATGCACTGCAGTATAAAATATTTATTGTCACCACTGTTGAGGATCATATGATAAGTGTTCATGTCTAAAAGCTAAAATTATTTAAAAGTTCTGCCAGGGTCAAGAGCCCAACTACAGCAAACACCGTCCTCCATGATGGTGGCATCATTTTTTGACCAATAAAACATCATCATCTAAACCTTAGTTAATTCTCAATAAGATCTTCTGTAGATGTCTGACAGAAATAAAGTGAGTCTGGTTAGTAATAAGTGAAGCTGGTGATGCTGTTTGTGGAGTTGTTTAATCCTCCTCTGCTGAGATCTTCAGAGATTTATTGTATTTTATTTCAGTTGATTTTATCTAAGGCTGTGGCTGAAGTCAGTTGTTGTTCTTGTGTTTCTATTTTCTTCAGTGATTCTGCTTGTTAACAGCAGCTGTTCATCCCTAATGCTCAATCATCATTTAATTAATCACTTAATTATCTCATTAGCTTTAACTCTGATTCAGTGTTATTTTAACACTATTTGGAGTGGGACCAAATACACTTTGAGCAGTGTTGATTTAACACTGGGAATTTTACTGTGTAGAAAAGGAGCATGTGACGTCATCATCAAGGATCTGAGACTGAGAGATGCTGGGAAATACATTTTGGAAATCTATTACATTAATGCAAAGTCAGTGCTGGAGCCACAAATCAGGACGTACCAACTTCATATTTACGGTAAAGTCAAAACTGATCAAATTATCTGCATGTGTTTTCTGGTTTTCCTTTAGTAATTGTGTGGTTTTGCATGCAACCAGCAGAGACTCTGAATGGGACAAGCTTAATATTTAGATTAATCATCTTTAAATATGAATTTTCCAATGACTTTTCAAAATGATTACAACACCATTATAACAATGATTAATGTCTTTCTGTTTCTCCTCAGATGATATTTCTGTGAAAATAGGCAAAAGGCTAAAGTTGGATGTTCTGTTGCCAGATGCTCATAAAGTTACGCATCAAAACAAAAGCAGCACAGAATGGAAGAAGGTCTGGAAGAGAGACAGCAAGAAAAGAGTTCATGTAACACACGATCGACTGAAGGACAGTGACGGTACTCTGAGCATTAAAGAGTTTACGGATGATGATGCAGGAACATACAGAGTTCTGGACTATGATGGAGAAATCTTGATCACAGTGACAGTCACAGATGAGAAAAGTTCAGTGGATGCTTAGAAATACTATTTTTATTTTATTTTATTTTTCCAAGTAGATAGCTGAGGTGTATTCAACGCAATTTGAACTGCAAACTAATGCAAAACTGTGTGACCTCTCAATATCCTCTACAGAACCAAAGCGAAAACTGAACAATACGGATGATGACAAAAACATAGTAAGTAGTACAGGAGGCATTGAGAGCTTACAAAATCTTTAAACAGTGATTTTAAAAAAGAAAATAAATAGATAATTCAAAAATGTTTTTTCTTCCCTGCTTCCTGCTGTAGATCGCTTGGATTGGTTTGGGCCGGTGGGACTGTTTGTGTCGGCTATGTGTTTGCTCTGCTGGCTCTGATTCTGATCGCTGTTAGCATCAAAAAGATGCAGTGACTCCTGCAACATCTGGACAAAGGTTCCTGATCTTCAGAGCCAAAAGGTCTGCAGAGGATTCTGTCACTGTATTTCTGCAATATATTTTTCATTTTCAGTATTTACAACCCTGTAAGTAAAAACAGAATGCAATGATTTGTAAATATTATAAACCCATATTTTATTCACAATGGAGCATAGGAAATCTAACTAAAGTTTAAAATGTTCAATTAAAAAAAAAAAAAAAAAAAGGTGGGAAACAAAAGGCTGGAAATGTAAGTGTTACTAAAAAGAAACAGCTGGAGGAACATGCTTGCAACTAAATAGGTTAATTGGCAACAGGTCATGATCAGGTATAAAAAGAGTGGCTTAGAGAGGCAGAGACGCTCAGTAGTAAAGATGGACAGAGGTTCACCACAGATGCCCCTACATGACATCTGGATGCACTGAGATGCAGTTTTCTTATTTTTTTAATGAATTGACAGATGAATGGATGCATCTATAGTCACATGAAAAAAACTTTTAACCCTGAAAATGGCAAAAAGCAACGGAATGATCAAAGACATGAAAAACAGCACAAAATTAATCACATCCAAAATAAAAGTTTTTGTTCACATAATATATGTGTGTGTGTACTGTGTATATTTATTATGTATATATGAATACACACACATACAGTATATATTTTGAAAATATTTACATGTATATATTTATTTTCATATTTTATATTATATATAAATATATTTAATATATAAACAAAGCATACTTTTATTAAATATATGCATGCATGTATAAATAAATATACACAGTACACACATATATATTATGTGAACAAAAACCTTTATTTTGAATGCAATTAATCGCGATTAATCATTTGACCACTACTTAAAACATTTTAATATGACTGAATATCTTTAATGTTATCAAATTTTAATAAAGACATAGCAAGTTACTAATTATTTCATTATTGTTTAATTTCCAAGGATATTCATATTTCGGCTCTTAATGGTATGTCTGTTTGTTTGTTGTCTCATACTTTTAGATATGCTGTTATTATGCTACTGCTTATGTTAGCTTATAATATACGGTTTTATTCTGATTAAAGCTTTAATACAGTACCGCAACCGCACACGCGTCCATGTATAACGCTTCTCATTGCTATTTGAAAATGTATAATTGGAACAGTTTGTTGGAGCTGATCTGACGATCTGAATGAGAGAGAGAGAGAGAGAGAGAGAGAGAGATGCAGAGCAGGGCGATGCAAGGAACAGTATTAAGAAAAGCTGTTTTAGAACACTGATTTTGAAACTTGTGAATCCATTAGAATCGTTAGAAGACAGAATTGTGATTCATATATGAATAGATTTTTACGTGCACCCCTAGTTTTCTCTTCCTCTTCTCTAAAGCAGCACATCATGGCCCCGCCCCCTTCCTTACATGTTCCCGAGGGCGGGGTTTATCTGGGTCCGTGATGTATCAGACCCGGGAAGTAGTTTGCTGTAGTCCTTACCAGCCGTTTTTGTAGGCATTAAACTTCCAGAATATTAAAAGACGATATCTCTGTTTGCATTGAACTTTCAGCGCTGCAACTTTGCAGATATTGTTTATGCTCAAACAGCAACATTACACACTAACTAACGTTAAAAAAGTGAAATTGCAATAAACCACCCCTTTAAAGAACCATCTCTTTCTCTTCCTTTTCTGAAGAACCTTTTGTGAAACAAAAAGGTTCTTCAGATGTAAAGGTTCTTCATGGAACCATTTAGACAAAAAAAGTTCTTCGTCAAGCACCTTTATTTATACAGTGCTGCAGTCTCAAGACTCTCAGCTGTGTGGTTACAAAGTATATTACAGTGGCATCGAACACAGCTGAGCCAATTATAATCAAGAACTGGAAGTGTCTGTATTCATAACATGTGTTTTGATACATTTGTCTGGCTATAGCATGAAAAAACTGTAGCATAATGCCACAAATAAGGCAACATCTTCCTCAGAGACATTCCTGCTTATTTCAGCAAGATTCATTCTGCATGTGTTACAACAGCGTGGCTTCATAGTAAAAGTGTTACTTGGGTAAAGTTGGTTTTATATTCGCACATTCGGATTATTGCATTCAGTTACTTTGTTAAGCACACTACATTGCACATTCAGCGGACATTCGCAAGTAAGTATGACATTAAAACAATACTTGGCCATTTTGATCGATTGTGAAAAAAATATAGTAGGTTGACAATGATGTCGCTGATTAGAATTTGCAAAAAATAACTTTATTACACATATAATTAGAATGTTATTGAACGCGGAAATGTGTGAATGTTGTGAATGTGTGCATATAAAACCAACTTTAAAGAGTTTAAGTACTACAGACCTGTCTCCTATTGAAAATGTGTGGTGCATGTAGCAGAAAATATGAAAACACAGACCCCAGACTGTTTAAGGTCTACTTATGGTATCAAGCAAGAATAAGAAAGAAACTTTAACTTCAACAATTAGTGTCCTCAGTTCCAAAACACTTGTTATAAGAAAAGGTGATGCATCGCACTGAACATATTTTCAAAAAACAAGATTTATCACTTTGAACACTGAAAAAATAAGTAGCTAACTGTAATTCAAACATTCACTTAAATAGCAGCTTGTTTATTGGCAGTATGTGAGCACATTCAGACTCACCTGAGCGGCAGATATGTTTTGTTTACCTTGCTGAGGAAGTGCAGCAGGTGCGAGTAATGAAAACACGGAATGGAGTTTAATCTATGTGGACTCTGAATGAGCCAAGCAGAATGCATTTGAGGAAGCAGCAGCGTGGAAGTCAAGGCTGTAGCAGCGCTCTGAAAAGTGAACAGACATTCAGCCCAACATTGCCTTATGAGCAGAGGCGGACAATCCAGGGGTCAGAAAGTAAAAGTCCTGCCATATTTTTGTTCCACCCATGAACTCAGCAGCTGATTTCACCAGAGGAGGAACCAAGTCATTCCTTTCAAGTCACAAGCAAGTCTCAAGTCAAATCCCAAGTCCTCAAAGAGTTAAAGTTAATTAGATAATTAAGTGTCTAATTAAATGATGATTGTGTGTTAGTGATGAACACCTGCTGTTATTGAGAATTACAGAGGATCAGATATTAATGTTTTATTGGTTAAAATGATGCCACCATCACAGAGATCAGTGTTTGCTTTAGTTGGGCTCTTGGCCTTTGACTCCTGTGTTAGATCTCTCTTGACTGCACAATGAGCAACCATGCTTTTACAGCTGTACTGATTTTTTTTTTTTTTTTAAGTTCAGGTTTTGAGAAATCAACCCTGTGAAATCATTTGAAATCTACTGGTTTTAATGCATATAAACACTTGAACTCTTCTGGTATTTAGACGCACGCAGACATAATGAACCAGTATATGAATCTCAACAATGGTGACAACCTACAAAATTCTTCATGCTGCAATGTATGCTGGGTAACACCATAGTAATAACTCCCATCATGCACTGCAGTATGAATTATTATTGTCACCACCGTTGAGGATCATATGATAAGTGTTCATGTCTAAAAGCCAGAGCTAATGCAGTTTTTCCTCCTAATATGTAATCACTACAGTAGCATTTGTTTGATAGGACTTTTTTTTTTTTTTTCGGAAATTCAGTAATAGCTGAATATCACTCAATAAACCAAAGCTAGACATCTTCATGAAGCTCATTCAAATGATTTAAAAGCAGAAAACGTAAGCTAATCTGCTACATCAAGTTCTTGATTCAGCAATGCACAAATGTTTGTTGTGAAACAATATTGCACTTGCTTAAAAGCAAATTACTTTGATTTACAAAAAGGGTCAAGAGCCCAACTAAAGCAAACACTGATCTCCATGATGGTGGCATAATTTTAACCATTAAAACATCAACATCTGATCCTCTGTAATTCTCAATAACAGCAGGTGTTCATCACTAATGCACAATCATCATTTAATTAGTCACTTAATTATCTAATTAACTTTAACTCTTTGAGGACTTGGGATTTGACTTGAGACTTGCTTGTGACCTGAAAGGAATGTCTTGGTTCCTCCTCTGGTGAAATCAGCTGCTGAGTTCATGGGTGGAACAAAAATATGGCAGGACTTTTACTTTCTGACCCCTGGATTGTCCGCCTCTGCTTATGAGCCAGGACAGCAGTCACAACAACCTGGAGCTCAACACGCTCAAAACAGTGGAGATGATCGTGGACTTCAGGAGAAACCCCCCTGCTCTTCCCCCACTCACCATCATGAACAGCACTGTGACTGCAGTGGAGTCATTCAGGTTCCTGGGAACCACCCTCTCTCAGGACCTGAAGTGGGACACTCACATTGACTACATCATGAAAAAGGCCCAGCAGAGGTTGTACTTCCTTCGTCAACTGAAAAAGTTTGACCTGCCACAGGCACAGATGACACAGTTTTACTCAGCTGTTATTGAGTCGGTTCTGTGCTTCTCTATAACTGTCTGGTTTGGGTCAGCCAGCAAATCAGATTTAAGAAGACTGCAATGGACTGTTAGGACAGCAAAAAGGGTCATTGGTGTCCACCTCCCCAGCCTTCAGGACTTGTACAACTCCGGAGTAAAGAAACGGGCAGGTAACGTCATCACTAGGGTTGGGTATCGTTTGGGGTTTTTTCGATACCGGTGCCAAATCGATACTTTTAAAACGGTACCAGTGCCTAAACCAATACTTAAAAATAATAAAAATAAATAAAAATTACCAATTAATAATTGGATTGGCCATTAGCACTAAACACATGATGTCTTTTTCATTCATACTGGATCCCAGAGGGCGCCCTCGCACAGAAAATCCACATATCCATTCAAATCCCCAATATGGACAAATGCATTGCTATGGATGTAACTGAGTAAACAAGATATAAACGTTTTGAATGATAAAACAAATACAATAAACACTTGACTACGACAATGTATAGTTTATCTGTGTTATTCAAGCCATCTCTGGTATTTTCATAATAATTAAGTATATTTATAATCCATTGCCAATCGATGTATTAGTAGCCTATGCAACATATTCTGCCTCATTCTGTGACAAGAAGCTACATCAGATCACAAAAGGAAGCATTTAACTAGTGTCGTGGACTAAAAAGGTTAGAATGTTCTCTTTTGTTGGACAACAGGTTTAAAAATGTGAATACAAGGTAATTTTAGCTTTACGCATTTTAATTTAAGAATGTTTAGCTTAGTTAGTTAATGGAGGGCTCCCTGCTGCCGTCAGAGCAAGTGTAATTACTGCATTCACGCGCTCCTCGGATGCTCTCATTTCCAGAGTTGTGTTTCTAAGTCAGAATGTGAAAACAGCACGCTCGCGTTACTACAAAGGTTTGTTAGACTTGTATTATTAGAGCTTTCCGACTTGAGTTCACGTGCATTATGTCAGTCGGGAAATTATTTTTCACGTGAGCTGCCGGTGATGATGCTTCTTACGTTCGTTTTGGAGAAACAAAGGACAAATATTTCAATCGATTGCTCAGGCATGGCACAGAAATGAGGCATCGAAATTAACCTTCTGATTCGGTTCTAGTACATACCGGTTACATAGGTACCGGTGCCCAACCCTAGTCATCACAGACCTCTCTCACCCCGGACAAAATTGCACTTCTTCACTCAGGCAGACGCTACAGATCTCTATGCACTAGAACATTTAGGCATTAAAAACAGTTTTTTCCCCCATGCCATCTCCAGCTTTAACAGCTAACACATGAATCATTACCTGTGTTCTGCAATTAATTTCTGTAATTCATTCTCCATCTTTAATTATTGCCTGTTTCTCAAGTATTATGTAAATACATATGCATATCTCTTTATTTATACAGCTCTATATAGAGTAAATAATGCACAAATACTGTATGTACATAAATCTACTGTTCATACACATTATTATTATATATTTTTAAGTCTTACTATTTAAATGTTTTTCTGTTCTCATGTCAGATGTGCATGCATGTATGTACCCGGATCACCTTAAAAAACCACAACACATTCCTCGTGTATTTGCGCACACCTGGCGAACAAAGCTAATTCTGATTCTGATTCTGATAATTCATGATGATAACATTAGAATGAGCTAGTAGAATATTGCTGCCATCTACTGGAAATCGAACACTTTTCAAATTTATTTAGAAGGTTAGCCTACTGTATGCTAGAGAAGTGTTCAAATTAATACAGTTTTGTGTAGGAATACCAGATGTAATTATTCTTGATGTTTAATTGTGTTTAATTTATAAAGTGACTTCCCAGCGGGCACCTTGACGTCAATTTGACATCAACAAATAGTCAAGATTTTGACCACCATGTATGACATGCATGAATATGCATATTTTCATTATATTTTATAATAATTTTCTTGTGGTTGTAAAGAGGCCCAACAAAGGTATCAATCTGACATGTTTTTTCTGGTCCCTATATCTCAGGTCAATATCCTTGACATTAAATCGATGTTGATTTGATGTCAGGAAATAAGATGTCAAATTTATGTCAAAAAATGTTTGATGTCACATTTATGTTGAATTGATATCGAAGCTTGATATTGAATGATATCAAAATAACATCAAAATGACATCAGCACACAGCAAAATCCCCAGTGTTAATTTAACACTCTGAGTGTGGACTCACTGGACTCATATAAACACTGAAGCAGTGTTAAAAGTAACTCTGAAGCAGTGTTAAAGTGAATGAGATAATTAGGTGATTAACTGAGTGATGATTGGCCATTATTGAAGACACCTGATGTTAACAAGCAGAATCACCAAAGAAGAAAATCTAAATTTGTATGTCACCATTATAGTGGTCTGTGTTTGCATTAGTTGGGATCGTGACCCTTAAATTTTAAACATTAGGTTTTGTTTGTTATAATTGAATTATAACAGCCAGACAAACCAGAGAAAAGATGATCATGTGGTGTTGACTGTTTTGAACTAGTCATCATGTAGTGACCTGAATACGTGAGTTAGGTTTTCTTTAGTAATTACATCAACAAGGTGAAAAATACAAGAGCTGGCATTTTTGACATAATCACACAGATGTTTTCAGAAGTTACTCCTACATAAAATACATTTAAAACAAAAAAACTTTAATTTAGACACACAAACATTAAGAATCAGCGTGAGAATCACAACAATGGTGACCATCAAAAAAGCATGTTGTAGCCAATAAAAAGTCATCATTGGCTCTCATCATGCATTGCGGCATGAATAAATTATGAGCTGAATTGTCTTTGTAACTTTTTATTCTTACTACACCGTAGTTGAGATTCATACGCTGATTCTTGATGTCTGTGTCTGCCTAAAACAAAGACTTTTTTTTTTTTTTAAAATCAGAACAGCTTGCAAAAAACCACTATAAAATGTATAGAAAATACAGTATCTCTCACTGTGGAATCACAGAGCTGTTGCAAACAATAAAGATAATATAACTCAGAGATCAGACTCTAAATAAGTTAAATGCCTCAAGTCAAACGATGATTATGTTAAAACATAACTATCACCACCTGATGACTTTTGCTCTTGGCTTGTCTGGCTGTTATAACTCAGATACAGCAGCCAAATAAAATTTTAAGTTAAAAAGTCAAGGGTCAAGATCCCATCTAATGCAAACACAGACCACTATAATGGTGACATACAAATTGTGATTTTCTCCTTTGGTGATTCTGCTTGTTAACATCAGGTGTCTTCAATAATGGCCAATCATCACTCAATTAATCACCTAATTATCTCATTCACTTTAACACTGCTTCAGAGTTACTTTTAACACTGCTTCAGTGTTTATATGAGTCCAGTGAGTCCACACTCAGAGTGTTAAATTAACTCTGGGGATTTTGCTGTGCAGAGGTCAAAATCTTAACATCAAATTGACATCGACACTTTGACGTCAAAATGACTTTCATTTTTGACCTATTTCGTGACGTAATTTTGACATCAATGTTGATGTCATATTGATGTTAAATTGACATCAAATGCCCACTGGGTTATAGGCAGTACCTATATTTTTATAATTTCACTGGAAACAATTTAAAATAAGGTTAATTGTCAATAACTATAACTAACAAAAATAATACCATCACAAATGTATTGTTCAATGCAGCAAATTGGCCAGGGCCGGCCTGTACTTATCGGTTTTGTAATAATTACCGGTGAGTAAATGCTGTTATGAAAAGTAGGCTACAAGAGCACCAACTGCGCATGCGCAGGCAGTGTGAAGAAGCTCGTTGCTACCCGAACCTGTACAATCTATCGATAAAACAATATAAAGACAGCCAGATGTGCAATAACTCTGGGCAATTGGCTGTTCACATGTTTGTTTACTGTTCAAGCCAATCTACTGCACTGAGCAGACCACCGGGTACACTTTCGGTAGTATAAATATAAGTAGTCCATGTCCGTGCTGTTCGTGTATGCGTCCGGATTGCACACGCAGAAAGTATAACACATGCTTTAAACGATTTAGTACTGTACAGTTCGTTCCTCTTGGGCTGAGCACTTCAGTTTGCTCCAGCAAGTTTTTCATCGGTTGGCTACATCCTTCAAAGGACCCATTTGAAGGCCGATTGCGTCACGGCGGAGCGGTGAATGCTGCCGTAATTTGAACGTGACTTCAAATGCAGCCTCTGTTTTGCGAGCAAATGAAGGATACATCAGATGGCTCCTTCGCAGCCTACCCTATCCCAGAATTCACAGCGCAACGGTGAAGACGGGACTTTTATTCAAACAAAATAGTGGGTGATGGTTCTGTGACGGCCGACAAATACACTTATAAATGCAAGTGTTGTGTAATTTACTCAAATAGCTAGCGAAAAAAAACCGTTACGTCAGGGGCCTTAAAAAATGTGAAGTTAAATTAACAATAGCACTGCACAGATTAATTTGTTAGGTGGTTTGAGACATAAGTTCTTGTTTTTATTAAAGTAAGGGTTGAATGTGATCATTCCTTTACTGGAGACAAACACTCTGCCAGTGTGGCTTGGAGGTAAGCTTTTGCCCTTTTGTAATATTTCCACTAGGACCTCTTGTGTACACAACAATTAGCCCTCACCCTATATAAAGCCCACAGCAATGAGACAAGAAGCAGATAAGGCTACTTAACATGTAGATAAGTCTTTCTCTTGCATTTTTTATTTTAGTTTTTTCTTTGAAGTGCTGTCATGCAAGATATGTTCACAAATATTTTAGGCAAACTTGATGATCCAGAAATATGATTGATGGAGTATTTTGTATGCATGTCCTGCTGTCATATTTTCTAACCTTAAGATTGCTGTAATGAGGCGGACGAGACGGGAGTCGAGGGGATCCAAGTGCAAGCTTTTATTCCTTATACATGGTCATAAAACAGGCAGGGTCAAACAACAGCAAACAGGTATGGCTTGGGCAAGACACAAGAGTATTCCTAGGACAAGCGCGGGTCTTTGATCGGTGAACACTATCCAGAGGGCTTGACAAGAGGGGTAATCTGATAACGTGAGCAATAATCCAAACTGGAACAAACAGAGTACAAAACAACAAGACTACAAAGAGGTCCAAGGTGAGCTGTAAACCAGATAAACTAGACTAAGAAAACATGGAAGGCCTCCGTAGAATAGCTATCACTGGGAGAGCAATAAACACTAGACACTACTCAGCAACTAAATCAGGATTTGAGTGTGTTTTATATAGTGAGTGTAATAGTTTTCAGGTGAGTGTGTAATTTGTGACAATGGATGATGGGAAATTCAGTCCAGTGTGAAGTGTGGTGTGAGAGTCAATATGATGGAGAGATGACCTCTTGTGGCAGTCGGACGGAAATAATATTAATATTTTTCATAAGTCTTCCCTTTTTCTCTTCTTTTAGGTCTGTTGTGGAGAAAATGGGCCTGCTGGGAAACTTAAAAAAGAAATGAATAAAGTTGTTCTGTACATTGATTTAAATTATTTTTAAATGATGCAAAGTAATTTCATGTGCATTCTTTTATTTTTGTATTATAAATAGAATCTTGTAAATAAAAGACAATAAGTAGTTCTGGAAATTGTTTCTTTTTGCAAAGCAAGTTTGTAAATGACAGAAATTCTTTTATACTTTTTTTTGCATCTAAATTAAGATTTGTAAATGAAAATAAATTGTTCTATACTGAAAGTATACTTTTTACAGCTAATTACAAAATAACTTCAATTCATCATCAGAAAAACTAAAAAAAAAAATGTACTTAATACATAAAACAGATTTAAATAAATAAATAAATAAATAAAGACTTTCATTCAGCTGAGCAGGGAGACCCTGGCGGTGCTCTGTCAGTGGAACATCATCTAGGATCGTCTCCAGAGTGTTTTGGGTGCATATTTCCACTGTCCAGCACTGGGACGTATAGGTCTATCCTGCAGTACAGGAGTCTGGTCTGATTCAGGGAAAGATGGAAAGGACTAATTGTGTAGAGCTATGAAGTCATTGGTGGAAGAAATATTGAGTTACTTTAGTAAAGTGCTTTAATAGTGCATTGAGGAAAAACTGCATGCATTTAAAACCTTAAGTAAAAGTATGACCTTGCATACTGTAATTTACTTAAGGTATGAAGAGTAAAAATAAAGATATGATGGTCTGGCGTTAATATTACGGCTGCACTACCGTGTATGTTGCATTTTACTTTTGAATATGTTCAAGGATGTTACATATAAAATACCTTATATAAAATACATTATATCATGTTGGGCAGTTAATGTACAACAGTGCATTATATTGTAAAAGACCATATTTTGTAGTGTTACTGTCCTGTGAGGAAAATAAAAAAAAACTCAGTACTTCTCATTTGTATGCGAATACTTAAGGAATGCATTTTGTTACACTCCACCACTTTGTTAAATGAACAAAGATTATTGCTAGAATATTAACAAATAGTTGCTAACTACAGCTGCGTCTGAAGTACTCTGACCGGTCAGCGGCCTACGGAGGACTGTTCTTGTTGCCTAGCAACTGTGACAGCTGCAGTTGATGAGCGGCAGTAACGTTTGTAAGTGGACTTTTTAAGTTTAGCTGCATAAAAACTGCATTCAACAGGGTTGAAAACCTGTTTAAATATGTTGGTCCATTTATGTACATAATAATAAATAATAGAATAAACTACATAAACTAGTGGTAAGATACAGGTGGACATTTAATCACTTATGTTCACTTCCAGTTGTCTGCTTTATTAATTATTAGCTAATGATTTGCATGGGTGTCAGAGATTTTGGTATCATTATGGTGTGACTTTAACCATGATGACATATAACTTAACAATTAGTTAATAATTATGTGCCTCAACAAGTAAAGTCATAACATAAAAAAAATAAAAATAAAAATAAAAATAAAGCAGACAACTGGACGTTTTAAGGCATAGCTTCGACCCATGTGGTAATTAACATATGAATTTACTTCATTAGTTAATAAAATAAGTTATTAGGTAATTAATACATTATGACACATTTAACTGATAACAATTTATTGATTACTTAATCTTTAGGGCTTTTCACACTTGAATTTGTTAACCCTGGGTCATGCGGAATCCTGGGTTATCTGTAATCACGTTTCACACTGCTCATACTATACCTGGGGTTAACTATAAACCCTGGGTATTCATTAACAGACATTTCACACGGTACATTCCTAAACCCCGGTTAACATTCTTATTTGCATATTTGCAGTGTCACTGTCTCTGATTGGACCATGGACGACGCGTCTCCGCTTCCTTCCACTATAGAAAAGTGAATACATCTCAGTATGGCCGCTGCCATCTTGAGTAAATGACGTCATTTGGAGCTCGAGTCCGCACAGTAGAGATTCGTTTGGAGCCCGAGTCTGCGCAGTAGAGTTGTGAGGTGGAGCCGCGGAATCAAACTCCCGCCCAAACTCCCGCAGGCCCTATCAACCATAACGACACGCCCCGTTTTTATAGCATCAAATTACTAGCTAAAATCAAACGTATTACAAAAACGAACAATTGAACATATATCAGCGTGATAACAACTACCTTAAATGACCAAAACCATATTTCGGAAAATTGTATTGGAAGTGTAATTAATTTTTTTATTTTGACTGAAGTCCCATTCGTTTACATGGAGAGGGTGGTGTTTATGACCTGTACTGCAGTCAGCCACCAGGGGGCGATCAAAGAGCCCGCAGCTTCACTTTTAAGGACGAGTGAGACACACCCAGATTGGACGAACAGCAGGCAACCTTTTTACACGGCTTTTCCCACATCTTGCCAGTTATTAAAAATGTCGCCGCTTACGTCTTTAGATCAGCGAAGATTGAGGAACAGTCTTCATGAAGAGCGCATGTCATGGTTGCTTAGCAACGGCAGATGCCATGGGAGCGCAAGCTACAGAGAGCTCAATTTCTGATTGGCTGTCTGTTGCCAGGCGTCCAGCAACAACAAGCAAACACCGCTCCGTTTCACACTGAACAAACTTAGCACCGCAATGCGGGGTTTACACTACAAATGCGGTGCTAACCCTGCTCCGGAGCAGGGTTTCACAACCCCGGGTAAAATGCGGTGCTAACACCGCTTTCAAATTACAGGTGTGAATCTATAACAAATTCAACTAAAATGAATATTTCATCATGTTTCTTTTATTTTGACAAATAATTTTGTATGTCAGGGGCATTATTTTTGAGGGGCACGAGTGAAGGGGGGGGGGGACTCTCATGCTTGTCATATGACACACAGCAGCCACAATACCACTGTATGACTGATACAGGCTTATGTATTATTACTTTTTTATTCAAAATATTCCCAAAATATATCATGAAATATCTCGATTCTCAGATATTTGTAAGTAAATGCATTTTGCACCTTTATAGATTATGTTAGTTGATCTATAATGGGCGATAGGCAAAGTAGCCTACTAGTGTAATATTAACTCTCTTCTCTTCTCGCACCGTTGCTACGCGACAGGAGCAATAATCTGGAACATCTGGTGACGCAATCAAGTCCTGCAAAGGCTAGACTCTGAGCCTCCTTCGAAGGACCCTAAGGTGCATCCCAAATCGCGTACTTATGCACTATTATATGACGTTTTGTAGTATACATAGTGCGAGTAGTGTGTTCACACTGAAAATGAGTGCGTAGTGCATAAGTACACAGTGTATAAGTGCATAGTGTACAGTGTGTCATTTGGGTCGCAGCTCTAGTCTACGAAGTGGGACACAGCTGAAGTTTTACTCCTTTGATTGTGTTTTTCCTGCGTGTGCGTAATTGACCATGTAAGTGCCTTTTTTTGATATTTAAATATTATTTTGTATGACTTAAATTTGGCCTAAAATGTGTTTATTTTCATTCTTGCTATATTTTCTGTTTAGTCATGTGCTTCAGTTAGTATTTAAATATTTAAACTCTGTATTTCTGTTCCCTTGTAGAAACCACACGCACACACATATACACACAAAACCTCCTTGGTTGTGCAATAAAGACTGCTATATAACTGATTATATTATATATAGCCTACTATATAACTATAACTGATTACATTTTATTACTTATTGATTATTTCTCAAAATTTCTAATGTTTTCAACTATTAATCATTTTTTAAACATTTAAAGCAAGCAGTGCTAATCTTATAGTATTCAACACTGATTACTGGAATAATGTAATAATTATAGTTAGTTTTTTTTTATTTATTTTTTGAAAATCATACATTTTTATCATGTAACATCCATATGTTACATATTCATGCAAAATGCAAAAGTGAAAGTTTTTTGTTTTTATTTGAGGAAATAATTTATTTCTTATTTCTACATGAACCTCTTTTGTGTAAAACTCTACAGTGTAGCCTAGGGGTGCAATGGATCGTAGATCACGCATGTGATTCGAGGATTAACTGTGGTTAACTAAATTCAAGCTGTATAGACTTAAAGTTATCATCTGCACCTGTTTTGTCTTGCCAAATTACACATTCAAGCAATTTTAGACCATTCAGATGAAGAAGTTTTCTGTGCTCAGCCGCAGCCGCACACACCCGAAGCGTGCGGAGAGAGAGAGAGAGATTTGATTTTTGAAAAACATTTTATTCACAAATAGCCCAAATTACATTTTTACAATGATTTTTTTAATTTTTTTTTGTAACCACTCGGAAACAGAAAAGTAATTAATCTTCAGCTATTGTACATAACACATCATGACTACACCATTTTATTTTAAAAGTGGAAAGATCATTCATGACATTATAATAATTAAAGTCAATCAGTATGCTTGCTTTGAGTAAAGACCTAAAAGCCATAACCACATCATCATTACATCCTTGCTCTAGTTTACTTTTCCTACTCGTATAAATCGCCAATTTTGCTTGCCCAAGAATAAAATTCAGTAATTGAAACACAATACGTTTTTTTCTGTGCATACTTAAAACCAAAAATAAATATTTCAGGATGGAAACTCTCATTAAACTTGTCACACATTTCTTGAACCAACACAAATAAAGGTTTAAGCCTAAAACAGTACATAAAAGCATGAACAACTGTTTATTTAAAAAAAAAACAGAAAAGACTGTTGTGTATTTTGTTAACGCTGTTATTTAACTACATTTCCTATGATGCACGTTGTTACGTGTGTTTCCGGAAATGTTCCGTTGTGACCTCTCTGACACATGTGAGTAAAAAAACGAAGCAGTCACGTTAAGCGTGTGTGTGTCATCCTTACCTGCATGCGCCGTTATAATCTTCTAAAAATACACAATAAAGTGGCGACGAGGATCTCGTTATTCCGCGTGTGTTGTAAAGATGCGGAAATGAAGCGGCTTGACGGCGAGATCGCTGAAAAAAGCGAAATAATACGAGTCTGCTGCTAATCCACGTCTGAACTCAAAAAGGGGGAGGAAAGACGACGATTCAGATAAGTGACTGAATTGATCGTTAAATGACAGAGAACGGCAAAAATGGCATCAGTTTTTGGAAATATAGGTCCTTTTGATGAAAGCAGTGAACAGTGGAGCTCTTACACAGAAAGATTTGAGTACTTTGTAGCAGCGAATGCTATTGAGGAAGAGAAAGTTGTACCCGCATTTTTAAGTGTGATGGGTCCAAAGACATATACACTACTACGTAACCTCCTGCAACCAGAAAAACCTGGAGTGAAAACTTATGATCAAATAGTGGGCACTCTTCAAGCACATTTCTCCCCAAAGCCCTTAGTAATTGCAGAGCGATTTCGGTTCCACAGACGAAATCAGCTAGAAGGGGAAACGGTGACAGTGTTTGTGGCAGTGCTAAAATAATTAGCTGAACACTGCGAATTTGGTGATGTGCTCAACGATACACTTCGGGACAGATTGGTATGCGGACTCCGCTGCGAGGGCATACAGAAAAGGCTGTTAACCGAGAGCAACCTGACATTACAAAGAGCAATTGAGCTGAGTGTGTCTATGGAATTGGCTGCTAAGGAAGCCCAGCAATTGAGCTCAAACAATAAAGTTTACAAGATGGAGACTGAAAAACAAACTGAAAATAAAGGCCCATGTTTCCGTTGTGGTAAGACTGGACACTCACCTGTTTCATGCTGGTTTAAGGATATGGAATGCCGCAGCTGTAAGAAAAAGGGACACATTGAGCGTGCTTGTAGAAATAAAACAGAAAAGAAAAAAATGCAGCAGAAACCAATATTCAGAAAAAAACAAAAGAAACGCATATTTGCAGTCGGGCAGGAAAACAAAGAGGGTACGGAAACATCTGATGAGGAATTTCTCTTGCATGTGCTCACTGTCGCAGGTGGAACCAAGGCTTATAAGGTCACAGCACTGCTGGAAGGACAACCAGTGAAAATGGAGATCGACACTGGTGCAGCTGTGTCGCTGGTGTCGGATGCGATATACAACGAAATACTGAGCCACTTGCCACTCAAACCACCTGATGTGGTCCTTAAAACTTATACCGGGGAATCAGTGACCATGAAAGGACTCACCCAAGTAGCAGTTGAACTGAATGGACAAACAAAAAAACTGCCATTGTATGTGGTCGTGGGTGATTACCCCTCGTTGATGGGTCGTTCCTGGCTGGAGAAACTCAAGGTGGACTGGCCGGCCATACATATGATGACACCTAAAACACTGGATCTTGATGGTGTTCTTCAAAAACACACTGAAGTTTTCAAACAGGAGCTAGACAGCATGGAAGGAATCAAAGTGAAATTGACTGTGGAGCCAGGAAGCCAGCCAAAGTTCTTAAAGTCCCGGGCCCTGCCATATGCACTCAAACCTAAAGTAGAGGCGAGCTTAGCTGAACTTGTGGAGAATGGTGTGCTGGAACCAGTCAGTATGAGTAAGTGGGCAACACCCATTGTTCCAGTTATAAAGAAGGATGGAGGCATAAGGATCTGCGGCGATTTTAAAGTCACTGTAAATCCAGTGTTGTCAGCAGAACAGTACCCCTTGCCTCACATTAATGACATTTTTGCTGGACTGACAGGAGGATAAAAATTCAGCAAAATCGATCTCAACCAAGCATACCTACAGATGCATGTGGAGGAACAGTCCAGAGAACTTCTCACCATCAATACACACAAAGGCCTATTTCGTTACAAACGCTTACCGTTCGGAATTACTTCGGCTCCATCCATTTTTCAGCGAGCGATGGATCAGATCCTTGCAGGGCTTCCAGGAGTCGTGTGTTATCTAGATGACATTCTAGTGACTGGCACGGATGACGAGTCGCACTTACAGCACCTGGATGCTACCCTTGAGAGACTAAAAGAATACGGATTGAGAGTGCGCAAGGATAAATGTGAATTTTTCCAGTTTTCAGTTGAGTACCTAGGCCATGTCATTGATGCCTCTGGTCTGCATACGTCACCATCCAAAGTTAAGGCCATCGTGGATGCTCCAGTGCCCAAAAATGTCAGCCAGTTGCGGTCTTTCCTCGGCTTACTTAATTATTATGGACGTTTCATCCCAAATATCGCTACGCTACTGAAACCTCTGCACAAATTGTTGTGTCATGAGAATAATTGGAAGTGGACCTCTGAATGCCAGGAGTCATTCATAAGAGCTAAGGAGACACTTTTAAGGTCAAATGCTCTCACTCATTTTGACCCTGCTCTTCCTATCCAGCTGGCCTGCGATGCTTCCCCATATGGTGTGGGAGCTGTCTTGTCCCACATCATGCCTAATGGTCAAGAGAGGTCAATCGCGTTTGCTTCCAGGAGTCTGAGCAAAGCAGAAGCAAACTATGCTCAGATTGAGCGAGAAGCATTGAGCATTGTGTTTGGAGTGCGTAAGTTTTATCAGTATATTTTCGGAAGGAAGTTCACGCTGCTGACCGATCATCGCCCACTCACTGCAATTTTTGGCCCACACCATGGCATTCCCTCTCTTGCTGCCAGTAGGATGCAAAGGTGGGCTTTGTTGTTATCTGCTCACACCTATGACATCAAGTACCGGAAGTCGGAATTGCATGGGAATGCGGACGGTCTGTCCAGATTGCCTCTTGCGGACAAGGTAAAGGAGACACAGGTGGCTGGAATTTTTTACTTCAGCCAGGTGGAAAGGGCCCCAGTAACAGCTGTGCAAGTACGCAAGGGCACACGAAATGACCCTGTCCTGTCAAAAGTCATGGATATGGTCATGACAGGCAAACGGGAGAGTGATGACCTGGAGCTAAAACCATACGTCTCTCGACGTCATGATCTTTCAGTGCAGTCAGGCTGCTTATTGTGGGGAAGGAGAGTGATTATTCCCCCGGCTTTGCGTAAGCCAGTGCTTAAACAGCTACATGTCGGACACTGTGGAATAGTCCGTATGAAGGAGATTGCCAGGAGCTACTTCTGGTGGCCAGGAGTGGATGGCCAAATTGAGGAAAAAGCAAGGACGTGTACCTCATGTCAGCGTATACGAAATGTACCACAACTTGCACCGCTGCACCCGTGGGAGTATCCTGAAAAACCATGGCATCGCATTCATGTTGATTTTGCAGGCCCAGTCGAGGAGAAAATGCTGTTGGTGGTCATGGATGCACACAGTAAGTGGCCTGAGGTGGCCATTATGAGATCTACTTCAGCTGAGAAGACAATTGAGAAACTGGGAGAAATTTTCAGTAGATTTGGATCACCAGTGCAGATTGTCTCAGATAATGGCCCCCAATTTACATCCCATGAGATGGCCACATTTTTAGTAGCAAATGGTGTACAACATATCACGTCATCACCCTACCATCCTGCAACAAATGGGTTAGCAGAAAGGTTTGTCCAAACCATGAAACGTGCCTTGAAAGCTTCCCTCGGACAGGGCACTTTTCATCAACGCCTTCATAGCTTCTTGCTGTGCTATCGCAGTACTCCGCATGCGACAACCAAAGTGTCGCCAGCATATTTGTTGTTCAACAGAGAGCTCAGAACAAGCTTTGAGCTGCTTAAGCCAGCAACACTCAAAGAAACTGTCTTGCGGCAACAAAAGAGTCAGGTACAGCGAAGGAACCTGCGAGCCAAGGACAGAACCTTTTCAACAGGCTCACCAGTGCTGGCCCGAAACTATGGCTATGGTCCGAAATGGGTTCCTGCTACTGTGGAGGCCCAGACAGGCCCAGTGTTGTATAAGGTCAAGACTTCTGACAATCTTTCCTGGAGGAGACACACTGATCAGTTGCTGGGTGGAGCCATCACAGTCACAGATCGTCCTGATTTCACTGATGTCACTGAGGAAATAGATGACATTTCACCAACTTCAGTAGTCTCCACCACTGAGCCTATCATGACCTCAAAATTTCCATGTGTTGAGGAACCATCGTCACCAGTTGTTCTGACAGAAAATGAAAACTTAATAGGTCGCCGGTATCCAGTAAGGGAGCGGCGTCCGCCTCAGCGTTTATTGGATTACACTTAGTTAGAGGCTACCCTTATTGCTTCGGGGCAGAATAATCCCCTAAGGGTAAGCTAGGGTCTGAGGTAGTCTACCCTCATTCCCAGGGAAATAGTTATGTTATTTTATATAAGAATTCAACATGAAAGACTCAATGTTCTAAGTTGAAAAGAAGGAAAAAAAAAATGTCTCCGTTTATAGATATGTTGAAAGAGAAACCGAATTTTATAAATTCATGATTTAAGTTGGCACAGTTTAATTTGTAATCTTTGTGTTATACCTCAAAGAGTAAGAGGGGAGGAAATGTTGTGTATTTTGTTAACGCTGTTATTTAACTACATTTCCTATGATGCACGTTGTTACGTGTGTTTCCGGAAATGTTCCGTTGTGACCTCTCTGACACATGTGAGTAAAAAAACGAAGCAGTCACGTTAAGCGTGTGTGTGTCATCCTTGCCTGCATGCGCCGTTATAATCTTCTAAAAATACACAATAAGGACAACCAGAGTTAATCTTAGAATCCAAAACAGAAATAAAAGAATTAACCGCAATGAAGAATTCATTGCAAATCTCCTTTTCTCTTTGATAATGGTGGCTTATATAACACTATCCATTCAGGTTTCACATCATCACGTAATTTAAAGACTGAACACCATGGGGTATCAATTCTTTTGTCAAGTTTTTTCTTATTAAGGATAAGAACACATTTTATACAAATATTTTCCCGTGCAAGAAAAAAAGGATCTTCCTTGTTCTAATAAAATACCTGAACATTCTTAAAAAGAACGGTTGGATTGTCAAACAGGGGAGTCTTCACTATCGGGAATATTATTCCCTGAAAAAAAGTCCTCCAAAATCAGCTTCTCTTCACTTGTAAAGGCCTCTGTCAGTTTAGTTAAAAAACGATTAATTGAGCGAATAGATCGGAGTCCCAGTCTTTTTGCTACAGCCTCTGTTTCCTTAAAATGAGGTCCAGTTAGAGACAGTAATTGATCTAAAACAAAAACTCCTGAATTCTGTAGCACCTTGCTGAATCCCAGTAAAAAAGTAGAAGAAATGTCCAATCTCGCCTTGCAGATCAAAGGCTCCCTTAATAACCAGTAAATGGAATGACAATTCTCCATATTTTGGATGTGACAAAAACTCCATACTTTAAAAACATTCTGATAAAAAAGAGGCAGGTGTGAGAGGTTCAAACATTTGGAGTCCATCAAGAAAAGGGATCTATCCATACCAAAGTTTCCAACAGTCTGTAGTATACTGCAACAGATAGCCCTCCAGCTTACATTGACTAAAAGTCTTTGTAGAAAATGTAACCGGAAAGTTGCAATCCTGCTCTGTAAATTAATTAAACCTTGACCACCTTCTTCTTTAGTTAGATACAATATGCTCTGTGGGATCCAATGAAGTTTATACCAAAAGAAATCAACAAAAACCGCTTGGATTTCAGCCAACAATATTGCAGGGGAATCAATACATGCCAGTCTATTCCATAAAAGTGAGGCAACCAGGTTATTAACAATAAGTGTTCTTCCTCTAAAGGACATGTTGGGTAAAAGCCATTTCCATTTGTCTAGCCGAACTCTAACGTTTTGTAACATTCCATCCCAGTTTTTTTGTGAAACACTATCATCCCCTAAAAACACTCCCAGATATCTAATGCCCCGTCTACTCCAACATAAACATTCGGGTACAATAGGTTTTCCATCATTCCAAACTCCCAATAACAAAGCATCACTTTTTTTCCAATTAACTTTTGTGGAAGACCATTTTGCAAATTCCTCTATTAATTTCGATAAAACATGTATATCCTCTTGTTTATTGATTATTATCATAACGTCATCAGCATATACTGACAAACAAAACTTAAATTCACAATGTGGTACTCTTAACCCATCCAAACTTTCCCTAATTTTTTGTAGTGGCTCAATACCAATAGAATATAACATACCTGACAAAGAACATTCTTGTCTAATTCCCCTGCTAACCTTGAATGGAGCACATAAGCCACCATTAATCTTAATTACACTCTCGATGTCACTATAAAGAATTTTTAGCATACACTGTAAAACCTGACAAGTTAGAGTAACTCAAACCATTTGAGGAAACTGATTACATTAAACAATTTAAGTTTTTAAAACTAATAGTAATGAGTGCTCTGAACTTATTTCAGCTGAGTTCACTAAAATAAAATATACATTGCAGTTAAGTAATTAAGTGCTGATTGAGCATTAGTGATGAACACCTGCTGTTAACAGACAGAAACACTAACAGAAAGAGAAACACAAGAACTACAACTGACTTTAGACACATGCTTATGAAATCAACTGAAATAAACTAAGGTTTAGATGTTGATTTATTGTTTCATTTGAAGTAACCATGTTAGAGATCAGTGTCTGCTTTAGTTGGGCTCTTGACCCTTGATTTCTGTGTTAGCTGCTTTTTTTGTTGTTGTTGTTTTCTATTTTTCTCTGGCTGTTCTAACCATGCGTTTCTCAAGCATATGCGTTACAACTCCAAAAGCCCAGAGAAAATGATCAGTAGTTGGTTGTTATATATTAATAATGTTGGTGGACTGATCTCATTGAGAGTGAACATAGACTCATTGTGTGTCTAATCTCTGGTTAAATGAATTTATTGATTATAGTAAAAGCGGTTCTGTGACAGTCAGTTAATACACAGACATCAAGAATGTTCAGAAAGTCCTTTATATTAACTGACTGTCACAGAACCAGTGGCTCTTAGAATCGCTTTTACTATAATCAATACAACATCCGTTTAGTCAGAGATTAGACACACAATGAGTCTATCTTCACTCTCAATGAGATCAGTTCACTTACAGATGATTGTCATTATAAATATATAACAACCAACTACCGATCATTTTCTCTGGACTTTTGAGCTGTAACAAATATGGTCGAGAAACACATGATTATAACAACCAGAGAAAAAACACAACTAACACAGAAGTCAAGGGTCAAGAGCCCAACTAAAGCAGACACTGATCTCTAACATGGTTACTTCAATTGAAATAATAAATCAACATCTAAACCTTAGTTAATTCTCAATAAGATCTTCTGTAGATGTCTGACAGAAATAAAGTCAGTCTGGTTATTAATAAGTGGAGCTGGTGATGCTGTTTGTGGGGTTGTTTAATCAGATTTTGAGAGATTTAATGTATTTTATTTCAGTTGATTTAATCTAAGGCTGTGTCTAAAGTCAGTTGTTCTTGTGTTTCTCTTTCTGTCAGTGATTGTGTTTGTTAACAGCAGGTGTTCATCAGTGTCTGAATTCACTCATATGTTCTCAATCACTCTGTCTATTGGACTATATAGTGAAATAATGTAGGACTAGTGAAGGGTGTAGGGTGTGGTTTCAGACACAGTCTATGAATGTCGATTCTCAAAAACAAAGGTTAGATCTATTACAGTTATTCACTGTATATAGTAAGAAAGCGTACTGTTAATCATTTAACAGGTTTTTACTGTGGCATTTTTACAGTCTTTTACCGATAAAATCACGATAATTTTTTACAGTGTGGGGTCAAGGCATCAAGAGCCATCACACACAGACGTGTCGAGGAATTAGGCTACAGTTGTCGTATTCCTCTTGTTAAGCCACTCATGAACCGCAGGCAACGTCAGAGGCGTCTTACCTGGGCTCAGGAGAAGAAGAACTGGACTGTTGCCCAGTGGTCCAAAGTCCTCTTTTCAGATAAGAGCAAGTTTTGTATTTCATTTGGAAACCAAGGTCCTAGAGTCTGGAGGAAGGGTGGAGAAGCTCATAGCCCAAGTTGCTTGAAGTCCAGTGTTAAGTTTCCACAGTCTGTGATGATTTGGGGTGCAATGTCATCTGCTGGTGTTGGTCCATTGTGTTTTTTGAAAACCAAAGTCACTGCACCCGTTTACCAAGAGATTGTGGAGGACTTCATGCTTCCTTCTGCTGACCAGCTTTTTAAAGATTCTGATTTCATTTTCCAGCAGGATTTGGCACCTGCCCACACTGCCAAAAGCACCAAAAGTTAGTTAAATGACCATGATGTTGGTGTGCTTGACTGGCAAGCAAACTCACCAGACCTGAACCCCAGAGAGAATCTATGAGGTATTGTCAAGAGGAAAATGAGAAACAAGAGACCAAAAAATGAAAATGAGCTGAAGGCCACTGTCAAAAAAACCTGGGCTTCTGTACCACCTCAGCAGCTCCACAAACTGATCACCTCCATGTTGAAAAAAAAAATGTTTTTTTTTTAAATATTTTTTTTATTGATCTTATGAAGTATTCTAATTTGTTGAGAGTGAATTGGTGGGTTTTTGTTAAATGTGAGCCAAAATCATCACAATTAAAAGAACCAAAGACTTAAACTACTTCAGTCTGTGTGCATTGAATTTATTTAATACACGAGTTTCACAATTTGAGTTGAATTACTGAAATAAATGAACTTTTCCACGACATTCTAATTTTTTGAGATGCACCTGTATTACTCATTACTACTCCTTTAAAAAGTAATATTGTTACTTTACTTATTACTTTCTGGCAAAAGTAATTAGTTACACTAGTTACATTACTTTTTTTCAAACCCCACAGACCTTGTAACTGTGTATCGTCCACATAAAATTATTTTAGAATGTTACTAATAACATATTTTATAGTTTGCCCATCCCTGCTTCAACTCACAAAGAGGCTTCATAAAAGATAAACCTGTTAATTAAATAGATTATTATGAGAGTGTCGTATACAAGATGATTAAATATATTTGTTAATATATTTTAAAAAGTTATAAACAAATGTACAGTATAACAGTGAGTGATTTCAGAAAAAGAAAGAAAATGTACCTTTATTGGTATTTGCTGCTGTCTGCTCCGGAAGATGCTCGTAGCTTTTATTATTATTTTATTATTACCCCCTGATCTTTCGGGTGCCAACAGATAGGCACCTAAACTACACTGTAAAGAGATTGCTGTAAACTTTACAGTAGCTGGATGTATTATTACTTTATTACTTTAGAGATGAATAAAAACACTATATTGTACCTGAAAAATAAAACACTGTTTTATTTGTATATTACGTGTATTTGTAATGTGTATCTTTTGTTCTCATTTTTTTAATAACAAAGATAAAATAATGATAAAGATTTTTATCTTCGCCCACTTTGGCCTAAATATGCGCCATTCTTTTTTAATATTTTTGTTACCTTGAAAGGCTTTATCTATATAATAAGGAAATTAGTTTGGCTGTAGTGCTCAGACAACTTGCAAAATAGTAAAACCAACGCGACATAGAATCGTGATAAAATCGTGAATTTTGAGAAAGAACAAAACATTTATAGATGTATTTATAAACTGATTACTAATGCCCATTAATGCTGGAACAATGCTTTATAAAGGTTTAATTGACTATTTACTAATGCTTAACTAATGATTCATAGTGTGCAGTTATTACAAAGTGTTACCCATAATTTTATATAATTATGTTAATTAGAACATAAAAAGATATAAAGATACATAAACGTGGACATTTTTGTGCTGCAAATAATAATTTGACACTCATTTGATACTGACCTATGACATCCTGTGACATGATATTCATCTGAATTTACATGTAACAGTAAAACAGTTCAGCTCACAGATGAAGACTAGGCTGTAATGCAGGCCAAAATATTTCACAAATATTATAGATCGATAAAATTCAGTCTTGATGGTTAGAATTAACCCTTTCATTGATGTATCCTTCAAATCCAAACTGCTAGAGGGATACTGTAATGCATGTGCTCGCTGTGCACCGTTTTCCTGATTTCCAGTGGCGTTTGCACTGACGGCTTGGGCCCGCCATTGCTGCTTGCAGCTATATTTTTTTATTTAAATACATATTTGTTGGTAACACTTTAGAATAGGGAACACTTATTAACTATTAACTACGACTTTTCCCTCAATAAATTCCTAATTTGCTGCTTATTAATAGTTAGTGAGGTAGTTGTTACGTTTCGGTATTGGGAAGGATTAGGGATGTAGAATAAGGTCATGTAGAATAAGGCTGGTCTCATGGCATTTATGTACCTGGGTGCACTTTTTAGCGTGACATGAAATACGTACCAATAAGTACATATCACTGCAGTTTCCAAAATAAATGAACACTTTCACACAAATTTACAGAGTTGCGATTAATAAAGCGTAATTTTCTCACAATTACTTGAAGAATATCATGCAATGACTTCAAAACAATATTAATATGCTAAGATTTGAAAACTGATGCTTTTGAATGTTTGAACGCACACATCCAGCTTCATATATATGGGTTTTCATAGATGACAAGTTTGTTTGGTAGCTCACGGAGTACGGAAACAGACTTGGGATACGAGAAGCACCGGTTCGAATCCCGTGTAACTATGGTTTGACAAAGCAGATAAAATCTTTGTAAAAGGAAGTTGAAATGGCACAGTTGCATCAGCTATGCATTTGTTAACACTATCGGGTAGGTTTAGGGCACATATTGAATTGAACTGAATAGAGAGAGAGAGAGCGGCGTGAATCAGACAACAGATTGATACATTCACACAAAGTTATGTGAAAATACCTGTTAATTAAATGGGTAAACATATGTAAAAGGGTAAACTTAAGTAAACATACACAGCTGAGAAAGAAACCGAATATGTCAGTATTACACAGTAAAACCTCCAGTGTTGAATCAACACTCCCAGTGTACACAGCAAAATCCCCAGTGTTAATTTAACACTCTGAGTGTGGACTCACTGGACTCATATAAACACTGAAGCAGTGTTAAAGTGAATGAGATAATTAGGTGATTAATTGAGTGGTGATTGACCATTATTGAAGACACCTGATGTTAACAAGCAGAATCATCAAAGGAGAAAATCTAAATTTGTATGTCACCATTATAGTGGTCTGTGTTTGCATTAGATGGTATCTTGACCCTTGACTTTTTAATTTTAAATTTTGTTTGGCTGCTGTATCTGAGTTATAACAGCCAAGGGTCAAGATCCCAACTAATGCAAACACAGACCACTATAATGGTGACATACAAATTTAGGTTTTTTCCTTTGGTGAGTCTGCTTGTTATCATCAGGTGTCTTCAATAATGGTCAATCATCACTCAGTTAATCACCTAATTATCTCATTCACTTTAACACTGCTTCAGAGTTACTTTTAACACTGCTTCAGTGTTTATATGAGTCCAGTGAGTCCACACTCAGAGTGTTAAATTAACACTGGGGGTTTTGCTGTGTAGCTCCGTGCATTTAGTCTTAAAAAGACAGCAGCCTAGAAATACCTACTTCTGTATTGTCTGCTAATCAAACAACACCACAGCTTTAACAAAGATTAAATTATGTTGTTTTACACTTAATTATTACATTTCTGCACCTGAATAGTATATAGCCTATAATTTTATGTTGTAGGCTGTTCATCTATGCTTGTAATTTGTACAATTGTTCCTGTTATATTACTGACTTTAATAGTTAAACTAGTCATTTCTGCTGGGGTACAGAAGTACTTAAAAGCTCACTTTAGTAATAAATGAAAAGCAAACTTTTTTTTTTTTTGTGCTGATCCGGAAAATTATCCAATCCGTGATTCAAAATCAGTAGTATGATCCGAACCGTGAGTTTTGTGATCCGTTGCACGTCTAGTGTAGCCTGTATCAACCACATAAACCAGCTTTTCTGTTCTCATCATCAGGCTGAAACTTCTGCTGCTGTTGTGGGTTTTCAGTTACAGTGGTGAGTTTTTACAGTATTTTTTCTTTATAATTTGTAACAAATTTAGATTTTATTAGGAGTTATTTTAATATATATATATATATTTTTTTTAACCACAGCTAGGTGGCATTATTTGACATTCATAGGGCGGGTGTTTAAAATGACAAAATAACCTTATAAATTTCACACATTACATGCTTGATAGTGTATATAAGTGCATAGTGTGCATCAACAAGGACACAAAGGTTTCTGAGCGCACATGTTTCCGTAAGCTGCTTCTCACACAGAGCGTGAGCAGTGAAATTAGTTATTTTTGGCACCTTATTGGGCTTAAATGATCAAATACACACACAGCATTGACAGTTTTATTGAATAACTATTAAACTGTCTGTATTTGCAGAAACCATCCCTACACATGTGATGGGAAAAAAGGGAGGCAGCGTCATCCTGCCCTGTGAATTTAAGGCCATAGAGATTTTTCATATTCGTTTAAACAGACAGTCAAAACACATACTTGTTTATGAAAATAAATACTGCAGTAAACGAGTATGTAGAAAAGGAGCATGTGACGTCATCATCAAGGATCTGAGACTGAGAGATGCTGGGAAATACATTTTGGAAATCTATTACATTAATGCAAAGTCAGTGCTGGAGCCACAAATCAGGACGTACCAACTTCATATTTACGGTAAAGTCAAAACTGATCAAATTACCTGCATGTGTTTTCTGGTTTTCCTTTAGTAATTGTGTGGTTTTGCATGCAACCAGCAGAGACTCTGAATGGGACAAGCTTAATATTTAGATTAATCATCTTTAAATATGAATTTTCCAATGACTTTTCAAAATGATTACAACACCATTATAACAATGATTAATGTCTTTCTGTTTCTCCTCAGATTATATTTCTGTGAAAATAGGCGAAAGGCTAAAGTTGGATGTTCTGTTGCCAGATGCTCATAAAGTTACGCATCAAAACAAAAGCAGCACAGAATGGAAGAAGGTCTGGAAGAGAGACAGCAAGAAAAGAGTTCATGTAACACACGATCGACTGAAGGACAGTGACGGTACTCTGAGCATTAAAGAGTTTATGGATGATGATGCAGGAACATACAGAGTTATGGACTATGATGGAGAAATCTTGATCACAGTGACAGTCACAGATGAGAAAAGTTCAGTGGATGCTTATAAATGCTATTTTTAAAGTGCACAGCTGAGGTTTATTCATCATGTTTTGAATAGAAAATTGATGACTAACCTCATATCCTCTATGGAAGTAAAGGGAAAACTAAACTACATGGATGATGACGAAAAACAGAAAACACAATCTTCAAACAGTGAGCATAAAAATGAAAATAAATCTAAATATAATTATAATAAATATAATTCAGTCAGCAGGACTGTTTGTGTCGTCTGTGTTTGCTCTGCTGGTTTTGATTCGGATTGCTGCTACCATTAAAAAGCTTGACAGTTTGGTCTCTGTGCTCTTGTTCGTTTTACTGACTGAGAGACCGCTTCAGATGATTTAACACAGGCAGTGAAGTAACTCCAGGGTAAGGCTAAAAGTAGCCTAATATTAGTGCAGTTTATTATAAACATCTTTTACGGCAAGTCATGTCATACTGGTTGTCATGTCATAAAACATTTTAACATGACTGAATGTCTTATCACAGTTTAATAAAGACATTGTACGTTACTAATTATTTCATTATTGTCTTTAATTTCCACTGTTCTTCATATTTATATTCATGGTTCATACTGAAAGCGAGCAAACATCTACACAATCACATTATTACTGACTATAGTCTAGCATGAGTTTAAGCACTCTCAGTAAAACTTCCAATATAATCACTGAAGCTATCTACACTGTCAACTGAATCTATTGTACATCTGAGCTTTCTTGTTTATGATGAGAGAAGTCAGCGAGCGCACACATTCACAAACCTCCAAGGTTTCAGCAATGACTCATCTGAACGCAGCACAATATATGTGTGTGTACTGTGTATATTTATTTTGTATACACATGCATGTATAAATTTAAGACATATTATACATAATAAGTATACACAGTACACACACATATATAAACAAAAACCTTTATTTTGGATGCGATTAATCGTGATTAATTGTTGCACAGCACTAGTTATAATGCGCAACGCTGTAAAAATGCGTAAAAATAAACATTATGCAATATGAGCAGATCTAAATGTAATAACGCAATCAACACTTTTAATTTAATTTTATTAATTATAAAACCACATACCTGAGGTTTCCAAAAATTACCACAGCAACAAGTTTAGTCTAAAAAAAAAAATCTAGAAAAAAAACAAGTAACTAAAAAAAATCCTTCCTTGCTTTGTGTGACACAGACATAAACACTAGATGACACTGTAATACCATGCTGCAGTCTCAGCTTATAATCAAGAACTGGAAGTGTCTCTTTTCATAACATGCGTTTTGATACTTTTGTCTGGCTAGCATGAGAAAAACTGTAGCATAATGCTGAACGTCCCTGCTTATTTCATCTTTATTTAGACTGCACCCCATGCCATTTGTTGACTGTATCAGCATTTAGTTAAAGTACAAAGATGTAAAGATTACCAGTCATAATTCATGAACTAGGAATCATTATTTCTAATGAAGCCATGAGCTATTATTATTATTATAAAAAATTAGGACAGCATTCACAGTGTAATTGTCACGAATCCGGTCCCTGCACTTCCGTTCATTCACCACCAGAGGTCACTCGCTCACCACATTGACTCTCACAGCACACATCACACTGGACTCAATTTCCCATCATCCATTGCACTGATTGCACACACCCTACTTAAGCCATGGACTTTCTCCCCCTCACTGCCGAGTATTGTATGCGCTTATCGCTCCCCTAGCTTTAGCTACTCTACAGAGCCCTTGTTAGTTATCCTAGTCTTGCCTTGCCTGTTTTCCTGTGTTCGTATTCTAGCCCGTGTTTCCTGGATTAACTCTTTCCGTGCCATTCCGTGTTTCTGTTCAGTTTCTGTATTGTCCTGCGTTTTTCACTCCCCTAGTGTCAGCTGCTTTACGGAACGTTTGTTGTTTTCTAGTCTGTGATCCCAGTTTTTACCCCTGTCTCACTGTTCGGACTCTGTTTATTCCCTTGCCTGGATTATAGCCCGTGTACCTGGATTATCTCTCTGCCTTGCCCTATTGGATACTGTTCGCCCATCGTCGACCTTTGCTTGCCCTAGGATTACTCTTTGTCTTGTCCCTGCCATACCTGTTTACCATTGTTTCGACCCTGCCTGTATATATGACCATGCCTGTAAATAAAAGCTTGCACTTGGATCCGCACGTCTCATGTCTCGTCAGCCCCGTTAGTAATCAGTGAGCTTGTGTATATATGCCAAACTATGAAAGACAGTTCATGATTTCAGTGTGTTTTTTTAACTGGATGTGGTCTACGTTAGCTTGCATTGAAACTTGGCTAACAAAACAGTGTGTGTTTGATTTGTGAGTTCATGATCATAAATATTCCAAATTAAGCTCTATGAACTTCTTTGAGATGCTTTTGCTTAATGAAACATCTTTACCATATTTCAGAATTTCCATACAAATACAAATCATGCCTTTTCCTTGTTAACATGTCATAACAAAGTAAAAGTAAAAAGAGTGTATAACTTCACACAGATCACTTTATCAAATCAGTCCCAAGTTTAACTTTCAGAACAGTGTGCATGTTTTCTGTTGTTGTTGTGAAAAAATGAGAGAGGAAGTCCATTTTTAAGGTATTTGTATTTATATTTAAGCACTATTTAAACAACAGTTATGCAAGACAGGAATTTTATGGTGCCTTTTTTAAAAATGTTTTAGTTTTTTGGTTTTAACACCACTTGTGATAAAAGGAAAGATTCTTAAAATTTTTAAAGCAGGTAAAATTATTCATTGTGTTGCACATTTAAAAACTGTATACAAACAATAGAATGGAACAACTGTGCATATAAAATATTAAACTATAATTTACCCTCTTATACAGAGTGCTTACTTTGCAATATTCCTTCAGTGCAGTCACAAACAGTGCAAAAACCACAATATCTGACCTCACACAACATAACGGCTCACATTCTCAGCGTACAGTATCTGATCAGAAGATTCACAGTCACAGTGAGGTAATAAAAATACATAGTGCTTTATCCTAAACACGTAATAATTCATTTGGTATATAATGAACAATAAGAATGTAAAGTCCACAAAACATTGTGCTGCTTCTAAATTTAAATAAAGTTAAATAACACAAAACTACAATGTTACTAAATTCAATTTCAAAAGACATCATTAAAAAACAAAAATATTACTCTAACAAAAGTGGTTATGACATTTATAAAGCAGCTAGTTCCTTTAAAAAAAATATAGTGTTTTTTCCACAGTATATTGTGTTATGCAGGGGGAAAAAAAATGGGGAATGCAGAATATGTATTGGCACAATGACTCCCCCTTCTGTGTTGAGCCATTATGCCAAAATCATTATTTAAACATTTTCTTTAAGACATGTAAGATTTCGAAGGAATTTGAGCCATACTTGAGCACTGTTTGGAAGTATTGGCTGAACGAATTAAAGATTTTTCATTGAAAACTTCAACTCCTCCTAATAGAAGCAGGAAAAGTGGCTTTGATCCTTGTTTCTATAAGTGTTAAGCAACATTTCAAATGACACTAAATTCAGGTGTAAATGGGGTCTAACACATTTTGTGCTTGTCCACTTTCATCACTAAACGGCGTAAATGGTTATGTGTCTCCCTCGTCTACTTGTGATTCGATCAAACAATGGCATCTCAATACAAGATGTAAACTGGGCCCTTGTTATTGACCTTTTCACCTCATCTTCTGTCCAGGGGCGACTCTCTAACCATTAAGCCACGACTGTCCCATAAACGGCCCCATATTGGATCTGTGTGTTAGTTCTTAAAGTGACAGCAGTCCAATAAACCTGCTGTCATCTGTCATTAATGTTAATCAAATGACAAAAAACAAAGTAACATCACTCACTGCTCTAGACTGAATAACTTTTGTAGCTCTAATAAGGATTCATTTATATTTAATTTATACAGTGAAGACTAATGGAATACTATGGTTTCCACTACAGAATAAAAATAAAAGATAACTGTGACTTTATATCATGCAATTATGACTTTATAACGTACAACTGAGAGTTTATATTTCACAATTCTGAGAAAAAAGTCAGAATTATGAGATAAAATGTTGAAAATTTTTATCAAGAAAGTGGATTATTAATTGGAATGCAATGTTACATGGCTCAAAACAATGAAAACACTATGAATGTATGCATGTATGTATCTATTTATTTATGTGTTTTATTTACTCATTTATTTATTTTTTGAGTCATTATTTATTTATTTGTTGCCAGCAATGATCTTGCATGCATACCCCTCAGCAAATGTGCAGTTGTGCTCCTGGACATCTGTGCATCTTTTTTCTTTTTAAAGCAACGAGAATCACCAAAAGCACAAACAGTTCAACTAGAACAATCCAATATGGATCAGGTGGAAGGGGGGAAGCTGGGAAGAGAGCACATTAAATAATGAATTAACTATATTTTAATTTTAAACTCAACGTTTAAAGAATTTGAAAAGCTCTCAATGCCTCTTGTTTTACTTACTGTGTTGTTGTATGTCATCATTAAAGTAGTTTATTTTGTCCTTTGATTCTGTAGATGATATTGAAAGGTTAGTCATTCAGTTTAGCATAAATCAGATGTTCAAATCATGATGTAACCTTACCTGTTTAAATGCTTTATAATAATATTTCTAGATGTCCACTGAGCTTGTCTCACCTGTGACTGTCACCATGATCAGGATTTCTCCTTCAGTGTCCAGAACCTCATATGTTCCAGCGTCAGTGGCTGTAAAGTTATTAATGATCAGGTTTCCATCTCTGATGGTGAATCGATCACTCCTGACCCCATGGCTTCTATTCCAGTCCTCCTTCCGCTCTGTGCCTCTTTTGGTCCAGTGCACTACTTTATAAGCATTGGACAACTGAACGTCCAACTTCAGCTCCTCACCTTTCTTCACTGAAATCTCATCTGAGGAGAAACAAGGACGTTAATCATTATTATAATGGTGTCAATCAGTCAAGGCTATAAGCAAATATTTAGGACTGGGACCAAATGTGTCACATTTAGTGTCTCTGCCGGTTACAGGCCCTCATGAAATGCTAACACAATTATTGAAGGAAAATCAGAAAGCACTAATGCTGATGGTTTGATCAGTTTTGACTTTACCCTGAAAAAGAAGTCGGTATGTCTTGATTTGACGCTTCACTTCTGCTTGAGTATTAATGTAATGGAGTCTCAAAATGTATTTCCCAGCATCACTCAGTCTCAGATCCTTGATAATCACGTCACATGATGCTTTTTTAAATACTCGCCCATTTTGACTCTCACTTTCACTTTCACTCTCACATTCTTCATTCTGACAAGAAAGGATGCCTTTTAACCTGCTTAAATCAATATAATAAATGTCTTTGGCCTGAAATTGACATGGCAGTGTGGCGTTGCCTCCCTTTTTTCCTTTCACAGATATAGTGGTGGTTCCTGTAAATATATAATATTAATTCAGTACAATGTATAAGTACTGAAAAATAAATGTGGTATTTCGCTCTATTCTATCTAGTTATTTTAGTCAACTGGATAATAAAAATATAATATAATATAGAAACATATGAATGAAAGCATCAAGGAGCCAACAATATTAGCTGTGCCACATTTGAACATTTTAAATGTTGATGACTGTATCAGATCTACCTGACAATGAAAATCAAATATCATTACAATTTATGAACTAAAATCACTGAATACTGACCACTGTAATTAAAAAGGCACAGCAGCAGCAGAAGATTCAAGTTTTTGAACCTGATGAGAAAACAGAAGAGCTGTGATGTCACAGATATGATTCATACAGGGATACGATGCTTTCCTGAGATTTAAAAAAGACATTTCACTTTCATTTTGTCTGAATACTTAACACTCTTACATGCTAAAAATTGCCAATAAGAAACATTAGACTATAATTCTCAGAAAAAAAGGTACAAAAGCTGTCAGTGGGGTGGCACCCTTTCAGAAGTAACAGGTAAATAAGGCTTATAGATAATAAGGGCACCACTCCACTGACAGTTTTGTACCTTTTTTCCCTGAGATTGTGAATGATAGTCACAATAAAATAGTCACAATGATCACTCAAACCAAAAGTCCCAATACACAAACAACAGGTTTTAGAAATTCAGAAACAATCTAATAATTATATTAATACCCCACTAATTAAAACCAACATCACAATAATTGTCATATCACAGATACATTCTGCATTAAGAGTTTATTTGGTGTCACTAGCAGGTTTAGTTTCTAAGAAACAGAAACACAACAAACCATACTGTATATTATATAGTAACACAAAAACACAGGCTGGATTTATATTTAAAAAAAAAAAAATTTAATTAAAAAAAAAAAAACTTACATAGCAAAAAAATTCTGCGGGAGTGTCCTGGGTGTCTTCATAAATCACAGCACGTATAGTAAGATGTGACATTTCAGTAAAAACAAAACTAAAAGAATGGCACAGACACAGGTGAGTTTGGTGCCTCCCACTAATGGTGAGTAAATACTGGTCATTATTGTTCTCTATTCTTTCAAAGCAGATTGAGCTGAATATTATTATAATATTGCAATGGTATTTGCTAGAGCTGAACAGGTCACGAGATTGATGTGAAATCACAACACAGCAGAAATAACGCCACTTCTCCCCTTCTGTGTTTACGAACAACTTAAAAAATATCATTAGATCATGCACCACAAAGTCTTTCCACTTCCTTTGCAGAGCAAATTGTGTCATGCTTTTGTCTAGTTTTACAATTTTTTTATATGTGTGTGTGTGTGTGTGTGTGTGTGTGTGTGTGTGTGTGTGTGTGTGTGTGTGTACCACAGATACCAATTGCCAACAAACACATAACATTTGGTTACATTATTATTAAATATTATTAAATTTAGGTTTTGGGCAGGATTAGGGACGTAGAATATGATCATGTGGAATAAATGCTTTATATTAATAAACAGCCAATCTGTTAATAATAGGCATGCTAATATCATCATCATCAAGGCCTTTCGCAGCGCAAGCGCCGATCTAAACGGTGTCTAACATGCTGTCTTTCAGGCATGCTAACAAGCAACTAGTTAATAGTGAGAACTGGACGCTAAAGTGTTAACTATCATTTTTCTCTAAAGCTTCCAGTTTAAATTAAATTAAACCCTCCTTACGCATTAAAAAAAATGCAGCTATACACCTTTTAAGCTTATAAAACAGTCATAACTTAACATTTTTCAACTAAAAACATAGTTTATCTGTAACTACTCATTAAAGAGTGAATGTATGAAAGTTTTACATTTTTGATTGCTACCGTGTTTTTATTACTAGCAATTGCTATTACTTAATCCACCCCCTTTTACTAATTAAAAAATATAAATTTTCCAATTTGAATATTTTCCATTTATTTACTTATAACCACAGACGTTTAGACATAGTGCTTCTTATGCTTCCACAGAAAGTTAAATAGTCAGTGTCTGCCCATACAGACTTATCATATACGGGGGCAGTCGTGGCCTAATGGTTAGAGAGTCAGACTCGTAACCCAAAGGTTGTGTGTGTGCGTGTGGGTATGGGTATGGGTTCTGAGTATGGGTTACCATACTATGTCACTTTCACATATATATATATATATATATATATATATATATATATATATATATATCTGCCACCATGGGTCAAAGTTCAATCTGCATCTGACTTTATCATCATTTCATATGGATATACCAAGATAGGTCAATTCAGAAAAACTCAGGGTTAAAGGATTTGTTTCAAAACCAAACCCGTTCAATCAGACTTTGTTGGTAATATGATGCTGATCATCAACCTTCTCTGTCAACTCAGGCTTTGATTCTAAAGTCATGAAGCCTGTGTACATGAAAGTGTGACATCAGCGGCGAACAGCCAATCACATGCCTTGAAACGTAGAGACAATGTCAAGATGACAATGTCAAGATTCTTTGGACCCAAACTGTGAAATAGAGAGCATGAGGAATCATTTTCATGTATAAAATCATTTTCATGAGCTTAAAGATGTGCTATGAGGACTGCTTTTCAATTGCTTGTGTAGGACTGTTAATGCTAAATTGCTCTCCACAAGAGTGCGCACAAAGTTTGAAGAACTGGTAATTCCTGTGTAATGTTTATGTAAAATGCTGCACTTTATTTTACAGTCCTATTTCCATATACTTACTATGTTCATACTGGTGTATGTACCTATTAGTTAATGTACAGAATAAGTTATGCGGTACTCAAATTGGGGGTATAAACATCAGCACATCAGTGAAAATAACAATAGCACTCATTATGTTTATTATTACTGGAAAAGTGTAAAACTACATCATCTGTTTCAGAGTTTTTCTCTTCATTTATTCATCAGAATGAACTCTTATGATCAGCGACGGCCCTTTCAATCTAATTAGCTATTTTTTTTATTTTACCCCGTCAAACATTTCATGAAGAAATATAAGTCTAATGTTAATAATACAAGAGGTTTATTTTGCCAATTTCACACAGAAATTCCTTTATTTTGAACTTGTCTAAGCAACTCTGGAAAAATATTGGCATGTTTATTAAAGATAATATCCAGCAAGATACTTGATAAGATCATTTGACTGCACTAAAAACCATACTTATAAACAAATTAGTCACATTCTATATCAACAAATGAATGTTAACCAACAACAAACCAAGTTTTAAGAGTTTAATAATTGTATTTTATCATCAGTAAATTAATGTAATTGATGGATAAATGTCTTAACCTCCTGTTAACTCTTTAATTTTCCTTTGCATTAATAAAAAGTAGTTGTGTTCGACTTGAAGCAGACTGATGGGTGTGTGACATTAAAGTCCTGCGAGAGCAATTTGAAAGCATGCAGGGCCGTCTCGAAAATCTATCTCATGAACAGTTAAATGTTCTCTCCATTGTGCAATAAAAATATGTGCATTACTAATACTAAACCTTAGTTATGCTAAACCATATCTGCAATTATATCAAATCTACCATCACACTTTCAGAAAAAAAAGAGTGTATACTGCTCATACAGATATTATGGGCAATGATAGGGCAAATAAAATAGCTGTATCAGAAACAGTAGAACATGTGCTTGTTCTGTGCAGGAGAAATGAAAAGTGCAGAAATTACATGATGAGAAATAGGTAGACTCATAACATTAAACTGAACATTTTGTCAGAACCTCAAGTAAAAACTTTGACAAAATTTGACTTCTTGATGATTTGGTATTTTATAATGGTGATTTTATAAATTCAAATTATAAAGCAAAAAAGTGGAAATGAATGGCTAATAATCCAATAAGTGCTCCTCTGCTGGCATCTACTGGTTATAGTGATAATTTGGTGTCTTCTTTCAGCACAAGGTATATTTTGGTTTAAAGGGGATCATTTTAGAGCTTTAAAGTGCTGGAAATAGTTGAAATGCTTGAAAGTCATTGAAAAATGCTTGAATTTTTCTCTCAAAAGCCTGTACAATCCCTGAAATTAATAATGTCAAGTCAAGTCACTTTTATTTATATAACGCTTTTAACAATACAGAAAAATAAAGGAAAGGTTTACAAAAAAATGAAAATAGTGTGTCAGTAGTGCAATAGTGAGCACTCATTTCTCAGTGGATCTCGCAGCACTGTGCAGTAAGCAATCATTAATGTGTCACCAGATCTACATGAATGGTTTCAGAGGAATCCTGTTCCTGTTTGCTGAGCAGTTTGCTGATTTTTGTAAAATAACTCCTGTTTTTGCTTTTCAAATAAAAGCGTAATTTCAATTTAATACATTGCAGGCTCATTAATTGGTAATAAATAATTGATAATAAATAATATTGAAGATAATACTAAACAAATGTTGGGCTTGTTTTGGGGTTGCTTTTGCAGCTGCGGTTGCTTATTTTTCTCGCGAGACTTGGCAGCAGTGGTGTGCTTGTGCTGCATGCGCTCTATTATTGCACCGTTTTTTCATTTGCTATTTAATGTTTCTCTTGTGCACCAGAAATGGCAAAGCTTATGAGTTGGACAGCGTGGTGCATCAGTGCGAACGCTCACAAAATTTAGCTGCACTGGCAGGAATTTTATTTTGCAAAATGTGACAAAAGTCTATAAACAAGTTTTTGCATTCTTCCTCCTTGTGAAGTAGATAGTTATGTTTGGGGTTCTGGTGATATGATATTGTTGCCCTATTGCCCAGCTCTAATTTCTATGTTATGTTTAATTATGACATTGCACATCAAACATAAAATCTTATTAAACTACAGCTTTAAGAAAATAAAGCACTTCAAATTATGTAGAAGCTGCATAATCTTTCCATAAGAAAGGAAGTGGAAACACGTTGTGGTTTAGTATCTTTGCACTGCATTGAAACCTGCAGTTTGATCAGTGCTTTTACAGACGGAAGACAATGGAGAAGGTCATGCTCTTTTGTGTTTTATCGTACTTGATTGTTCAGATCACTTCTAGCGGTAAATATATTCTCCTTTACAATTTCACATCATTGACCTTATTATCCTTAAATATAATCAATGTATTGTTCATTTCAAAGGATCAGTTTATGATTTTTTTCCCCAGATGTTTCAGAACATGATATGAGTGTGTTAAGATTTCAGCTGAATCAAAGCATCACTCTGAATAGTAGCTTGAGCCACAGATATGATATAGTCTGGTATCACCAGAATCCTGCATTTGGACGACTAACACTACTGATGTCTGCCATAGGCAGCACAAACGTGCCATTTACAGACTATCAAAACAGTCATCTAACAGTTAAAGCAGATATGCTGAGAACAACAGTCTCACTAGTTATTTCTAGACTAATAGAGTCAGATTCAGGTCTTTATTTCTGTGGAACAAGATCAGTGAATTCAGAAATGAGCTATGAAAAGCCCATCAGACTAGAGATGGAGGGTTAGTTCAGTTGACTTTTCAATTTTTCATACTGTTTTTAATGCTGAGAATTATTTAACTATTTCTCAATTTATTTCAATCATCACTACACTCATAAAAATAAAGTTTCCAAAAAGGCTGTTTTTTCTTCTTTTACAGCAATGCCACAGAAGAACCATTTTTGTTTCCACAAATAACCTGATCAGTTCTTAAAAGAAGCATAGTGTGAAGAACATTTTAATCATCTATAGAACCATTTGCCTCTATAGAGAACCTTTCGTGCAATGGAAAGATGGATGTTAAAGGTTTTTAATGCTGTGTTTGTGCTCCAGATATGAATGAATCCTGAAATCATGTGTGTTGCTGATGAGTGATCATATATCTAAAGTGATCATATATTTCAAATAATTTCAGAAAAGCTGGCAGACAGTGAGGACGAAGCTCATTCTGATGCTGAGATCACAGGTGAGAGCAGAAATCATTCTTGTTTGTGTCTCAATTTATTTCAGGAACTCTTCAAGTGCATAAATTATGCAGATTTGAATAATCTAAAGAACCACTATAGAGAACCTTTTGTACAATGGAAAAGGTTCTTCATAGAACCATCAAATCCAATTAAAAACTTTTTTTTAAAGAGTGTAACATGTTCATAGTTACTGAGCACATAACTACTTGTCACATTATTACAGAATGTGCTTCACAGATGTCATTTTAGTGCAGTTTTACCACAGTTCAAACCCAGCACAACCAATCAGAATTAGTGTCTAAACTATCTGTGTTACTTTATTCTGCTGGTTTCTGAATGTTTTCTGTCTGTCTGTAGACGGGCTGACACTGATGGAGCGTGTGATGATATTCGGTGGTGTTGGTCTGGCTGTGTTTGTGTTTTTTCTGGTTATAATCATTGCAGGAAGAAACATTTACTATCACGGTTGGCAGAAAGGATGGACTGCAGCCGAACATGCTGGTCTGAGTGAACAAAAATCACCTAAATGACACATTTGTGAGCTTTATCTTTCACTCGATACGTTACACCAGTGTGTGGTTCAGATGTGGTTCTGTTGGCCAGATCTCACTTAGACTTCTGTTGTGGCGAAGCTCAGTCTAGGAGCATTAATACATACTGTACATATAAGCTGAGTTCATGAGAAAGTGTAAATGTCATCTGTTTTATGGCACAAACTTGTTCAAATAAAATGTCTTCAATGTTAAATGTGTTGTTGAGCCTTCTGATCAAATAAACAGCAGTAAAACTAAGAAATCACATATCATGGTCGTATTTTCGATGAAAAAAATATATAGAAATTAATGATTATTCTTTCTAAATGTGATGTAGACCTAAACACTATCTGTGACTGTAAAGAAACAGAAACAGGCGCAAATGAATATGTGTCGTCTTTCTTTTGTGAAATAATGGTAAAAACTTTATTATTTCTGTGTGACTAATTTGCAATCCTGACACTAATTAGTTTATTACGATCAATGTATCACTTATTATTGTAAAACTGATACAACATCAATGCTGTGGTTTTAAATCTCTAATTAAACTACAAAAAAAAAAAAAAAAAAAAAAAAAATCAAACAAATGGCCACTTTTATCATGTTTGTTTTGTGATTTTACTAGTTCCAGTTATTTATTTCTGAATAGTTTTCTGATAAAACTTTTCTTTGTTGGTGAAATGCTGTGGTTGTGAAACCTCTTGGATTTCATTTAAAATATATTCAACTGTGTTCTGAAGATGAATGAAAGTCTTATGGAGCAGAACAACATGAGTGTCACGAATCCAGTCTGCACTTCCATTCACCCACCACCAGAGGTCACTAGCTCACCACATGGACTTTCTCACCACACACCACATGGACTCCATTTCCCATCATCCAACACTAATCACACGCACACCTGATCCCACGCACATACTGATCACGCACGCTTTATAAGCCTTGGACTTTCTCTGCCTCTCTGCCGAGTATTGTATGCGTGTACCGCTCTCCTAGTAGTAGCTACTCTACGAAGCCCTGGATTAACCCCTTCCGTGCCATTCTGTGTTTCTGTTCAGTTCCTGTATTGTCCTGCGTTTTTCACTCCCCTAGTGTTAGCTGCTTTACAGAACGTTTGTTATTTTCTAGTCTTGTTCCCTGTATTTACCCCTGTCTCACTGTTTGGACTGTTTATTCCCTTGCCTTGGATTCTAGCCCGTGTTCCCTGGATTATCTCTCTGCCTTGCCCTCTGGATACTGTTCGCCGATCGTTGACCTTCGCTTGCCCTAGTTTACTCTTTGTCTTGTCCCTGCCATACCCGTTTGCCATTGCTCGACCCTGCCTGTATTTGACTATGCCTGTTAATAAAAGCCTGCACATGGATCCGCACGCCTCTTGTCTCGTCAGCCACGTTACAGAATACTCGGCCCCACGAGGATCCAGCGGCTTTTCCACGGAACCCTGGCCAGGTACGGACCCTTGTGACCAGCTGCTCGACCTGAGACAGGGGAAGTCATCTATTGAGGATTACGTCACTCAGTTCTGTGAGTTATGTTATAGGGTCCCCTGGGATGAGGTCGTGTTAAAGGACATTTTTCGCTTCGGACTAACTGAGCCCATTAAGTCATATTTACCTGAAGGGAAGTTTGATTGTAAGCTAAAGGACTTTATGGACTATGCTTTGCTGTGTGCTGGCTCTTCGTTTACTGTGGGTGTCGCGGAAGAGCAGCGCAACACCGCGTCTACGACGGTAATGGTGGACGCACCAGAGCACGCTCACAAAATGGCGGCCACAGCAACACACGTTCAAGTCAAAGCTAATCATCACGAGTCAAGCCAAGTCACAGCTGATCTTCATGAGCTAAGTCAAGTCATCGTTGATCATCACGAGTCAAGGCAAGTCGAAGTTGATCTTAAAGAACCAAGTCACATCACATATGATGTCAGAGAGTCAAGCCAAGTCACAGTTGGTCGTCATCAATCGAGTCACATCTCAGCTGATCACCCAGAGTCACATCACATCTCAGCTGATCATCCAGAGTCACAGCAGCACGTCACAGCTGCTCGTCCAGAGTCACAGCAGCACGTCACAGCTGCTCGTCCAGAGTCACAGCAGCTCGTCACAGCTGCTCGTCCAGAGTCACAGCAGCACGTCTCCGCTGCTCGTCCAGAGTCACAGTAGCTCGTCACAGCAGCACGTCTCCGCTGCTCGTCCAGAGTCACAGCAGCACGTCTCCGCTGCTCGTCCAGAGTCACTTCACGTCTCAGCTGATCTCCTAAAGTCAAGTCACCTCACGGCTGATCATCCAGAGTCACAGCCCGTCACGGCTAATCATCCAGAGTCACAGCCCGTCACGGCTGACACACCCAGATCATCAAGGTCAGTCTTCCATTTTACCAGTTTGATGTCTAATTTGAGGGATGTACCGCTGGTGTCTGCACGCACGGCTGGTATCCCCAAACCAACTCACTCTAACCCTCCTGTTCTTCTGCATATTCCCCTGTCTGAGGCACTTCCCCGGATGGGAATCGCTTTGTGTTGCGTTTGGGCTACGTACACCACCGCAGAACTGCCCGAGGTGGTGGCGCCCAGCAATGAACTCTCCCTGTGTCCTGAGTTTACCACTGTAGAACCTCCAGAGGTGGCGGCAACCGCCGCAGAACCTCCAGAGGTGTCAGCGGTATCTGTCAATGAACTTTCATTCTGTTGTGTTGCGGTCGAAGAGACCATTACTGAACTCTCCCTGTGTCCCATGTTTACCACTGTAGAACCTCCAGAGGTGGCGGCAACTGCCGCAGAACCTCCAGAGGTGTCAGCGGTATCCATCAATGAACTCTCGTCCTGTCCTGTCATGGCTATGGAGGCCATCTACGAATCCTCGTCCTGTCCTGTCGCAGCCAGAAGGGCGGTTCCTGAACTCTCGTCCTGTCCTGTCATGGCTATGGAGGCCATCTACGAATCCTCGTCCTGTCCTGTCGCAGCCAGAAGGGCTGTTCCTGAACTCTCGTCCTGTCCTGTCACGGCTATGGAGGCCGTCAATGAACTCTCGTCCTGTCCTGTCGCAGCCAGAAGGGCTGTCCTTGAACTCTCGTCCTGTCCTGTCACGGCTATGGAGGCCGTCAATGAACTCTCGTCCTGTCCTGTCGCAGCCAGAAGGGCTGTCCCTGAACTCACGTTCTGTCCTGTCACGGCTATGGAGGCCGTCAATGAACTCTCGTTCTGTCCTGTCACGGCTATGGAGGCCGTCAATGAACTCTCGTCCTGTCCTGTCGCAGCCAGAAGGGCTGTCCCTGAACTCACGTTCTGTCCTGTCACGGCTATGGAGGCCGTCAATGAACTCTCGTTCTGTCCTGTCACGGCTATGGAGGCCGTCAATGAACTCTCGTCCTGTCCTGTCGCAGCCAAAAGGGCTGTCCCAGAACTCACGTTCTGTCCTGTCACGGCTATGGAGGCCTTCAATGAACTTCCTGTGTCCCCTACCTCAGTCCTTGTGTCTGTGCATGTTCTGTCTTCTCCTTGTGTCTCCGTCCTCCCTAGGTCCCAGGCTCTGCTGTGGGTTCCTGCTCCGCTCTGGTGGTCTTCTGCACCACCGTGGAGATCTCAAGTCCCGTCTGGTCCGCCCTGGTGGGCTCAAGTCCCGTCTGGTCTGCCCTGGTGGGCTCCAATCCCGCCGGCTCCGCCCAGGTTTCCTGCGGTGTTGGCTCTGCCTTGGCCCCCAGTCACTCCGCTTCCACAGGGACCTGGCCCTCCATCCCTCCCCCTGTTCCGCCTCCGCTCCACCTCCCTCCTGGATTTATAGACTGTGTGGAGCGTCTGGAAGCCGCTCTTTGGGGGGGGGCTCTGTCACGAATCCAGTCTGCACTTCCATTCACCCACCACCAGAGGTCACTAGCTCACCACATGGACTTTCTCACCACACACCACATGGACTCCATTTCCCATCATCCAACACTAATCACACGCACACCTGATCCCACGCACATACTGATCACACACGCTTTATAAGCCTTGGACTTTCTCTGCCTCTCTGCCGAGTATTGTATGCGTGTACCGCTCTCCTAGTAGTAGCTACTCTACGAAGCCCTGGATTAACCCCTTCCGTGCCATTCCGTGTTTCTGTATTGTCCTGCGTTTTTCACTCCCCTAGTGTTAGCTGCTTTACAGAACGTTTGTTATTTTCTAGTCTTGTTCCCTGTATTTACCCCTGTCTCACTGTTTGGACTGTTTATTCCCTTGCCTTGGATTCTAGCCCGTGTTCCCTGGATTATCTCTCTGCCTTGCCCTCTGGATACTGTTCGCCGATCGTTGACCTTCGCTTGCCCTAGTTTACTCTTTGTCTTGTCCATGCCATACCCGTTTGCCATTGCTCGACCCTGCCTGTATTTGACTATGCCTGTTAATAAAAGCCTGCACATGGAACCGCACGCCTCTTGTCTCGTCAGCCACGTTACAATGAGGGTAAGTCAGTTTTATTTATAGAGCACATTAAATCTCAGCTTACACTGACTGAAGTGCTACACAAAAGTAAGTATAAAATACAATAAAATGTTAAATAAAATAGAGTAGAATTAAAAACAGAAAAGTTATTAATAATAACTTAATGACTATCCCTTTAAACATTTCCTTGTTCGTACAGTCTTTAATTATTTTGTGAAAAGTCTGATTATATTGTTTTTTAAATGTTATATTTTTGACTACACAGCCCACTGATTTATGCTTGAAAACATATTGTAAATGTTGTATTTCAGTAAATACATAAGAATAATCTCCTGTTCTGTCATCATTGCTTTGTACCAATGTTAGTTTTTGCTTAGTCATATGCAACTTAATTACTTTGAGTGTGATGAACTTAAATAATTTAAGTAGCTATATATATAGAGAGAGAGAGAGAGAGAGCTGTAAATACTTTTTTAGATTTGTTACCTGAATTCAAGTCAACCTGAGTGGAGTAAACTTATAATTGACTAAACAACACTTACAAATACAAGTTAATTTAAATGAATGTAGATGAGTTTATAGTACTCATTTTTATTGGTTTTAAAACGTATGGCAATCAGTTTCCTTAAACAGTTTGAGATACCAGCTTGTTGATTTTCACAGCATTAAGAAGGAAGTGGAAACACGTTGTGGTTTAGTGTCTCTGCACTGCACTGAAACCTGCAGTTTGATCAGTGCTTTTACAGACGGAAGACAATGGAGAAGGTCATGCTCTTTTGTGTTTTTTCATACAGGATTATTCAGATCGCTTCTAGCGGTAAATATATTCTACTTTACAATTTCACATTATTGATCTTTTTATCCTTAAATATAATTAATGTTTTATCTAAATCATTTCAAAGGATCAGTTTATGGTGTTTTCCAGCTGTTTCAGGACATGATGTGACTCTGTTAAGATTCCGGCTGAAGGAAAGCATCAGTCTGAACTGCAACACGACCGGCAGTTTTTTTTTTTTACTGTAAACTTTTTTACTGTATTACTGTGCCATAGAGGAACCATTTTTATTTCTACAAAGATCCTTCTAGTGATTAGTTCATAAAAGAAGCATTGCTTTCATAGTGTGAAAAACATGTGAATCATCTGTAGAACTGTATAAAGAACCTTTTGTGCAATAGAAAGATTCTGTGGGTGTTAAAGGTTATTTTTATGCTGTGAATGATTCCTCAGATCATGTGTGTTATTGAGGAGTTTGCTGCTAATAATATTGAAACTCAGTAAGTGATCATATATTTTAAATATTTTCAGACAAAGAGGACAAAGTTCATTCCGTCACAGAACCTCCAGAGGATGTTGAGATCACAGGTGAGAGCAGAAATCATTCTTACTCATATTTTATTTTATTTCAGGAACTCATTACGTGCATTAATGTATTTGTTATAGGTTATGCAAATTTTAAAAATCTAAAGAACCTTTTGTCCAATGGAAACATTACATGGATGTTAAAGGTTCTTCATGTATCGAATTAAAACCCTTTTTTTAATAAGTATAACTGTTCATAGTTACTGAGCAACATAACTATACTTGTTACATTATTATAGATAGTGCATCACAGATGTTACCACAATTTTATCACAGTTCAAACCCACTACAGCCAATCAGAATTAGTGTCTGAACTATCTGTGTTTCTTTGTTCTGTAGTTTAATTGGTTTATCTGTCTGTCTGCAGCCTCTACAGTCGCGGTGATGATGACGGAGCGTGTGATGATATTCAGTGGTGTTGGTCTGGCTGTGTTTGTGCTTTTTCTGGCTACAGTCGTTGCAGGAGGAATCATTCACTATTACGGTTGGCAGAAAGGATGGGCCGCAGCCAAACGTGCCGGTCTGACTGATTGAAAAAAACCCTAAATGACACTAAATATGTGTGCTTTACTCTATCACAATAATCAGCATTGTTGTATGTTACCACTGATGGTGGCTCACCAATGTGGTTCAGATCTCAGTTAGACTTCTGTTGTGCCTCTTTTATGCTATTTGAAAGGTTCAAAATTTGTTTTTGAGAGTCCTCAATAGGTTTACATGCATGCAAGATAAAAAAAAAAACATGCACTTTCATTAACTCTTTTGTGCATGTGCAATATTAAACAATTTGTTTGAAGATTCATATTTCCAAACCCCTCCTTTGTGTGAGGCTGATCTGCTCTGATTGTTCAGATATGTGTCCCTGGAGCACAAAACCAGTCATAAGAAGTTCAGGTATATTTGTAGCAAAAGCCAAAAATACATTGTATGGGTCAAAATGATCGATTATGCAAATGTGGTAACTTGTGACGTGTCAACAAATGACTCGTTTCAGCAATTCAGAGTCCACTCTTTCTTTTGAGAGACAATAACTTTATGATGCACTTGCTGCTTTACAACTTTGCAGACTGTTTACATTCACATACTAAATTACACACATAACATTACACACTGCATGAAAGGTCATTTTCAAAAATCCATAATAGGGGCACTTTAAAATGTACATTTAAGCTCAAGAGAAAATATAAATGCCATCTGTTTTATGGCACATAAAGCTTGTCTGATCAAATAAAGAGCAGTAAAACTAAGAAATCACATGTTTGTGCACTGACAGAAAACCTGATTATTAGCAATGCTAAACCTCTTCAAACACAACTGTATACAGTATATGAAATGATGCCAGATCTGTTCTCACAGTTTCAGAAAAAACATAAAATGGTTTCACATCATTTCACAATGAACATTCATGACTGACTGCAATAAGATCTCGCCATTAAATTTGCATTTGCGAAATATAATGAAGTGTAGACATGATGTAATTAAGAGATTCATTGTGCAACAAGGGTTGGAAATTAATGAGGGCTTGTGATAAAAATGCCACCAAAATAAACAAAAATGCCCCACAAATTCAAGACAAAGGGGCAAAAATTGTGTCACGAAATGGTCTCAAACAAGAAGACCCAAATGCAGCTTTTCAGTCCAAAAACAGTAATCCACATCTGGGCAAAAGCAGAAAAACATGAAAAATGTAACCCACGAGAACAGAAAACAATACTGATGCAAACAAGGGCTAACAGAACATGGTATATATAGGAATTAATAAGACTAATGACACACAGCTGGAAACAATGAGAACTAATAGACAGAGCAAAGGATGATGGGAAATGAAGTCCAGAGTTGACAAACTATAACCCAGAAGAAGTGCCCTCTGGTGGCCGTTATAGGCACTCCAGCAGATGGCTGTGACAAATTGCCCCTGCACAACTGAACAATGTATTACGGCTGTCATTAAAATGAAAAGTGCAAATGAATGAAAAGTATTCACTCACACTGCATCAGATTGCCTTTTTTTTTTTTTTTTTTTTTTTTGCATCACAGTGTAAAAGTGTTAAGTACTCCTTTTCAATTTTGTTTGGGTAAAAGTCCAAAAGTACTTGATTTTTAATGTACTTAAGTATTAAAAAAAAAAAAAAAATAGGCCTACTGATTGATAAATGTTTATTTATTTAGCAATTCTATCCTCCTGCGAAAAATATATGCCATAACATAAGTGAAAATAACAAATATACCATACAGAAATTAGGGGAAACAATTTGTGTTGCCAAATATAAACATACAATATAAAAACAGACGCCACATTGGGCAAAATGTGTTAGTATTTAAGAACTTTATGCAAAGATAGTTTTTTTTTTTTTGGTTGCAGTATTTATTCATTTTTGTTAATGTTAATTAATAAAATACAGCTGTCTATTGTTAGTTCATGTTAGTTCATGACCATTAATTAATTTTAATATATGTAACATTTAATAAAGCATTAGTAAATGCTGTAATTAATCTTAACTGAGATTAATAAAAGCTTTACAATTATTTTTCATTGTTAGTTCATGTTCACTAATTATTATTACTGTTCACTATTATTTAATATACTATTTTTATGTGTATTTTATTCTATATTAGCCTATTCTACACTTGTTATTACATATTGTATTTTCTATTGTTATTATTTGCCATAATAAATCTATTGTTATTATATTTTTGACTTTATTATTCTACAATTTACTACATATACTTTTTAATATTACACATTATTTTAAATTATACTACGGGGCCGTTGAATGCTTGAATCTGATTGGCTGACGAACGTTCTGAGGTGTGCAATTATTTTCAGGGAAACACACGGCGAACGTAGTTCCAGGCAGCTCTTGACCGCATTACATGACCATATCACTTCGCCAAATGATTTCTGTTATTTCAAAGGTCTTACAACAGCAAAATAACCAAAACCCACAACGACACTGGCCAAATAAATAAATATAGTAAACAATATGATAAAAACAACAGATCATGTCCATGTTTTTGCCACAAAATTAGGCTTTATTATGTACGGAAAGCACATACTCTCTCTCTCCCTCACAGACCGCACACACATAACAGTTACAGTTTACACACACTAGCATACATCACACTAATGTTGTTAGCTCTACTCTGACGATTTTATCAGTAAACAACTTAAAAACTACATGCAAACTACATGTAAATTTTAAAACTTGCAGTTAAGTAATTAATATGATTAATTAAGTGCTGATTGAGCATTAGTGATGAACACCTGCTGTTAACAAACAGAATCACTGACAGAAAGAGAAACATAACAACAACAACTGACTTGTGAACCTTAACAATGGTGACCATTAAAATTTTACTATAATCAATACAACATCCATTTAATCAGAGATTAGACTCTCAACGAGATCAGCTCACTAATAGATGATTGTCATTATAAATATATACCAAACAACTACTGATTATTTCTTCTGGGCTTTTGAATTATAAGAAACATGTTTGAGGAACACACAGTTACAACAACCAGAGAAAAAGACCCAACTAATAAAGAAGTCAAGGGTCAAGAGCCCAACTAAAGCAGACACTGATCTCTAACATGGTTACTTCAAATGAAACAAATCAACATCTAAACCTTAGTTAATTCTCAATAAGATCTTCTGTAGATGTCTGACAGAAATAAAGTCAGTCTGGTTATTAATAAGTGGAGCTGGTGATGCTGTTTGTGGGGTTGTTTAATCAGATCTTGAGATTTCATGTATTTTATTTCAGTTGATTTCCTCTAAGGCTGTGGCTGAAGTCAGTTGTTCTTCTTGTGTTTCTCTTTCTGTCAGTGATTCTGTTTGTTAACAGCAGGTGTTCATCACTAATGCTCAATCAGCACTTAATTAATCACTTAATTACTTAACTGCAAGTTTTAAAACTTACATGGTTTAAGCCAAAGGGAATTGGTTTACACAAACTGTTTGAGTTAACGTGACTAGTCGGGTTTTACGGTGTATCTTCTCCGATGAGTGAGTGGGTGACCTGTGCTGGTGGGTGAATGGGATTTCCAGATTCGGAACAATTCTTGTCTTTAGTCATACACATTATGACCAAGAGGAGGATGCAGAAGATCAAGGCCAGGATGTAACCTATAATCTTAAAAACAAATAAAAAAATAAATCAAAAACAAAATTAAACAACTGTATAAGTTATATGTGCATGTTGTACGTTAATGGTTTATTAACGCAATTGTTTTTGGCAAAATAACTAAATAAAAAATAGTGACATTTAATTGTTTAGGACAGAAAGGAATATTTCCCTGCAAATTCTGTTGGAGAAACTTGCCCCTTACCTACTTAAAATGAAATAAAATAAATAAATATATAAATAAATCTGTAAATTCCAAAATATTTTGATTTGAAAGTTCACTGTTCAGATATTTAATTATCTACCTTCACTTAATTAAAACTTTATGAAAACATTCTTATCATTAGGTCTTTCTGTTTGATTATGCTGTCTTTAATGATATTTGAAACATATAATAGATTATGAAATATTGTTTTATTAATTTATAATTAGTGATTTCTAGGTCTTGTGTTACAGATTTCTTTTTTCTTTTCTTTTTTTTCAGTTGAAATATTAGGTCCGTTGTGATCTCTGTGTTATGTATTCTTTGACAAAACTCAGAACTTGTATGGAGCAGGATTTAAAAAATAAATACATAAATAAAAAACTTGGTATTTACCTTTGATTGATTATTTTTCTGTTGTGTGAAGTGATATTTTTCAGTCTCATTTGATTCAGGTTTGCACCAACTCAAACAATTAGGATGGATTTTTGTATCGCAGGTGTACACTCCATTCCAGTTTGTGCATAAACATGCAACATAATCACCATCAATGAAATATATACAGAACCACAATAGAGGTGGAATGCCCTGAATCATATAATAAAGGTATTCTTCAGACTTAGATCTATTGCTGTCTGTTTGAAATTCTCCACTTTTATCATTTTTTTGTTCTTCAAATCTTAAAAATAGTACCAATGTTATTCCACCAAAGAGGGCAGGCATAGTCAAGGTTAGTATTGCTAGACTTTGATTCAATCCAATAATGCATGGGCATGAAAATTTTATACCCACAAACCCCTGAAAACTCAGTAACAAAAAGCTCACTGGAGCAGTAGTCTTAATAATAATTGTGTTTTTGCTCTGTCTGTTGTTTCCGCTTCTTTCACTAATAGGAGAAGGTATTTTCTGATGTTGATGCACCAAGTATCTCTGATGACTCTTTGTTTGATTGCTCCTGTTCCTTCTGCTCAGTGGATTGTGATCCAGTCCACAAGATCCCCTGCAATGAACAAAATACTGGTCTATTACTAATTATTAGTAGTAATAATTATAATAATAATATGAGCATATATCATTTATAATTAATATGAACACAGAATAATTGAATTGCTATTTTGTTTGTATGGCCAATACATTTGCAGAAAATGTATCACTAAAATAAATATTCTGTTGTATCAACAATTTAAGAACATTATTTCATGGTATTACAATAGAAAAGTAACTTAACTTGTCAGTGAAAGCCATTCAGTGAATGTTTATATTAGAAACCAATGAACGAGAGTAGGATCTCCTTCTCAGGTTTGATTGTCTCGTACTATGTATAGTACATAACATTTACAATGTACAGAACATACAGTTTGTACAAATGGATAGATGCTGAAATGTACAATATGGACACGGCAGCATTTAAAATGTAAACATTACAAAAAAGTTTTGGTACTTACATTTTACTATAGATAAGGTCTATATTTTAGTTCAGTGGCCTTTATCTGTCTGTCTGTCATTTAAGAAAACATTAAGAGTTTTAAATTATACATAAATTACATTGTGTAATATTTAACATTAGTTAATATATTCAATAGGGGTGACCACAAATAGTCGACGATTCAATGCTTCGATGGGAGGAGCCTAATTTGACTCGAGGTGTTATGAACATGCCATTTTAGCTACACTGAAAAAAAAGATTTGTTGGATTTACTCAATTGAATTATGGACATTGGTTCCACACGTTTAGTTTGAGTTCACAGTGTCCTACACATTTATGTGGTTTCATTATAATACTTTTGTGTTAACCAGATGTATTTTCAAAAATTAATGAGTACATAGTCTTTTTAAGTTATCCTAACATAATTCAGTTATGTTAGCTTGACATTATTATTTTATTTTAGATGCTTGGATTATGTTAATTCGGTGCAATTAAATTAAGTTAGTTTAACATAATTTTGATAACTTTTAATGGTTTGTTGTTTCATTTCATTTTCAATAACACAAAAACCTTCTGTAAAGCCTTTATTTAATCATTTGAACAATGCGTCATTTAAAGGACATGTCTAAACAACATTTTGCTTTCAAAAACTTAGCATGAATAACTTCTCTGATGATTAAATGTAATAAAACCCAACAGTTAGAGTAACTCAGACCGTTTGAGGAAACTCATTGCCTTAAAACATTTAAGTTTTTAAAACTAACAATTATGAGTGCTCAACATATTTCAGTTGAGTTCACTAAAATAAGATATACATTGCAGTTAAGTAATTAAGTGATTAATTAAGTGCTGATTGAGCATTAGTGATGAACACCTGCTGTTAACAAACATAATCACTAAAGAAAAGATAAACACAAGAACAACAACTGACTTCAGACACATGCTTAGATGAAATCAACTGAAATAAAATACATGAAATCTCAAGATCTGATTAAACAACCCCACAAACAGCATCACCAGCTCCACTTATTAATAACCAGACTGACTTTATTTCTGTCAGACATCTACAGAAGATCTTATTGAGAATTAACTAAGGTTTAGATGTTGATTTATTGTTTCAACTGAAGTAACCATGTTAGAGATCAGTGTCTGCTTTAGTTGGGCTCTTGACCCTTGACTTCTGTGTTAGTTTTTTTTTTTTTTTTTTTTTCCTCTTTCTGGTTGTTGTAATCATGTGTTTCTCAAACACATTTGTTACAACTCAAAAGCCCAGAGAAAATGATCGGTAGTTGGTTGTCATATATTTATAATGACAATCATCTATAAGTGAGCTGATCTCATTGAGAGTGAAGATACACTCATTGTGTGTTTAGTTTCTGATTAAATGGATGTTGTACTGATTACAGTAAAAGTGATTCTCAGAGACCGTGGTTCTGTGACCATCAGTTGATATAAGGTACTTTCCAAACAGTTTGTCCACAAAAAGTTTGAATCTATGGCAACAAAATAGACTCACACAGACATCAAGAATCAGCTTGTGAACCTCAACAATGGTGACCATTAAAAAAAAATTCATGCTGCAATGCATGCTGGGAGCCATAGATGAGTTTTGTACTATGCTAGTACCCAGCATGCATTGCAGCATGATTTTTTTTTTTTTTTTAATGGTCACCATTGTTGAGGTTCACAAGCTGATTCTTGATGTCTGTGTGAGTCTATTTTGTTGCCATAGATTCAAACTTTTTGTGGACAAACTGTTTGGAAAGTACTTTATATCAACTGACCGTCACAGAACCACTGGCTCTTAGAATCACTTTTACTATAATCAGTACAACATCCATTTAATCAGAAACTAAACACACAATGAGTGTATCTTCACTCTCAATGAGATCAGCTCACTTACAGATGATTGTCATTATAAATATATAACAACCAACTACCGTAAATTTCTTCTGGGCTTTTGAGCTGCAACAAATATGTTCGAGGAACACATGATTACAACAGCCAGAGAAAAAACAACAACAACTAACACAGACCTCAAGGGTCAAGAGCCCAACTAAAGCAGACACTGATCTCTAACATGGTTACTTCAGTTGAAACAATAAATCAACATCTAAACCTTAGTTAATTCTCAATAAGATCTTCTGTAGATGTCTGACAGAAATAAAGTCAGTCTGGTTATTAATAAGTGGAGCTGGTGATGCTGTTTGTGGGATTGTTTAATCAGGTTTTGAGAGATTTAATGTATTTTATTTCAGTTGATTTAATCTAAGGCTGTGTCTAAAGTCAGTTGTTCTTGTGTTTCTCTTTCTGTCAGTGATTCTGTTTGTTAACAGCAGGTGTTCATCACTAATGCTCAATCAGCACTTAATTAATCACTTAACTGAACTCAACTGAAATATGTTCAGAGCGCTCTTAATTGTTAGTTTTAAAAACTTAAATGTTTTAAGGCAATAAGTTTCCTCAAATGGTTTGAGTTAACCCAACTTGTCGGGTTTTACAGTGCATTTAATCATCAGAGAAGTTATTCATGCTAAGTTTTTGAAAGCAAAATGTTGTTTAGACATGTCCTTTAAATGACGCATTGTTCAAATTATTAAATAAAGGCTTTACAGAAGGTTTTTGTGTTATTGAAAATGAAATGAAACAACAAACCATTAAAGTTATCAAAATTATGTTAAGCTAACTTAATTTAATTGCACCGAATTAACATAATCCAAGCATCTAAAATAAAATAATAATGTTAAGCTAACATAACTGAATTATGTTAGGATAACTTAAAAAGACTATGTACACATTACTTTTTGAAAATACATCTGATTAACACAAAAGTATTATAATGAAACCACATAAATGTGTAGGACACTGTGAACTCAAACTAAACGTGTGGAACCAATGTCCATAATTCAATTGAGTAAATCCAACAAATCTTTTTTTCAGTGTAGAGTAACTCAGACCGTTTGAGGAAACTCATTGCCTTAAAACATTTAAGTTTTTAAAACTAACAATTATGAGTGCTCAACATATTTCAGTTGAGTTCACTAAAATAAGATATACATTGCAGTTAAGTAATTAAGTGATTAATTAAGTGCTGATTGAGCATTAGTGATGAACACCTGCTGTTAACAAACATAATCACTAAAGAAAAGATAAACACAAGAACAGCAACTGACTTCAGCCATAACCTTAGATGAAATCAACTGAAATAAAATACATTAAATCTCAAGATCTGATTAAACAACCCCACAAACAGCATCACCAGCTCCACTTATTAATAACCAGACTGACTTTATTTCTGTCAGACATCTACAGAAGATCTTATTGAGAATTAACTAAGGTTTAGATGTTGATATGTTTCATTTGAAGTAACCATGTTAGAGATCAGTGTCTGCTTTAGTTGGGCTCTTGACCCTTAACTTCTATGTTAGATGTTTTTTTTTTTTCTCTGGCTGTCGTAGTCATGTGTTCTTCGAACATATTTGTTACAGCTCAAAAGCCCAGAGGAAATTATCGGTAGTTGGTTGTTATATGTTTATAATGACAGTCATCTGTAAGTGAACTGATCTCATTGAGAGTGAAAATAGACTCACTGTGTCTAATCTCTGATTAAATGGATGTTGTATTGATTATAGTAAAAGTGATTCTAAGAGCCAGTGTTTGTCTAACTCAGTTACAGCAGCCAAACAATAACTAATTTTAAAGAGTCAAGGGTCAAGAGCCCAACTAAAGCAAACACTGACCACCGTGACGGTGACCCAATGGTAAAACATGATTTTCTCCTTCAGTGATTCTGTGTTAACATCAGGTGTCTTCAATAATTCAGTTTTGGGGGCCTGGAAACACAAGCTTTTGAACACGATGCCTGTATCATCTCCATGTAAACAACAAAAACATGAATTTGCGAAAAAGGTGATGTCATGTGTATGCATATTACGTTTTTGCGCAGTGTTTCTTGATCGCCAACTACTGGCCTGACATGCATAACATAGTATCATTAGCATAGTGATTTTTGTCCAATGAAACGAATATTTTTGTTTGAATTTTACTTAATTTTTTCATGCTATTTTACTCATTTTGAATGGTTAATTGTTAGCATTTCATTTGATTAATTCTAATTAATTTTAATGTGTTGAATTTAATTAATAATATTGCATGTAATATTTTGAAACAAATATATTTTTTACAGTGTACACTCTTAAAAAAAAAAAAAAAAAAAAAAAAAAAGTTTCCAGAAGCCACTTTTCTCAGAAAGAGAAAAGTTTTGTTCTTCTCGACAAAAAAACAGTTTTTGTAACCTTTTTTAAATTATTTTTCTTAGTATAAAAAATTAAATATTCTGAAAGACCTTTTTCCACTATAAAGAACATTTTGTAGAATGAAAAGGTTAATGAATGTTAAAGTTTCCTCATAGATTGATCAATGCTAATAAAGAGCCATGAGTTTTAAGACTGTATTTCATCCAAAGCCATCCCATTTTCCAGTCATTTGGCAAACATCTCATTTAAGAAAAAAAAATCCTTTTGATTCAATTGATCAAAACAGTAACTGCATTATATAATATACAGCACCACACAAGTACATGAGGTGTTTTTTTTCCCTCCAATATCAGTTGACAAATTCATAGATTGCTGGAGCATGTACTGTACAAATGAACTGTGTTGAGAAGCAACTCAGTAATTCTTATCAGTGTTCAGATCAGCGTGTTTAATGTTGCAAGATCACAGTTCACCAGAATATCATCTCACTTATGGAAGCATCACCAAACTTTGAATCAAACTTGGATGGATTGAATCAGTGGTGGCTGGTGCTAATTGTTAATTTATAACAATTTGGTGTTAATTTATATTAACGTAATTCAGAGATAATTGTCCACACGAGGGAGCCACAGAATAGCAAACCCTTCAAGATAAAGACTGAAAACGGTTAAATAAAATTGACTTTTTATTTTTTTTTAAATTGCATATAAATTTACTATATTTCCATAAGGTTTAATAAAGTCCAATGTAATAAGTATGCAAAAACTGTAATCTCCTAGAGACTTATAGACCATTATGTTTTTTATCTTATAATTTTAATGTTATTGTGGCTTCAGTGTAACTTCCACAAATTCTTTCAGAATGTCTTGACAGACGAGGAGAAGTTTGTATACAATCTCTGAAGAGTGCCAAAGAAAGCTAAACAGTCTCTGTTTGAAGATGCTGCATCACATAAAAGGAGCTTGTATCAACGATAGCCAGAGATATTGTCAAAAACATAAATTATTGTCAATCATAAGAGGATTTGGCATTTCCAATTAATGTAGGCCTGTTACATTCTTATTTTCATTAGGCCTATAATTATTATGAAGTTACTTTTATTATTAAATTAAAAGTAGCCTACGATTAATTTGCCCCGCAATAATTACCACATAATTGACGTTCTGCGAGGATAAAATTAGGCTGTATTTACTCAATTAAAATGTTTTTTAAAAAGGTCTTTTAAAACAGGTCTATTAGGCTATAGGCTACCCACAATGAATTATAGTCCTATAATTAAAATATTATCATTGCAGTCATCAATGAAATAAAAAGATTTTATTTCATGCACCGACTTTCAAAAACAACCCTTTTAACACATTTTTTTTTTCTCAGTATGTACGGGCCACAAGGGAAATATTAAGGAAATAAATGAAAAGAGCTATAGGCTATATCGTTATCAGCATATGTTGAAGTAGATTCGTCTCTCGTCATCTCTGAGAGAATATGCGGCATCAGATGCCGAAAGCTCTGTTATTACTCCGTCATTCCGTTTTTACTTTCACATTCTGATTATAGTGAATTGACTGAGATTAAGATGTTCACTGCCATAAATCATGCGCAAAGTTTGCATGTGTGCAAACGCATGCTTGTGTGATATTATTGGCTCATCTTCATGGGTTAAAACAGAAATATTTCCAACATTGCAATGTAACCAATTGCCCCGCCCCCCCCGCATCTAAAACGTACCGAACCTTGAATTTTGAGACATTTTGTGAATTTTTCTGAGCTTCGTTATATATATATCTGCCGCCATGAATTGAGTTTCCTTCTCCCTTTTTCAACAGCTGGGTCAAAGTTCAATCTGCATCTGACTTTATCATCATTCCACATGGACCTATACCAAGATAGGTCAATTCTGATGGTAGTTGAAAAACTTAGGTTTACAGGATTTGTTTCAAAACCAAACCGGTTCAATCAGACTGTTGGTACCATGATGCTGATCATCAACCTTCTCTGTCAACTCAGGCTTTGATTCTAAAGTCATGAAGCCTGTGTACATGACAGTGTGATATCAGTGGCAAACAGCCAATCACATGCCTTGAAACATAGAAAAATTGTGATTCATTTCTCACACTTCTTGCAAGACTTCTCTCTTCTGCTGACTGAAAAATATGAATTACATGACTTTACACGGCACTATCAACGCAAGTGAAAGTTGTGGAGTTACTTTATATAGTTTGTTGTGCTTGTATACCAGTTAAAAGATCCTAAAACTCATAATTCACATCTTACTCATCCATAAGTGCCTTGTAAACAGCGAATGAATAATTATGTCTTATCAGGATGGATGGTATTAGACGTCTTGGATGCTTTCCCGCCGGTGACCGTCTCAGCTCAGTCAAGTCCGTGCCTCTTGAGGCTCGATTATGATATATTCAGGTTCAGATAACAGGTTATTATTGTTAATGAACGACTCAGAGACTTGTTTAAGAAAGTTAACGAATCACCAAAACATTGGTTTCGTTTTATTAAAAAACAAATAACTCATTAGCAAATAACAAAATAACAGCGAGTAGTCTTCACCACGAAAATCGGCCTTGACAAAAAGTCTAACCAGCACTTATATAGTTCTCTTTGTTCCTTCTTACAACTGCTCCGCCCCTCTCTCTCTCAAGGAGGAAGCATAGCCTTTTGTGTCAGAGTCTGCACAAAGTAATGTCAAAAGTTCAAAGAGAAAAAAAAAATACAGCATCTCTAAATAGCGAAGGTGTCTAGTTCTATTTTAAACTATAGAAGAAAATTGTAACACCTGTTTATAACATAAACAATACATAAGCCTATATGTCTAAACCACAATATAACACCTCTAGCAGGTGTTATGAGCATCTTATGCCACGGTTAGCTAGAAATTCCACTTTGCACCGAGGTGCAAAACCGTTCTTGCTTTTAACCGTTCTGTTACAAAGATAAGCATAGCAAATACATAGCAGTTAAACCCACAAAATTATCATCATCTGCCTTCATTTTGGAGATGATCTTCTGGTCTTCTCACTCTCTCTTGGGCCCGTCTGCGACGCTCCTTCTTCTCCTGTTTCTTGACCTCCCTACTCCAGTTTCTTTGTATCCCTTGAACTTAAAAATCATCATAATCAACTTCTATTTTATCTGATCTCTTTTTGGAGGTTTTATTAGAGGGTTGGTCGGGAAATCTCATATCAAATATGAGATATGCGGATGGGGGGGCAGGGGTCGCATGGGAAGGGTCCCGGGCGCCACCGCTCCTGGCCGCCCGTAGATGCACTCTCACCACTCTGGCTACGGGAACAGCGGGCCAGCGGGCCGGAGGAGAGGGGATCTCCGCTGAGCCCAAAAAAACAGCATCGCACACGCCTGTTCTGGGGAGTGGGGTGAAGACAGATTGATAAGGACTCACCCCCGGTCTTGCACAACAGATGACTTTTAAATTGATTTAATGGGTTTTACTTGATTTAATGACTTTTAAATTGATTTAATGGTAATATTTCATTGTGTTTTAGAAATTTGACTTGTTTTTTATCACACAAAAGAAGGAGATGCTTGTTTTAGATTGCTTTTATTCTTGAGGTTTCACACCTTTTAAACACACACACACACACACACACAGAAATGGACTCAAAAAACAAGACACACAATGGTTTTTATTGTTGTTTTTAGAAATTTTTTTATTTTTCTTTTAAACCAGGTGTATTTATTCCTGCTTGTTCTTTTAAATGTGTGATGAAAATGAAAAGAAACGTGTGAACATGTTCAAACGAGAATTGTGACAATAAACTTTTTTCGAAAGAAAAAAACAAATATTTGTACGTTGCTGAATTAAAAGCTTGAAGCAGATGTGTTTACACTTTCTGCTTTCATTCACTTGAATGAACATCACTCCACCTGTAGCTGATGTGTGGTTGAGGAAAGACACCCACATGATTGTAAAGCGCTTTTGGTGTGTTTCAATACATAGTAAAGCGCTACATAAGTGCTTCATTCGTCACAAAGATATCTCTCTTTGGTAATATCCAGCTGTTTATAAACAAATCGTCACCTTAAAAAAGAAAAGCTGTCACTCAGGCTTCTAGACGTGAACACTTATCATAGGATCCTCAACAATGGTGACAATAATTATTCATGCTGCAGTGCATGATGGGAGTTTTTACTATGGTGTTACCCAGTATGCATTGCAGCATGAAGCATTTTGCTGATTGTCACCATTGTTGAGATTCATATGCTGGTTCTTGATGTCTCTGTGTGTATAAATAGCTCTGGAGTTTCAATATTTATGTGTATTACAGAAATTTAAAATTTATTCAATATAGCTATTAGAACAACACTTCCATCGCATGCTGTAGTTTCACAGGGTTGATTATTAAAAACCTGAACACATAAATAAAAAAAAAAGAGTTATTTTGGAAGTAAACAGGTCAGCGCCTGATGACTATCTCATCATATGAAAACAGCTATTAGCTTCTCACTGTAGAGCACTGATCTCTCTGCTTTATAACAGCACATGCACTGCTGCAGAGAGAGATCTGACACAGAAGTCAAGGGTCAAGAGCCCAACTAAAGCACGCATTGATCTCTGCAGTGTTGGGCAAGCTACTTGGAAAATGTAGTGAGCTAAGCTAACAATTACTCTTCTTTAAATGAAGCTTAACTACACTAAAGCTACAGCCCTGGGAAATGTAGCAAGCTAAGCTACGGCAACATGGCAAAAGTAGTTTACTACATCCAAGCTATTTAAAAAAAAAAAAAATCTATTGAACCAACATCATACCAAGTCAATGCTCTCTCAGTGATCAATAAAACTGTCAGTCAAGCTGATAGACAGGCATCAGTTTAATTGTTTATTCAACAGCTGTTACAAACCAATTTGGCAACATAATCAGTATCAAAAACAGGGCCGGATTGACCTCAAATTGTGACATAGGCAAAATAAATTTTTGCTGTCGGCCGGAAACCTCCTATTGGTAGTTAGTATTGTGGCTTTATTGTATACAGATACATTTATATAAATTGTAACACTTCACAATAAGGTTCAGTAGTTAACATTAGTTAACTAGTGTTAACATGAACTAAGAATGAACAATACTTCTGCAGCATTTATCTTAATGTTAATTTCAACATTTATTAATGCATTATTGAAATCCAAAGTTGTTTGTTAACATTTGTTAATGCACTGTGAACTAACATGAACTACCAATGAACGACTATATTTTCATTAACTAACATTAACAAAGATGAATAAATACTGTAACAAATGTATGTTAATGAAATCGTATTGTATAGTGTTACCAGATGTTTAGGCCTACAGATATGTTTATGTGCATCGTTGCATGTGTCATTAGATATTAATATAAACATTTCACCAAAATCAAGTTCAAAAATGAAGCTTTTGACCAGCGAATGTTTTTCTTTTCTTTTTTTTTTCCTGACTCGTGTCCCGTTTCCCCCAGTTTTCTGTCATTATGTGGGCGTTCAGTTTTTTTTCTGTTATTTGGCCAAAGTATCATAATATGAAAGATTCAGCGCTTCGCACGAGCTATTTGGCTGTGACTTGACAACAAATACTAGAGAGATCTTCTCCGCTCCTCAAAAACAAACAAACAAACAAAAAGCATAGTTTTTTGAGTAAAGAAACCGCTGTACTTATTCAATCAACAGTTCTTTTATTACCTTCAGACTGCAAACAAGCTGAGATGCTCTAAACTGCGCGCCGCACTTCATTGACGAGAGAGGCGGGAGGAATAATGAGGTTTGACTGACAGTTTGAGGAGCCAATGGCGTTACGAGCTTTAGTGTCTGTGGCGTCACGTACTGATCCAGGATCAGTGATCCGTAGCTGTTATATTTCTGATTTGAGCTTGAGTTTCAGAATGCTTTCTTTGGAAAATGTAACGTTAGCTTTTGTTGACGCTACCGCGCTACCTGATCAAAAAAAGAGCTTAACTACCGAAAAGCTATTTGATTCAGAAAGCAGTGACGCTACCGCCACGATAGCACACGTACATCTAGGAGACGTCTATTTGACATCTGCATTTACATCTGCAAGACGTATTTTTTAGGGTGTTTGCTCATCTGCAATACGTCTATCGGACGTCTCCTTTTAGATGTCAAATAAACGTCTATTAGATGTCTTTAAGATGTTTATGATTTAGAATGTTTGTAAAACTGACATCTGAAAGATGTCTGTCAGACGTTTGTAGACTGCAGATGCTTTCCAGATCAAGAGATCTTTAACAGACATCTTGCAGACGTACGTGTGCTATCTGGGTGAGAAATGTAGTTAAACTAATAGCGTCACTACTTGTAGCGACGCTACTGCCCAACACTGGATCTCTGTGATGGTGGCGTCATTTTAACCATTAAAACATCAACATCTGATCCTCTGTAATTCTCAATAACAGCAGGTGTTCATCACTAATGCACAATCATCATTTAATTAGTCACTTAATTATCTCATTAACTTTAACTCTTTGAGGACTTGGGATTTGACTTGAGACTTGTTTGTGACTTGAAAGGAATGTCTTGGTTCCTCCTCTGGTGAAATCAGCTGCTGAGTTCATGGGTGGAACAAAAATATGGCAGGACTTTTACTTTCTGACCCCTGGACTTTACAACTCTGAATGGATGTTGTATTGATGATAGTAAAAGTGCTTCTGCGACAATCAGTTGATATAAAGGACTTTCTAAACAGTTTGTCCACAAAAAAAAAGTTTTAATCTATGTGAGCAATTAGACTCACACAGACATCAAGAATCAGCTTGTGAACCTCAACAATGGTGACTATTAAATTTTTTTTTTACATTTTAAATCATGCTGCAATGCATGCTGGGTACTAGCATAGTACAAAACTCATCCATGGATCCCAGCATGCATTGCAGCATGATTAAAAAAAATGTAATAGTTAATTCTCAATAAGATCTTCTGTAGATGTCTGACAGAAATAAAGTCAGTCTGGATATTAATAAGTGGAGCTGGTGATGCTGTTTGTGGGGTTGTTTAATCAGATCTTGAGATTTCATGTATTTTATTTCAGTTGATTTCATCTAAGGCTGTGGCTGAAGTCAGTAGTTCTTGTGTTTATCTTTCTGTCAGTGATTGTGTTTGTTAACAGCAGGTGTTCATCACTAATGCACAATCAGCACTTAATTAAACACTTAATTACTTAACTGCAAGTTTTAAAACTTACACGGTTTAAGCCAAAGGGAATTGTTTTACCCAAACGGTTTGAGTTAACGTGACTAGTCGGGTTTTACAGTGAACTTGTCATTTTAAATTTTTAAAGTGATATTGTTCATTGCACTTTAGTCTATTCAGCTTTATTCTTAGTTAAGAAACCTTCACAATTTAAGTTCACAAAACTTAAATGATGTTTATTGCACTTGTTTTTGTAAGTCCTGTCAACTTTATTGTCAGTTAAGACAACTTCACAATTTAAGTCCACATAACTTGACATTTTAAGGCATTTTAAGTTTGTTGCCTTAAAAATTTAAGTTGGCTCAACCTTTTTTTTTTTTTATAGCAGTGTAGGCCTGAAGTTCAGTAAACTCAAAAAAGCTTTGCAGTTGGTTGCTTTATTTTTTTAAGTTAACTCAACTTTTTATTTTTTACAGTGTACACTGTAAAAAAAAATCTGTTAAATTTACGGAAAAATAACTACAAATTGCAAATAACAGCAACACACACGCATGCGTGATTAAAACTAACAAAGAGATTATCATTACATCTGATACAGTTACTGCCTTTAAGCATTACGGTGACATTTGTTTAATAGGGATTTTTTGCAGCTCTTTAATAGCTGGATGTCTCTCAATAAACCAAAGAGAGACACCTTCATGATGTTCATTCAGGTGAGCTAAAAACAGTAAGCGCAAGCTCATCTGCTTCTTTAAGCTTTATAATTCAGCAATGTACAAATGTTTGTTGTGAAACAACATTGCAATTGCTTAAAGGGGTGGTTTACTGTTTTCTTTTTTCTAGGCTTGATTGGGGTGCAGTCTAACATGTGTTTATGCTTCGTTTTTTTAAAAACGCATTATTTTTCATATAATTTACCTTTATTCCACAACGCTCTGTCCCTTCTCTGACAAACACCTCGATTATTTCCTGGTTTTATGAAGCCCCTCCCTCAGAAATACGTGATGGGCTCTGATTGGTTAGCTGGCTCAGTGTGTTGTGATTCACTAAACCGCCGAGCGTGCGTCTAAATGTCCCACCCGTCAGCTCAGCGGCATGTGCTCCGGTCGTAAACAATGGCGTCGTCTATATTGCTTATCAATTTGAGCCCGATTGAGGCGCAGAGGATATTAGTGAAGAGGTTTGCTCAGAACCTGTGCAAGCACGACTCTTAATGGTATGTTTGTTTGTTTGTTGTCTCATACTTTTAGATATGCTGTTATTATACTAATGCTTATGTTAGCTTATAATATACGGTTTTATTCTGATTAAAGCTTTAATACAGTACCGCAACCGCACACGCGTCCATGTATAACGCTTCTCCTTGCTATGTGAAAATGTATAATTGGAACAGTTTGTTGGAGCTGATCTGACGATCTAAATGAGAGAGAGAGAGAGAGAGAGAGAGAGATGCAGAGCAGAGCGACGCGAGGAACAGTATTAAGAGGCTGTTTTAGAACATTGATTTTGAAACTTGTGAATCCATTAGAATTGATAGAAGACAGAATCGCGATTCATATATGCATAGATTTTTACATGCACCCCTAGTTTTCTCTTCCTCTTCTCTAAAGCAGCACAGCATGGCCCCGCCCCCTTCCTTACATGTTCCCAAGGGCGGGGTTTATCTGGGTCAGTGACGTATCAGACCCGGGAAGTAGTTTGTTGTAGTCCCTTACCAGCCGTTTTTGTAGGCATTAAACTTCCAGAATTTTAAAAGATGATATCTCTGTTTGCATTGGACTTTCAGCACTGCAACTTTACAGATATTGGTTATGCTCAAACAGCAACACTACACACTAAATAACATTAAAAAAAAATGAAATTACAACAAACCACACTCTAAAAAATGCTGGGTTAAATATAACCCAACGCTGGGTTAAAAAGGGACAAACCCAGTGGTTGGGTTGTTTTGACCCAGCGGTTGGGTTATTTTGACCCAGCAGTCGGCAGAGGTGGAAAGTCCAGGGGTCAGAAAGTAAAAGTCCTGCCATATTTTTGTTCCACCCATGAAGTCAGCAGCTGATTTCACCAGAGGAGGAACCAAGACATTTCTTTCAAGTCACTTGCAAATCTCAAGTCAAATCCCAAGTCCCCAAAGAGTTAAAGTTAATGAGATAATTAAGTGACTAATTAAATGATGATTGTGCATTAGTGATGAACACCTGCTGTTATTGAGAATTACAGATGTTGATGTTTTATTGGCTAAAATGATGCCACCGCCATGGAGATCAGTGCTTGCTTTATTTGGGCTCTTGACACTTGACTTCAGGTTTTAGATATGTCTCTGTAGCAATGCATGTGGGGTTGTAAAGCAGAGAGATCAGTGCTATGCAGTAAGAAGGTGTTCATATAATAAGATAGTCATCATGAGTTGGCCTGGTTACAATAAAAAAAAACACGGATCCATCAGTAGGCAGTAAAACAAACAGCTACACCTTTAGACAATTAAGCATCTGTTATTCATATTTCTTTAGATTGTGAGGGAAAAACTTTCTGGCTTAGCTGGGATTTGAACCAGAGATCTTCTTGCTGTGAGGAGACAGCATTTCACTCTGAGCCACTGATGCTGCGCTTAGCTGTAGACATTAAATACAGGTACAGAACTCTGTTTGGATAGATGCTGAAATGTACAACATACACAGCAAAAACCTCAATGAACACTGCACACAATGTTAAAGGAAACACTAAAGTAGCATTGAAGTTCACAAGATGGATGGTTAAATTAAATGATCATATAACTGATGTTTAAGCATTTGATCAAATCAACTGCAAGTCAAACACGTTAAATCTCTGAAGATCTCAGCAGAGGATGATTAAACAACTCCATAAACAGCATCACCAGCTTCACTCATTACTAACCAGACTGATGTTATTTCTGTCAGATGTCTACAGAAGCGCTTATTGAGAATTAATAGAGGTTTAGTTGTTTTATTGAAAACGTTTCGTTTGACCTCACCATTGTGGCGATCAGGGTTTGCTTTAGATGGACTCTTGACCATCAAGTTCTAATCTAAGCTTTTTTCTGGCTGTTGTAACTGTTTGTAAAGCACGTTTGTTATAGCATGAAAAGCCAGAAAAATGTGTTATTACGTGCTTTTGATTGACCATTGATAATGACATAATCATTATCTAGTGGCCTGATTCACTGATCTTATTCAGAGGCTGATCTTTAAAGACATGGTGTGGATTTTTTTTATTTGTTAGTTTGGTGTTGTATACAGCTGCTATATGACCCTGAATGAGACGACAAACTGCTACTGAAAAATTTTAAAAATGTCTTATGCACAAAACTGTTAGTACTACGGCAGCAAGTAGACACACACAGACATCAAGAATCAATGTATGAATCTCAACAATGGTGACAATCAAAAGCTTAATGCTGCAATTCATGCTGGGTACCAGCACAGTACAAAACTCACCCATGAATCCCAGCATGCATTGTGGTATGAATAAATTATGCCGCTGAATTAGTCCACTTATTGTCTTTAACTCTTACTATGTGCTTTTATTTTTTAGTGTTAAGTTTTAGTAGCATGTTTTGTGATGTTCAGAGTCGATCTGTTTATTTATTTTGTTTGTTGATTGTCACCATTGTTGAGACTCATACGCCGATTCTTGATGTCTGTGTGTGTCTAATTGCTGCCGTAGTAAGTTTTGTGCATAAGACATTTTTAAAATTTTTCAGTAGCAGTTTGTCGTCTCATTCAGGGTCATATAGCAGCTGTATACGACACCAAACTAACAAATAAAAAAAATCCACACCACGTCTTTAAAGATCAGCCTCTGAATAAGATCAGTGAATCAGGCCACTAGATAATGATTATATCATTATCAATGGTCAATCAAAAGCACGTAATAACACATTTTGCTGGCTTTTCATGCTATAACAAACGTGCTTTACAAACACAGTTACAACATCCAGAAAAAAGCTAAGATTAGAATTTGATGGTCAAGAGTCCAACTAAAGCAAACCCTGATCGCCACAATGGTGAGGTCAAACGAAACGTTTTCAATAAAACAACTAAACCTCTATTAATTCTCAATAAGTGCTTCGGTAGACATCTGACAGAAATAACATCAGTCTGGTTAGTAATGAGTGAAGCTGGTGATGCTGTTTATGGAGTTGTTTAATCATCCTCTGCTGAGATCTTCAGAGATTTAACGTGTTTGATTTGCAGTTGATTTGATCAAATGCTTAAACATCAGTTAGATGATCATTTAATTTAACCATCCATCTCGTGAACTTCAACGCTACTTTAGTGTTTCCTTTAACATTGTGTGCAGTGTTCATTGAGGTTTTTGCTGTGTATGTTGTACATTTCAGCATCTATCCAAACAGAGTTCTGTACCTGTATTTAATGTCTACAGCTAAGCGCAGCATCAGTGGCTCAGAGTGAAATGCTGTCTCCTCACAGCAAGAAGATCTCTGGTTCAAATCCCAGCTAAGCCAGAAAGTTTTTCCCTCACAATCTGAAGAAGTACGAATAACAGATGCTTAATTGTCTAAAGGTGTAGCTGTTTGTTTTACTGCCAACTGATGTTGTGTTTTTTTATTGTAACCAGGCCAACTCATGATGACTATCTTATTATATGAACACCTTCTTACTGCATAGCACTGATCTCTCTGCTTTACAACCCCACATGCATTGCTACAGAGACATATCTAAAACCTGAAGTCGTGTCAAGAGCCCAACTAAAGCAAGCACTGATCTCCATGACGGTGGCATCATTTTAGCCAATAAAACATCAACATCTGTAATTCTCAATAACAGCAGGTGTTCATCACTAATGCACAATCATCATTTAATTAGTCACTTAATTATCTCATTAACTTTAACTCTTTGGGGACTTGGGATTTGACTTGAGACTTGCAAGTGACTTGAAAGAAATGTCTTGGTTCCTCCTCTGGTGAAATCAGCTGCTGAGTTCATGGGTGGAACAAAAATATGGCAGGACTTTTACTTTCTGACCCCTGGACTTTCCACCTCTGCCGACTGCTGGGTCAAAATAACCCAACCGCTGGGTCAAAACAACCCAACCACTGGGTTTGTCCCTTTTTAACCCAGCGTTGGGTTATATTTAACCCAGCATTTTTTAGAGTGGACCCATTTTAAACCAAACCACCTTCGGTTGTTAAAAGGGTCAAGAGCCCAACTAAAGCAAACACTGACCTCCATGATGGTGGCATCATTTTAACCAATAAAACATCAACATTTGATTCTCTGTAATTCTCAGTAACAGCAGGTGTTCATCACTAATGCACAATCATCATTTAATTAGTCACTTAATAATAACATTAACTTTAACTCTTTGAGGACTTGGGATTTGACTTGAGACTTGCGTGGAGTTCATGGGTGGAACAAACATATGGCAGGACTTTTATTGGCTGTTATTAAGCCTCTCATTAAAAAAACACAACTTGACCCCAAAGATCTAGTTAATTACAGACCGATCTCAAATCTCCCTTTTCTGTCAAAGATACTAGAAAAGGTAGTATCTTCACAATTATATTCCTTCCTAGAGAAAAATGATATCTGTGAGGAATTCCAGTCAGGATTTAGATCGTATCATAGTACTGAGACTGCTCTCATTAGAGTTACAAATGACCTGCTTCTATCATCTGATCGTGGTTGTATCTATTTATTAGTTCTACTGGATCTTAGCGCTGCGTTCGACACTATCAACCACAACATTCTTTTGAATAGACTACAAAACTTTGTTGGCATTAGTGGAAGCGCCTTAGCATGGTTCAAATCGTACTTATCTGACTGCCATCATTTCGTAGCAGTGAATGAAGAGGTATCATCTCTATCACAAGTGCAGTATGGAGTACTTCAAGGCTCAGTATTAGGACCGTTACTTTTCACGCTTTACATATTACATATCATGTTATGCTGATGATGCTCAGCTCTATATTTCTTCACAGCCTGGTGAAACGCACCAAATTGAGAAACTAATGGAATGCATAGTCGATATAAAAAACTGGATGACGAGTAATTTTTTGACTGCTAAATTCTGAAAAAACAGAGTTGTTAATTATCGGACCTAAGACCCCCCCCAGATAGCAAAAGGACACCGGATCGGATCCGCCCCGGAGGTACCACAGACTCCGGAACGGATCCACAAAACGGGTCCGTATCGGAGTCCACTTGCACAGCGCAGCGGATCCGGAACAGATAAGGATTATGGATCCGGACCGGATCCGGTCCAGACCCTATCCGTATCCGTATAATTAAGAGACTAATTAAATGATGATTGTGCATTAGTGATGAACACCTGCTGTTACTGAGAATTACAGAGGATCGGATGTTTTATTGGATAAAATGATACCACCATCATGGAGATCAGTGCTTGCTTTAGTTGGGCTCTTGACCCTTGATTCCTGTGTTAGATCTCTCTCTGCAGCAGTGCATGTGCTGTTGTAAAGCAGACCGGTCAGTGCTGTGAGCGACTGTTAGTTGTTTTCATATGATGAGACAATCATCAGGTGCTGACCTGTTTATATCCAAAATATAGATATTTATATAGAATATGTGAACAATTAAATTTGTGTAAGTTACTGCTGTAACAGTTATAGTGAATGAGTTCTAAATCTATGTAATGCATGTAAATATTTAAACTCCAGTACTATTTAGACACACACAGACATCAAGAACCAGCATATGAATCTCAACAATGGTGGCAATCAACAAAATGCTGCAATCCATGCTGGGTAACACCATAGTAAAAACTCCCATCATGCACTGCAGTATGAATAATTATTGTCACCACTGTTGAGGATCGTATTATAAGTGTTCATGTCTAAAAGCCTGAGCAATATGATACTTTTTTCCAATATTCAAGCGTTATGATGGCATTTGTTCAACAGTACATTTTTGCAGTTCTGTAATAGCTGACTATCAGTCAATAAAGAGACACCTTCCTGATTTTCATTAAAGGGACACAAAAGCCAAAAGTGTAAGCTCATCTGTTTCCTCAAGCTGTTCTTCAGCAATGCCCGAATGTTTGTTGTGAAACAATATTGCAATTGCTTAAAAGCAATCCACTTTCAGTTATTAAAAGGGCTAAGAGCCCAACTAAAGCAAGCACTGATCTCCGTGATGGTGGCATCATTTTATCCAATAAAACATCAACATCTGATCCTCTGTAATTCATCAGCGGGTCCGGATCAGATCCGTAATCCTTATCTGTTCCGGATCCGCTGCGTGGTGCAAGTGGACTCCGATACGGACCCGTTTTGCGGATCCGTTCCGGAGTCTGTTGCTATCAGGGCCACATGTAATAACCTAGAATATTTTCTAACACTTGATGGCTGCTCTGTCAATTCTTCTTCATCAGTCAGGAACCTAGGTGTGCTGTTTGATAGCAATCTTTCATTTTAAAGCCATGTTTCTAGCATCTGTAAAACTGCGTTTTTTTTTTCATCTCAAAAGCATATCTAAAAGGCGACCTATGCTCTCAACGTCAAATGCAGAAATGTTAGTTCATGCGTTTATGACCTCAAGGTCAGACTATTGTAATGCTTTATTGGGTGGTTGTTCTGCACGCTTGATCAACAAACTACAGTTGGTCCAAAATGCAGCAGCTAGAGTCCTTACTAGAACCAGAAAATATGACCATATTAGCCCGGTTCTGTCAACACTGCACTGGCTCCCTATCAAACATCAGATAGATTTTAAAATCTTGTTAATTACTTATAAAGCCCTGAATGGTTTAGCTCCTCAGTACTTGAGCGAGCTCTTATCGCATTATAGTCCGCCACGTCCGCTGCGTTCTCAAAACTCTGGCCGTCTGATAATACCTAGAATATCAAAATCGACTGCGGGCGGCAGATCCTTTTCCTATTTAGCACCCAAACTCTGGAACAATCTACCTAACACTGTTCGGGAGGCAGACACACTCTGTCAGTTTAAATCTAGATTAAAGACCCATCTCTTTACCCTGGCGTACACATAACACATTAATATGCTTCTATTATTCAAATCCATTAAAGGATTGTTAGGCTGCATTAATTAGATCAACCGGAACCGGGAACACTCCCCATAACACACGGTGTACTCGTTACATCGTAAGTAGAATGGCATCTACGCTAATATTTGTCTGTTTCTTTCCTATTCTGTTTCTCAGTCCGTACACAGTAAAATTCCCAGTGTTAAATCAACACTGCTCAGAGTGTATTTGGTCCCACTCCAAATAGTGTTAAAGTAACACTGAAGCGGAGTTAAAGTTAATGAGATAATTAAGTGATTAATTAAATGATGATTGAGCATTAGTGATGAACAGCTGCTGTTAACAAGCAGAATCACTGAAGAAAAAGAGAAACACAAGAACAACTGACTTCAGCCACAGCCTTTGATAAAATCAACTGAAATAAAATACATTAAATCTCTGAAGATCTCAGCAGAGGAGGATTAAACAACTCCACAAACAGCATCACCAGCTTCACTCATTACTAACCAGACTGCCTTTATTCCTGTCAGACATCTGCAGAAGATCTTATTGAGAATTAACAGAGGTTCAGATGTTGATGTTTTATTGGTCAAAAATGATGCCACCATCATGGAGGTCAGTGTTTGCTGTAGTTGAGCTCTTGACCCTTATAAAACTGCTGAATAATTTGCTTCTAAGCAGCTTTAATAGTGTTTCACTGCATATGAAGCTTTATGTAGCAGATAACACTTTTTGCTTATAAAACGCAAGACTAATCAACACAAAGTGGTTTCTCCCTCTGTCTTTGGTTGACTGAAATTCATCAACTAATAAACAGCCAAAAAAAAAAAGTTATTAAATACGTGACATCGTAACACTTCATTAATGAAGAGATTCAAGTCAGGCTTTTGGACATGAACACTTATCATACGATCCTCAACAATGGTGACAATACATTTTCATACTGCAGAGCATGATGGGAGTTTTTACTATGGTGCTACCCAGCATGCATTGCATTGTGAAGCGTTTTGTTGATTGTCACCATTGTTGAGATTCATATGCTTTTTCTTGATGTCTGTGTGTGTCTATATGATACAGTAGTAAAAAACAAAAATTTGCACATGGATATAAAAGATTAAAGATGCTTTTTGGCTACAACATTTTATTCTCACATTGTAATATCAGAGGATTAGTTGTGCAAACCCTAAATATATAAATGGTAGAACAAAAAAACCCATCTGGCCAGTTCACAATGAAGCATCTCGTCACATAGAAGCATCTATTATGTGCTCAGTGTGAAGCATTGATCTCTCTGCTTCACAACAACATATATATTGTTGCAAAGAAAAATCTAAAACATCAAGTCAAAGGTCAAGAGCCCAACTAAAGTAAATACTGATCTCCATGATGGTGGCATTGTTTATAACCAATAAAACATCAACATTTAAACCTCTGATAATTCTCAATAAGAGCTTTAGTAGTCATCTGAGAGAAATAAAGTCAGTCTGGTTAGTAATGAGTGGAGCTGGTGATGCTGTTTGTGGAGTTGTTTAATCCTCCTCTGCTGAGATCTTCAGAGATTTAATGTCTTTTATTTCAGTTGATTTTATCAAAGGCTGTGGATGAAGTCAGTTGTAGTTCTTGTGTTTCTATTTTTTTCAGTGATTCTGCTTGTTAACAGCAGCTGTTCATCACTAATGCTCAATCAGCACTTAATTAATCACATAATTATCTCTTTAACTTTAACTCTGCTTCAGTGTTACTTTAACACTATTTGGAGTGGGACCAAATACACTCTGAGCAGTGTTGATTTAACACTGGGGATTTTACTGTGTATCCAATCAGATGGTGGATCAGCACCAAGAGATGTTGTCTACAGCCCTGATCGTCAGCGGAGACCAGGACACCCAGATGACCCCCAGAGACATATCCCCAGCGAAAACCACGATTAAAATACAATAAAACTAAAAAATATAACAAAATAACTAAAAATATAATAAAATACCTAACTACATAATACTACTATTGTTAGAAATGGCAACAAAATTAAAATAGAAATATAAACTTTTGAACTGTTGGTTCGTCTGGTCAGAGGAGAACTGGCCCCCCGACTGAGCCTGGTTTCTCCCAAGGTTTTTTTCTCCATTCTGCCACAGAGGGAGTTTTGGTTCCTTGCCGCTGTCGCCTCTGGCTTGCTCAGTTGGGGACACTTAATTTCTAGCGATTATCACAGATTTGATTGCACAGATACTATTTAACCTAAACTAAGCTAGACAATGACATCTCTGAATTCAATAATGAAATTCCTTTAACTGAAAATTGAGTGTCTAATCTTATCATTATACATTATTGACACTCTGTCCTCCAATTTGATACTGTTAAGTGCTTTGACACAATCTGTATTGGTAAAAGCGCTATATAAATAAAGGTGACTTGACTTGACTTTTACTTTCTGACCCCTGGATTGTCCAACTCTGTCTGTAATATATCTGCTTGTTTTACACTCTTTGGCCACCAGGTGGTAATGTGAGCAAATGAAGCCTCCAGAAATCAACCCTTTTGTGAACCACTTGGCTGAAAAGTTTAATGCTTCATGAAGCTTCATTTCACCATCACTAGTTCACAGGACTGCAGAAGGATACTTTCTCGAAAACAACAAATATTACCCAGAATTCATTGTTTTGTTTTGTTTTACGGGATTTTACTGTTGTAATGAAAAAAAAAACAGGATGTTACTGTCAAAATATGGCTGTTTTTTTACAGCACATTTTTATAGTGTAGGTACACCTATAGTTCATTTCATGGTTGCTCAACAGTTGATTACATGATCACAGATCTAGATCCATTCTCTTTCAGAGCATTCACAGTCAAACCTTTAACACCCCTATCAGACCACAGTCAAATTACTGTTTACCTAAAACACAGTGAAGACCCACACTGAAAAAAATGATTTGTTGGATTTACTCAATTGAATTACACAAAAAAAGAAGATTTGTTGGATTTACTCAATTGAATTATGGACATTGGTTCCACACATTTAGTTTGAGTACACAGTGTCCTACACATTTATGTGGTTTCATTATAATACTTTTGTGTTAATCAGATGTATTTTCAAAAAGTAATGTGTACATAGTCTTTTTAAGTTATCCTAACATAATTCAGTTATGTTAGCTTAACATTATTATTTTATTTTAGATGCTTCGATTATGTTAATTCGGTGCAATTAAATTAAGTTAGCTTAACATAATTTTGATAACTTGTACAAATTTTAATGGTTTGTTGTTTCATTTCATTTTCAATAACACAAAAACCTTCTGTAAAGCCTTTATTTAATAATTTGAACAATGCGTCATTTAAAGGACATGTCTAAACAACATTAAAAAAAAAAAAATCATGCTGCAATGCATGCTGGGTACTAGCATAGTACAAAACTCATCTATGGCTCCCAGCATGCATTGCAGCATGAATTTTTTTTTAATGGTCACCATTGTTGAGGTTCACAAGCTGATTCTTGATGTCTGTGTGAGTCTATTTTGTTGCCATAGATTCAAACTTTTTATGGACAAACTGTTTGGAAAGTACTTTATATCAACTGACCGTCACAGAACCACGGTCTCTGAGACTCACTTTTACTGTAATCAGTACAACATCCATTTAATCAGAAACTAAACACACAATGAGTGTATCTTCACTCTCTATGAGATCAGCTCACTTACAGATGATTGTCATTATAAATATATAACAACCAACTACCGTAAATTTCTTCTGGGCTTTTGAGCTGCAACAAATATGTTCGAGGAACACATGATTACAACAGCCTGAGAAAAAACAACAACAACTAACACAGACCTCAAGGGTCAAGAGCCCAACTAAAGCAGACACTGATCTCTAACATGGTTACTTCAGTTGAAACAATAAATCAACATCTAAACCTTAGTTAATTCTCAATAAGATCTTCTGTAGATGTCTGACAGAAATAAAGTCTGTCTGGTTATTAATAAGTGGAGCTGGTGATGCTGTTTGTGGGGTTGTTTAATCAGATTTTGAGAGATTTAATGTATTTTATTTCAGTTGATTTCATCTAAGCATGTGTCTAAAGTCAGTTGTTGTTCTTGTGTTTCTCTTTCTGTCAGTGATTCTGTTTGTTAACAGCAGGTGTTCATCACTAATGCTCAATCAGCACTTAATTAATCACTTAACTGAACTCAACTGAAATATGTTCAGAGCGCTCTTAATTGTTAGTTTTAAAAACTTAAATGTTTTAAGGCAATAAGTTTCCTCAAATGGTTTGAGTTAACCTAACTTGTCGGGTTTTACAGTGCATTTAATCATCAGAGAAGTTATTCATGCTAAGTTTTTGAAAGCAAAATGTTGTTTAGACATGTCCTTTAAATGACGCATTGTTCAAATTATTAAATAAAGGCTTTACAGAAGGTTTTTGTGTTATTGAAAATGAAATGAAACAACAAACCATTAAAATTGTACAAGTTATCAAAATTATGTTAAGCTAACTTAATTTAATTGCACCGAATTAACATAATCGAAGCATCTAAAATAAAATAATAATGTTAAGCTAACATAACTGAATTATGTTAGGGTAACTTAAAAAGACTATGTACACATTACTTTTTGAAAATACATCTGATTAACACAAAAGTATTATAATGAAACCACATAAATGTGTAGGACACTGTGAACTCAAACTAAATGTGTGGAACCAATGTCCATAATTCAATTGAGTAAATCCAACAAATCTTTTTTTTCAGTGCATGACTTAAAAAGCGAGAAAAGAATCCGATTGAACTGTAACAGCCCTTCAATCAAACTAAATTTACAGGCTTTAGTAATAGCTATGATCAATGTGGAATGAAAACAAAAGTTCATTTTTCAAGTAAATTATTACAATATATATATATATATATTTTTTTTTTTGATTTTGCAGTGTTGCTCTGGACCATCTTTGATTTTGTGACTCTTTAGGTGGGAATTTCTTTTCACATGCTCTCAAAGGAGTAATATATTTTATGTTACAGTCCTGATTGACTCTGCTCTGCTCTGCTTTGACTCTGCTCTGCTCTGCTCTCTGAGATCGATTGCTTCAGTCTGTTGCACGCTGCTGAGAGGTTTGTGATTGTAGCTCCGTGTAGCTTCGCTTTTTATTGAATCTTTACCTTACTTTCACTCCTTTTTTTCTAAAGTGATAACATATAATTTAATTCCCACCATATTTCAGGTGCTATCCTTCAAACTAATTTAACTAATTTGATCGTTCGCTTTTAAAACCGCGAGTGCAGCTTGTTAGCCCGTTAGCTTGTCACTCGCGGTTCCATTTGCATTTCGCGCCTATTATTTGTTAGGTGTGAACCTAGGTGTGCTGTTCGATAGCAATCTTTCATTTGAAAGCCATGTTTCTAGCATCTGTAAAACTGCGTTTTTTCCATCTCAAAAACATATCTAAATTACGACCTATGCTCTCAACGTCAAATGCAGAAATGTTAGTTCATGCGTTTATGACCTCAAGGTTAGACTACTGTAATGTTTTATTGGGTGGTTGTTCTGCACGCTTGATCAACAAACTACAGTTAGTCCAAAATGCAGCAGCTAGAGTCCTTACTAGAACCAGGAAATATGATCATATTAGCCCGGTCCTGTCAACACTGCACTGGCTCCCTATCAAACATCGGATAGATTTTAAAATCTTGTTAATTACTTATAAAGCCCTGAATGGTTTAGCTCCTCAGTACTTGAGCGAGCTCTTATCGCATTATAGTCCTCCACGTCCGCTGCGTTCTCAAAACTCTGGCCGTCTGATAATACCTAGAATATCAAAATCGACTGCGGGCGGCAGATCCTTTTCCTATTTAGCACCCAAACTCTGGAACAATCTACCTAACACTGTTCGGGAGGCAGACACACTCTGTCAGTTTAAATCTAGATTAAAGACCCATCTCTTTACCCTGGCGTACACATAACACACTAATACGCTTCTATTATTCAAATCCGTTAAAGGATTGTTAGGCTGCATTAATTAGATCAACCGGAACCGGGAACACTTCCCACAACACACGGTGTACTCGTTACATCGTAAGTAGAATGGCATCTACGCTAATATTTGTCTGTTTCTTTCCTATGATCAGATGGTGGATCAGCACCAAGAGATGATGTCTGCAGCCCTGATCATCAGCGGAGACCAGGACACCCAGATGACCCCCGGAGACCTTGATTAAAATACATTAAAACTAAAAAATATAACTAAAAATATAATAAAATACCTAACTACATAATACTACTATCGTTAGAACCTGAAACTTTTGAACTGTGGGTGTCGTCTGGTCAGAGGAGAACTGGCCCCCCGACTGAGCCTGGTTTCTCTCAAGGTTTTTTTCTCCATTCTGTCTCAGAGGGAGTTTTGGTTCCTTGCCGCTGTCGCCTCTGGCTTGCTCAGTTGGGGACACTTAATTTCTAGCGATTATCGCCGATTTGATTGCTCATATACTGTTTAAACTAAACTGAACTAGACAATGACATCTCTGAATTCAATAATGAAATGCCTTTGACTGAAAATTGAATGTTTAATCTTATTATATATTACTGACACTCTGTCCTCCAATTTGATACTGTTAAGTGCTTTGACACAATCTGTATTGGTAAAAGCGCTATATAAATAAAGGTGACTTGACTTGACTCTGTTTGACTTGAACTAGCACTAGAGTGTTAGCGGAAATGAGATATTTTGTACTTGTGGTTACGTGGCTCAGTCATACTTCTCACTTATTTAACTTCCTTGACTGAGTCACACACAGAAATCGTTTGAGAGACATCTTTGTATGCGACAATGGCATTAAGGCTGTTTCTGTTATTTGCTCTTCTTATGGACAAAACAGGTAGATGTTCCAACTATTTTATTATGCTAAATAAATTTCTTCTGGTGATAATCACTTAGCTGAAAGGTATAAGATTCTCTCTGAAATTAACATTTAATTCTTAATGTATTTTTTAAATTATTTCTCTTCGAAAATGTTACCAGGATTTTATGAGATTTAACTGATACAATATACAGAAAAAAAGTGTGATTTATAGGGATAGTTCACCCCCCCCCCCCCATATAAATGTAAATTATATAGTTATTATTCTGATTATATAATGTTAAATCAGAATGTAAATTTATAATTCTTAAGTATATAAATGCAATATATATATATATATATATATATATATATATATATATATATACTGTTTTGACCCGAATATAAGATTACTCTGATTATAAGATGACCCCCCTTTTTCCAGATGTACCTTTTAATCCAAATCAAAAAAGGCTCCCCCCCCCCCCCCCCTCCCCGTCTGTAAAACACATTTTTTCTTAAATTATTTTTATATTGCATATTTTTCCTATTTTAATTTTTGTTTTGAAAGTATGGTAAATACTGGTAAAATGTACCAACAATGACATTGAAACATATACACTTTTTGATATACCATAAAAATAACAGGTAGCCCATCTGAATTCTATAACATTTAGGCTATCCATCTCATAGCCTACCAAAATTGTATTTACAGTAGAAGTGAAAACTTATTGTAGTCTTCAAATCTGGGTACTGTCTTATGTTTTAAAATCACTTACAGAGGAAGTTTGGTTCCATCAGGCTAACATGACAGTCACGACTCATGCCGCTGTAAGCTTTTATTTTTCTATTGTTTTCACTCGTGATCTTTACAACACACATTACATATTTCATGGCACACACGTTTTATGCATTTTTGGCGCAACCTATTGGTGTATTATTGACATGTCAAAGTCTAGACCCTGAATATAAGACAACCACGTTTTTTCAGATGTATTTCCAAGAAAAAAACATCTTCTTATATTCGGGTCAATACGGTATAAGGGTGTTTCTTCAACCAGGGGCACTTTTAGCCTTGTGAAGTTGAATAAAAAAAACTTGTTCAAAAGTCACGTAACACGGTCTCATAAGTTTAAATAATTTGTCTAGTTTTAAGGTCTGTAAGAGGACAAACTTAGATTACAAGAGAAATTGTTAATATTTTACATTTTTCCGACCTGCAATGAACAAATGTCATTCCCACCACATCTCAATATACAGCTGTTATTTAAATATAGAATAACTTATGTCACTCAAGAACTGTCTAAGATCATTTTTGTAACTAGTTTTACCAGTTTTTCCACAGTGTACAATAATTATACATTTGTCAATGAGATAAATTAACTGCCCTAAGGACCAAATGCTGAACTGTACACCTGTCACACTCTGAAATTTAATATTGGTTTGGGTAAGAGCTAATTAGAAAATAAATAACTTGAAATTTTATATTACGTAGAGCATGATCTCATAAATTGTGAATACATTTTTAATGTGTGATGAGAACTTTTTAAAATATTTTTTAAAAATGTGTGGTGATGGAAATGACAGGGTGTTGTGGAAATGACAATGAATTAACGTGAATGTAGAGATATTTATTAGACAAAGTCTTAATCTCATCACACTCATTAAACTCAATTCACATATCACAATTCACAGTCATTAAGCATATCAATTGTACTTACAGAAATAACATTTCTGTAGTTTTTTGTGAAAAAATGGAAGATAGCTTCATTGATTAGCTTTGAATTAGTACTTAGCATTTGATGTATGCAAAATACTCTTATTTAACTTAAAATTTTTAGCTTTTTAAAAACACCCTTGGAAATGACGTAAAATAAATATATTAACTGATCAAGCAATATTTACCTTGATTTTTCTTCATATGTTGTTTATGAAAATGTAAATTTCCAACATGTGCTCTGATGTCACTGAACATTTCCATAGAAACCACCGAAACAATCTTTCACACAAACTTTTTAAAGGGACATTACAGTGTTGTGGTGGAAATGACACCAATACTGTGCGACAGTTATATTTTGTATAAAAAGTAATATTAATAGTGGTCTCACATTAAATACTATAATGTATTTTAATTGTTTTACTAGTGCTTAATTCGGGTACATTAATAGTTACCAGATAAGTCATATTTTTAAACTGTATTTTCATTGTTGAAGTTTAAAAGTCTGGGTGAGCGACAAGGAGAAATCAGGATTTTGACACCTATAAGGAGGTTGAAAAGTATGAAAAAATCATAATAGAAAGGTAGTAAAAAGTTTTTAAGGTGGTTTTATTGTTAGTTTGACAAAGAAAGAGGAATATGTCCAAAATTATATGTATTTTTAAAAATGTGACTAAAGAACATAAAAGTGCCCATAGTCTAAGAATCACTAGTATAATCATGGCCGTAGCCAGGCTTTGAATATTAGTGAGTTCTGGGGGGGGATTGGGGTGTTAAAGAATTGTGCTATAATAGCAAACAGATACAAATACAACTCATTATATACATTATACACTACAGACATGTAGATGTTTGGTAAACATGTTTTTTCCTATGGGGTTTTTCAATTTATAAGCAGTGTTGGGCACATTACTTTAAAAAAGTAATTAGTTATAGTTACTATTTTCTTCTCACAAATAGTAACTGAGTTAGTAACTGAGTTATATCATTATAAAAGTAACTAATTACCAGGGAAAGTAACTATTGCGTTACTTAAAAAAAAAAAAAAAGTTCAATTATGTCAAATAACTTGGATGCCCCCAATATTAAATGAATGAAATGGACACTAAATAGAATAAATTATTATTATAAAACATTGTACACTAATCTATTTTAATATTTCTGTGGGACAATGTGAGAGACACCTATCAAATTCGATATATTATTGTAAATAGTATCAACCAATTATATATATAAAGCTTATGTTTGTAAAATGGCACAGTTTTTTTTTTCTTTTTAATATCTGACACTTAGTCAGTCAAGCATTATAATCTGATATTACGATAATTTAGCGTATTACGATAATGGTGATAGAACTTTAGTAATTATTTGTCATGTTGACTGAACTTAGGACTGGTGGTGGTGCTTAAGATATTGTTTGTCATTTAGTGTTTCGATTAAAAAAAGGGGAAAAAACAAACAAAAAATAATACTGATAAGATAACAAAACTACTACAAATTCTACTACTAATAACAATATAAAACGCACTAAGGATTAATGAGCTGCTGGGTTCATGAATATTAATCACGTTGTCTGCATTCGCTCGAATTGATTTGCTGAAATCAAAACAGGGACGATAATAGGTGAGCGCCAGCCAATAAGATTGTCGCTTGTGCATAAGTTCCGCCCACTACCGGAGAACCCGGCAGTTCTCAAAAGCTGAAGAATTCCAAAGGAACTCAGTTATTTTGACAGGAAAATACAACAAAGAATATCGTTTACATGTAGCGCATCACTTCTGCATATTATGTAAGACCCTCTTGCTCTGTATCTTTCTTTGCTTGCGTGTATGTGAGACAAAGCGACGGCGAGCCATGCACCTTCACACTAGAGTTTACGGTATGTCAAATACAACACTGTGCATCCATTCAAATAAACTGAAAAATAAAATGATAATAATATTATAAATTATAGTAACGCCGCATTTTATTGTCAGTAACGGTAACGGCGTTGTAACGGGGGAAACAGTAATTCGTTTCATTACTCATTACTGAAAAAATAACGCCGTTATTCCATCACTGTTTATAAGTAAAATAAAGCCTGTGGTTAACATAACCTGACAATACTTTGATGTTTTGTTATACAATGTAGATTACACACATCCATACCTAAAACACAAATTTTGAAGCAGTTGTTAATTTTTGAAATCGTATGTTTTTAATAAGTAACTAGATGTGAATGTTTGGGCTGCGAGTGTTTGAAGTTTATGTTGTAAAACAAAACGTCAAAGTATTGTCACGTTATGTTTACCACAGGCTTTATTTTACTCATAAATTGAAAAACCCCATTATAAAACCCCATAGGAAAATCTCAAAGGAACTCGTGACAAATTACATTTCCAGGCTCTGACGTCATAGTTCCCCCATTCTATGGAGTGGTGGAACTATGACGTCACTTTGTAGGCAAAAACCCGGAAGTGAGTGCATTTTAGAACTTCCGGTTCCATCGTCACAGAGTCAATGGGTTTTTTGAATGGGATTTTGGTTAAATCTCTTAAATAAGGTCAGTGGTTCACACAAGCTCAAGATACTTTCACGTTTTATTCTATGACAAACAACACACCAGTTACACCACACTCATGATTTTTTAAAAAACTGTTACGTTTGCTATCAAGTGGCTAAATGGGACTACAGATGCTATTGGAGACATTAAACGTCATCACGCCGAACAGTTTGTCAATTTACAGTATTTTCCAATCGTAGTGTATAATTTATAGTACATTTAATTGTAGAATAACCAATTAATAGTTTCCTGCATTTTATATTGTTGTTCAACAATGCTTTTTTTTGTTTGTTTTTGTAATGCAACACAAATCTTCGAATGGAAGATGCTCGTTTTATCACTTTCCAACAGAGACTCAGAGACTGATGCAGAGACTCTGGGTTCGTACCATAAGGTGAACTCATATTATGATTACTCCTTGTAAACACTACATTTACCGGCTTAGTCACGGTGAAAGTGAAACTTTAATGATGTATACTGCTTAAAGCCACGTTAAAATTAAATGTTTACGGCCACATGAAGCTGTTGTAGATTGAGGATTTTCTAGAAGCAAGGATAAAATAACATTTTGTGTACCCACCCTAACAAAATGGTAGCTGAAATGTGGTACTTTATTTACTAAAATAAGTTTAATCTTACCATATCCAAAAACTTGCACACTGTTATTTAATAGATTAAATGCACAATAATTTTATTGAATAATACGTGGAAATACATTTTTAATTAAAATATTCATATTAATCAAGGATTTATTGTTTTTTAATGCACCTTATTTCGAAATGTACAGAAATACGTGCTTTCATATGTCCTTTAGTTATGATTATTTCACTTATTCGCTATACTATTTATTACTAATGTCTGGTTTCAGTTTTAGTTTGGCTCTAGTTTTGTATTTGTTCCAGTTTATAAGAAAAGGTTCATGTAGCGTGGATTAAAATTAATATACAGAGTAAATCCTTTTCACTGAACATGCTAAAAATAAGTTTGAAACAGTTGTCGGAAGTGTGCTGGTTGAAGGTTGAAGGCGAGCGACCGCGGTGCTGTAGTTCATATATAGCCTAAGTTTAGCTTTTAAGTTCTGGTGCTTTTATTTAGGCTACAAAATTCATAAAAGTTGTATTATTTTGTGAAGATTATCTTGATGGACAAAACCTGTAAGTTTCATGAACTATGACTGAATACAGAGCTTATTTTTTTGCATTAATAAAAAAGCCTGTGGAAAAAATCCTATAGAGAATGGGATCTACGTCACGCCGCGTTGGATTCCGCCATATTTTAAGACACACTCAGGAGCACACAGTGTAAACCTGCAAAACACCACAGAAAAAAGCTGACCGTTTACTATTAATATATATATATATATATATATATATATACAGTATTTTTTTTTTTTAAAACCAACTTACATACTCTTAGAATAAAACGGACTAAAATGTAAATCTATTTAAATAAAAAAACAAAAATGACTCTGTGGTTTGTCTGAGAGGCTGCTAATATTCATTATTCAGTCTCCTTCACTACAGTGGTACTGATATAGGCAAAAACACTTTGGTTAGAGTAGCAAAACCATGGCTATTTTTAAAGGGGAGAATACATAGCTAGATCTCAAACAGTTGATCATTTATCATTGTTATATATCGTCATATTGCCCAGCAAAACTGCTCAGTGTTAAGAATTAAGCCATTATAGAGGTAACAGAACTTACTAGAAGCTGATTTGAAACGTTGTGTATTGTGGATGCTATGCAAATAAATCCCTTGACTTGAATGAACCAAGTTGAAGATTCCTTACTATTAGAGATGCCGAACAACGAGGCAAATGTTATGATCTTGAGATATTGTATGTGTCTGAATTGTTTTTGTATTTGAGCTCTCTGCTCAGGTGTGTAGACATGTTTGTGTTCTAGGTGGGTGTGGCCTCTGTTAACCAGCTGGAGGTGGTGATTGGTCCCACTATGCACCTTTCCCAGAGATAAGGACCGCCTCAAACGCTCGTCTTCTGCCTTTGAGCCTCGCCGACTTCGTACCGTCGTGTCTTTACTCGGATTCTGATTAATTATTGTTCTGTGGATTGTCGTGCCAGAGAGAGATATTCTGAGTAGACCTATAATAAATCTGTTGAGTGTTAGTTATTCTGAGATTAAATTTCATATCTCTTGTTTATCTGAACATTACCCATTTTGACTATGACTTGGATTCTGATTCTGCTTTGTGTACGCCCTGGAACTTTGTAAATACTTTATTACACGTTTGCCGAATTTAGGGATGTAGGGGGCTAGACGCCGTTTTATTTTGTGCATATTTTTCACTTTGTTTATGGTTGAGGGAGGTAGGGAAGTTGGTTTGTAGTTTGTTTTCTTTATTTTTCTTTGAGCTTGTTTAGTTATCAAAAAGAAGGTCATTTTGTTTATTGTTTTGGCTTTGTCTGCCCCTGAAGATATTCCCTTATATGAAAAATATAACTCGTTTTTTCCGCATCTCTCTGGTGTGGATACTGTTTCCTATTTCTGTTACGACGAACCCCTAGAGGTCGTAACACAAGTGATCAAATAAATGAATGAATGAAACTTAATCCGTACAAACCAGTGGCTGGGTATCAGCGAGCTTCTGCAAGATTACATTTCCACATAGGATTTTCTTCTATTTGTAGGGTGAGGGCTTACAGTTTAATGTAAATCACTGTATATAATACATCTACAGAGATTATTAAGCCACATCTCATTTGAGTTGTTTGCCATGCCGAGTTTCAGTTTAACTTTCATCCGAGTTTCGTAGTGAATGTAAACATTTTATATTATTTTATGTTTATATGATTCAACTTAAGATCGCGTTGGAATGATTAATGCTTACGGTATCAACATATCGTTAATCAAAAGCAGATAGGCCTACGCATTAGGATGTTTACATGTCAAGAGCAAAGCTCTTCACTCCCGTTTACATGCAATTTCAATTATTCTTATTATTCGCTACGAATTGTGGTTATTTTTTTTACTGCCATTATTCGTCTACATTCACTATATTATCCATTCTCTGCTGTAGCCCCTCGAAAACAACAGCAAGTAAACAGCTACTAAATATTTTCCTACAAACAAAGACTTGTTTTCTCTCTCCTCAGGGTTCAGTGCTGAGATCTCAGTGTTTGTGCAGACAGGAGCTTCTGTTCAACTGGATATACAGACACAAGAACTACAAGAGTTTTATATTTTATCCTGGAGTAATTATAAATCAGAGAATATAGTTACATATATAAGTGGAACTAAAGAAATAAAACCTCACGATATCTACAAGGACAGAGTGGATTTCAATAAAACAACCTTTTCTCTAACACTGAAGAACATGCAGAAGACAGACAGTGGACTCTACAGAGCAAAAACAATGGGACAATCAGACTACAATATTGCTACATACAGAGTATCTGTTATGGGTGAGTGTGATGTGTACTGCTTAAACTATGATGTAACTATAAGACTATATGTTAATTATATTCAGACATAGTTTATTTTAAAATAAAATAAGCTTTTTATTTAATGTTATTTTTTTTTCAATATCAAAACCTGCTGCACATATTTTACTATGTTAACAACATTACTTATGTTCATTTGAGGAAGTCTGAACAAAATGGTAACACTTTATTTTGATGGTCCCTTTTGAACATTCTGTTGACACGAAGTAATGTTGCAACTACATATCAACAAACTCTCATAAGAGTATTAGTAGACTCTCTGCTTCATATCTGCTAACTCCTTATTGTGTTGGTCTCCCAACAGATATTCTACTGACTATAAGTAACTTTGCAAGAACGTGTCAACTTAATCTAACCCTAACCCTACCAGTCAACTAATACACTACTAACACTCTAATGAGAGTCAGGAGAAATGTAGGTGCAACATTACTTACAGTCAATAGAATGTGTTAAAGGGACCATCAAAATCAAGTGAAACTAACAAAATAGTATGAATAAATTATGTTTGGTCTTGGTTTACTTAAGTTGTGAATTGGCAAGTTCTTGCATCACTGATTCTGTGTGTGTGGCCTTAAATATGTGTGTTTCAGATGAAGTGGAAGATCCAGTCCTGGCTGTAAACTCAAGCTGGTCCAGTCCTGATCCCTGTAACTTTACATGTAAAGGAAGTACCATTTTTATCAGCTCTATCTATAATGGTAGCAGCTGCTCAAAAGAGGAAGAGACAGCAGCTGATAATCACACTGTAAGACTGAGCTGCAGTGGAGACTCTATCATGTGTAACTACAGCAACCCAGTGAGCTCGAAGACTCAAGTAATGAAGGTTAATGAACTCTGCACTGTTAAGCAAGGTACGTTCTGTATCCGCTCTGAGCTGTAAACACACTCCCAGAAGAAGAAATAGAAAAACAATGACTTAATCTTAAATACAGTATGATGTGCCACTCTTCATTTTAAATGGCAAACACTGGACTGAAATTCCTGTTAATATAAACCTCAATCTGTGAAAACTGAAGGTATATGTTTTTTATTTTTCATGTCTATAAGCAGGAAAGCTTGAAGAAGCATCAGTGTTTATACCTTGGATCATTGTTTCTATTGGTCTAGTCACATCGACATTGGTGGCAGTGATCTGCTTTTGTATTTGCAAAAGAATAAAAGGTACAGAGCATCTAATCATATCTTATGACACATCATAAAGAATTTCAATAACACTTTTAGCACTTTAATATTGTTTGCTACTGAACAGACCAAGAGTAGGTTATTTCTCTAGTCATACCTTAGATGTCTCACAAATGTATGGATAAAAAATTAGTGTCAGGTATTTGTGCTATATATGCTTATGAACTCATGTTACAAACATTTTATCAGTGAGAAAAGCCAACAGTCAAACAGTCTTTACACAAAGTTTGACATTCCTTAGTAATGTAATTCTACAGAGGTTTTTCAGAGCATATGAGTGTAGTTTAAGGTAACTTCACTTCCCTAGTTTGCTATTTTTACAGATAGTTTGATTTTTAAAGTGCTTTAAATGTAAACAGGGTGTTTTTGTCAACAGGTCTGTTTTTTTCTTCTCCTCAGTTTTTCACCATTGTTGTTTTTCACATCACATTTTTGCTGTCACAATTCAATTTTAAATGGTCCTGTAGTGTGGCATTGCATAATTAATTTTTAGAAATAAAAATATTCCATGTAATTTCCCAGTTAACATGATATAATAAAAACTACACGTACAGTAGTTATAGAATTAGCACAACAACTGTTTAAAACAGTTAAAACAGAGGTGAAGTCTAACATGCCACATCACATGATCTGCCAACTTCCTATTCGTTTTCATTTTAACTACCCCCAAGTCTGACACTTCTGCTTTTAAACCCTTGTGACACACTTGTTTGCTTCCATTAGAAGTGCATTGACCATATTATTGTAGCCAAGGATGCTGATACATTTTTAAAGGCTTTATAGAGCAAAAAGGTATATTTGTTTTCTGTCTGTACACAGAAAATTGTCTTGAAAACTGATGTTCTGTTTTAAACATCATAGGCGCCCAGAAGAATGAAAAAACAATCTATGAAAAAGTTAACGTAAGTGTTATACTACTATTCTTCATTAACCACAGACACTAACTGAATGGTATCACATCATCTGTTATCTTTTAAAAGAAGTATGCATCATTATGTTCTGTATCTCGGCTTTTGGTAATAAAATCCTACACTACCATAAAAAAACGCTGTCACTTGGGAATACCCTTTCAAAATATACAAATATTTACTATTTAGGTACTTATATGCACCCTTTAGGGATAAATATGGTACAAAGGTGTATGTTTTGAAAGGGCACCAGCTCAGTGACAGCTCTGTACCTTTTTTCTGAGAGTGTAGACACTTAGTGTATGCATTCTTTTATTAATTCACTGTTATTTCTTGTTGGTTATTTACTGTCACATGGGGACAGGGGATCACTTCTATTTTCTTTATTATTTCTTATGGTGAATTATTTGGTATGAAAAAAAGAGGTGAGCAGCAGAAGCCAACTTTCTGTTGATCGTACTGCATTGGTTTAAATGCTTTATGTGTTCAATGCCTCATGCCTTATCAAATAAATCAAAAGCACGCTAGAAATGATCTGTATTCTATTTGATGGTAATGACCAATCACAAATGAGTCAAGAAGGATAATCCCACTATACTCTATGTGGCTATTGGATGTCGCTAAAAGTATCTGTATAGAAGCATTAACCACTCATTTCAGCCAAACCAGCAGTCTGAGATTTAGATTATATTGTGTCCGCAGGAGAACATCAAGCCACAAAAGTCTCTGGAGATGTTGGAGAAATCAGAGAATCCTCGTACAGTGTATGATACCGCAAGAGATTCAGGACACACTGATGTTACCAACCACACCACACCCCACGACGACCCTATGAATCAGGTGAAGATTAAACAATGACTCTAATCTCACTTAGCAACAATTCATTGAAAATTAAATGATGGCTAATTTGGATTGAATATCTTACTTGATGATAAAGTTATTATATTTGTGGCTTAATGTTTGGGAAACAACCTGCCAGTTTGCAATCTGTAGTTGTTTAAATTATTTGTTGGAAAATTGTTTTAACCCTTGTGCAACCTTTTGGACATCTTTGTCATTTTCAGTTTTTTTTTTTTTTTTTATCATTTTGCCTGTGTTATTGCCAACTGCATAGATTTTGGCACAGGTGTGTATTTGTTATTGTAATTTTACTATTTCGCTTCCATTTCCTTTAATAAATCTGTTTTGCACTAGGTTCACAAGATTGTTCCTCTCAGGACCTTAAGGACAAAAATGTCCCCATTGAGACCCATTAAAACTGCTATTTTTAATCGCAGTGCCATTTAACTGTAAAATGATGCAATTTTTGTTAATAGGCTTTGATTCTGTTGGCAAGGCTTTAAAATGTAATTTTTTACTATTTTTTCCAGATGGTGCCATTTTTTCAGGTTTGGCCTATAAAGCAAATACTCGCATTTTATAGCTCAAAGCTCAAAGCATTTTGTGAAAGAGGTATTTTAATATTCTTCTGCGCTGTTGAATGTATACGTGTATACTCACATGTCAAGTGTAATTAATGTGAAGTTATTATCACATCATCTGTACCATTAGAAATCAGTCTCTAGAATCAGGCCTTTACTTGATGATTATATCTTTGTCATCACAGTTTTTTCTTGCTTGTCTTGCCATAACAAACACAGTTAAAGCAGCCAGAGAGAAACTAAAGTTAAAACTTTAAGGGCCAACCACCCAACTAAAACAAACGCTATTCTCCATAATGGTGACAAATATACTTTTCAATAAAACATCAACATCTGTACCTCTGTTTTTCTCAATAAGATCTTCTCTAGAGCAGTGGTTTTCAATCCAGGTCCTGGGGACCCACTGCTCTGCACATTTTGTATGTCTCTCTTATCTGACACACTCAGTTTAGTTCATGGATCTCCCTCCTAATGAGCTGATGATCTGAATCAGGTGTGTTAAATAAGGGAGACACACAAAATGTGCAGAGCAGTGGGTCCCCAGGACCAGGATTGAAAACCACTGTTCCAGACAATCTGACAGAAATAAGGTCAGTCTGGTTAGTAATAATGATGCTAGTAATGCTGTTTGTAGAGTTGTTTAATCCTCCTCTGCTGAGATCTTCAGAGATTTAATGTCTTTTATTTGCAGTTGTTTTGCAAGCTGTGGCTGGAAGTTAATAGTAGTTGTTGTGTTTCTGCTCGTCTCTTTTTTCTTTAGCAGGTGTTCGTCACTAATGCTCAATCAGTACTAGATTAATCACTTAATTATCTAATGAACTGCAGTGCTGCTTCAGTCTTATTTTTAGCACTCGGTAGTATGCATACTGAGCAGAGTTCATTTCATTGTTTCATCTGGGCTGACCCATGTGGGACCCTCATGGAAACTGAGGACAAAACTGGCTGGGGCCCAGTTAGAGAGCCCAGGAGCCACCCATCTGGGCCCCACATAAGTGTGCTGGCTGGGTTGTTTAGATTTATGGCTTTGATTTTCTAGCAAGGATAGACTTAACTCTGTGCTCCCAAGCTTCAAATTTTTTATGACAGTTTTCTGACATGGACATTTTTGTCCACTATGGACCTATGTGCAACTTTTTTTAATTGACGCACAAGGGTTAAATGAACTGCAGCTGATTTTGTTGTGCTTTATTTCAGAGTGCATCACTCACAGAGAAGAGCAAGCCAAATGCACCAACCACTATCTACTGTATCATTCAGCAGCAACCGAACCCCCCCAAAACTGAAACTGATCACACCATTTATGCTGCAGTCAATAAACCATCAGCCGGATATGAATCTGCACATCCACAATCAGAATAAAAGTGACATTTTAATGAAGCTAAATCCTTACAGTGATTTAAAGTGATAAAGGACTTCATGTGTTCAGGAAGGCAGTGTTATTCTCAGTGTAAATAATCAACATATTTACCATGTGCAAAGTGCTCCTATTGTAGTTAATTTAGGGTGTGTTAATATTAGATATAATAAAATAAATACAATACATTTTTTTATTGTAAAATTGTTGTACATGTGGCTCAGACAGGAATGCAAAATCTCATGTGGTTTCTGTAGGTTTCTGTTGGAAATTTCTCACCGCCTTTGCAGGCAACACCTGAAACCACTTCCTGGAAAATATCTGTCAGTCTTTAAGTTTTTATGAAGGGTCACAGTGGGTGTTCATTTGCCCATACGCCCTCATTCCTCTGAAAAACACACAGTTTATTATACAAAAAGTAATGAATTTGTAATCAAAAATGTACTGTACGAAGCCACTTTGCACTAAAAGAAGTAAAAATTATTGGACTCAAGTGCATGGAGTATGTCAGTAACTGAACATAATTTTTCTTCGATAAAGCGATAACATGAGTTCAATATGTTTATGCGCCAAACGTGGAGCGAAACAGCGCTGCTGATTAGAAGCGCGCCACAGGGACTGTTTATCCGCTCGGCTCAAAGTTCAAACGGCAGCGCAGCGCAAGCTTACTACAGTAGATGTGTTTACTCGCTGAGTCTCGGTCACACGAGCACCATGTGTATCTGCGTGATACACTGAGGTTTTGATTCCTGAACATGAGACACATGCAGAACGTTTACTATGGATGTTGTCATGTTTTAAAATGTAAAGCCAACTTGTGTGTTTTTATGCTGCATTATACCAATAGTTTTGTTTGTTTGTAGAAAACTAAAATATCCAACTTCAATTCCTTAGCAATTTTCACAGAAATCTCGTCTGAGGAGAAACAAAGACATTATCCTTAATCACTGTCATAACAGTGCCATTTAACGTGATCAACGTGATCTGATCAAGCAGATTGGATCGTCAGTGTTATGAGCCTAAGTCATTTGTTTGCTGTTTCCATTTTGCCCTCTTGTGTTCTCTCTGTGTATGTGTATGTTTGTGTTTCAGATGAGCGGTTCCCTGAGATAATTTACTGGAGGCTGCGATTCATTCTCCTCCTCACCTGACCCAGATATAAGCACTGCCCCAAACACAATGGTGCACTGTAAAAAATAAGTGTATTTTTAACTGTAAAATTTTGTAAAAATGCTACTGAAAAAAACTGTTGATATGTTGAGTTCCTGTACTATAAACAGGGGGAAAATGTAAAAGATCTAACCAGACATTTCATAATTTTACAGTAAAATGATGTTAATTGTACAGTTTTTAGAAGTAAAAACAAATCAATGTATAATTTTCAGTCAAAAACTGTAAACTGATATTCCCAGAATTCCATCTGTGACACTCCACATTTGAAAGTGTTTTGTTTAAATAATCATGTTTTTGAATAGTTTTTGTTATCAGCTATGTACATTTGGGCTTTATGTTACATCGTCTGTTGTTTAATGAAAGTTTATTGCATTATTTAAGTATCCTGTGTTTTACCATGATGGTGTTTTGTGTTTGCATGAATGACCCCGTGCACCTTCTATATATTAGTATATACTTCTGCTTGTGGCGAAGCTACCTGATTCTTCATGTGGCTTTTTATCTTTTACCACCTCTTTTTGTTATGGTGGCTGGCAGTATATTAAAGGTACAAAACAGATTTTAATAGCAGTGTGTGTTGTTTAATTTAATGGTTTACATTCAAAATTCCCTGAATGTTTGTAAATTACAGTTTTATACTGTAAATTTTACAGTTTTGTTCTGTAAATGTGTTTACAGTTTTTTTTTTCTGTATTTTTTACAAAATTATGGCAACCACAGCTGCCAGAATTATTTTGTAAAAACTACAGATTTTTTTTTACAGTGTGGATGATTGTGCCATTGTGTGTGACTCTGTAGTTTGCCTTAGTGCATTGCCGTCGTCGTTTGTTTAAGTCTCTGAGTGTCTTACCAGAGAGATAGTGTGGGTGCTTAAGATTGTGAGTGTGATTGAAATTCTGTGATAGTGTTTTTTTTTGTTGTTTGTTTTGTTTCCGTTTGTGATATTCCTTGTTAACTTGACCCACGCCTGATGGACTACGATTTTGGATTCTGATTGTGAATTGTTTGCTGTTAACTTGTGTATATATCTTTTGTAAAGATAAGTTAAAGTTAAAGTTAAAGATAAAGATAAAGTTAAGGGAGTCAGGTTAGTTGAAACTGTATTTTTGTTTTCTTTAATTTTGGTTTAGGAAGTATAGAGTGTTAACAAAAAAGATGTTTTGTTTATTATTTTGGCCTTGTCTGCCCCTGAATAAATTTTTATAATTCAACATCTCTTTGGTATTGAGACTCTTCCTTTTTCCTGTTACGGCTGACCCCTAGCAGTCGTAACAGTCAGTCAATCAAGACACGGCGCGTTTACTTGGCAACTACAGCTGACTTTTCTAACAGGATATACAATTGGATCTGTCTTTCCCACGCAATATTTAAATAACTCTGCAGAAGATGTCCCTGGTACAAAGTCGACCTGAAGGACATTTAACAAATGAAAATAACTGTCTGAGTCTCCCTAGCGCTCCAGGCCTCTCTCTTCTGACCGTTCAGGAAAGAGGGGGTGGCGTCGACCTGCGAATGCAGACACGATGGCTAGATTGCGTTTATATTACACTGAGATCCAATCACAATGTGTCTTCGACTACCTCTGGACCAGGACACGCTGATCGGATAACATTCCCATCAGAAAAGCGTTTACACTTGTGTTTTCAATGTGTATGTGGACAACATCCGGATACAGGTCGCATGTTAATTCCAAGTGTAAATGCAGCCTTTGACTCTTCTTAGCGTCAGTAGTAGTTTGGTTGACCAAAGCTGATAAAGTGCAGCATCAGAGCAGAAGAAGCACAGAGTGAAAGGAGGTTTGGAGCAGAACTGATGGAGTGAACGGATCACGATTACAGTATATTGATATGGTGACGCCAGAACTGATAGAATGTGCACTGTAGCACGATACTACGATATTTCTCCAAATATCGTTGGACGTTGGGGTCACGTGACAAGAGTGATGCGAGAACACTGGTGGATCCAAAAACAACTTTTTTTAATAAAACTTGAATTCCTTCTTTTGATATAAGTGAGTGTCTTTATTGTTGCTGTTGATTTTAATAAAGACACAGAACTCTCAACGTAAAATCTAACTAATGTGCATCTCTCGTTTACTTTTGTTTTCAACAGAATCTCTTCAGATTTTTTTTTTCCTTCTTCATCTGCCATGAAGGTATCCAAGGTGCGCTTGCATTAATTCCACCCACTCTGCTTCTGAAGGCTGGGTCGCTCGTGTTATTTTCACCTTATTTCCCGGCTCACACTTTTCTCATTTCCTAAATTTACAAGTTACAAAACACACACAAAGCGCTGACTGACTGTTCTCCGATCGACTCGGGTATTACACATAATGTTAAACAGACTCGGGACCCAAGTAATAATTTTTTAAGCATTTGTGCTTATTAAAAACTAATAATCAGACAATATTCTAGTAATATGCAAGCTAAAATGCAACTAATTAAAAGACCCTCAAATAAAGTGTTACAAAACTATTTTGTAAGTGAATTGTCTCATTGATGGATCAGGGGACGTATTATAGAAACCTCCTAACTTGACAAAAAATCCTAAAAACTGTCTTAACTTTAGGGCAACCCCACAGCTGTCCTAACTTCAAAATTATCTGAAAGCTAACGGAAAAACCGCTTACAATTGCACTGTCCAACAATGGTATTACATTTACTAATAATTGAAAATGAAGAACGAAGATGTTTAATGGTAGAAGGGCCCTTGGAGGACCCTGAAGATGTGTTACATTTTCATGACAAAACACTTTAAGTACAGACTGCGGCACAACATATTACAGTTAGCACAGAAACTGCAACCAGCATTACAGAGACCAACAAAAGCGTCACGGAGCATTACCGGTTACTGCAAGTGACTAAAGGCCCGTTCACACCTAGCACGATAACTATAAAGATAATGATAAAGATATAGTTCTAAAAATTGTTCTCAATATTAAAGAACAGCAGAATCCACACCACAGCTATAATGATAAAGGCACAGAGAAACGATATCGTTGGAATCACTTTCAGAACGATTTTTTCCAGCTGATGAAGATACAAACACTGACGCCCAATCAGAATCCATCGTGGGCATCAGGGAACCGGTTATAGTTTCACTTTCAAGATAGGCGATCGCACGAACTATGTTTATGCTTATACGATGGAGCGGCAGTACTTACCACACATTTTATGAGATCAGATGCTTGTCAGTGGCGCTCAGGATCTGTAAATCATTCGCCATCATCCTCAGTCATCTCTCCTTACTCTGTTTATGTGGTAAGTGAAATCTTATGTACTGCAGTGTAACAGGCTACCGCTAGCAAGGAGCTAACCATGTCCCTTTAGTGGCTCGCATTATTTGTCTTCCGTGCCTTTCTGAATACAGACACCAACCCATCCCTGCACAGCCTGGAACATAACATTTATTTCCATGATCTGCCATTTTCGCTGTTGTCCGCACTTGTTTATTTACAATACTTGCAGAACTTCTGATGGTACGGCTGGCGGCTGGCCTAGAACATGGGTGGGTATATGCAAATGTTGGGAGCGTAACTATTAGTGATCCCAACTGTTGCGTAACAGTCGGTGTTATGTTCTGATTCACCTGTTTTTCAGTGATCTTTTTTATTCAAGAGATTTACATAAGAAGGAGAAAACTATGGTGTTTGAGATTCACAGTATGCCATTCCCATGTACAGAACTCTTATTATTCAACCATGCCAAGGTACAGACAGTTGTCCATTCTATGGCACCTTTAAGATTTCCTAACTAGAAATAAGATACGATTTTGTAAGATAGGATAAGAATCCCAAATCAAGTTAAGATTTGCAAAATCTGTGAGAAAAATAAATGTTACACTTGTTTAGACTATTTTCTATACATATATAACTACAAGTCAAGCTGCAGTACCAAGCAGGACCACACGGAGACGCCAACAGAGCACTATCCCAGCCGCCTTAAATTTATATAAATATACACGGATCTGTATTCAGAATTATTAAACAGAGCAAAACACAAATTTAAAAAAGTGAATAAAAACATGAATTTGTTGTGTGTGGTGATCTGAAGGCAGCTCAACATGACCAGTGAACAGTTCCTCTGTCAGAGTGAATGTTGATGCCAATACACCACTGTACATTGCAAACTCCTATAAAAACACGCTTCTTCAGTGAGTGTCCATTATAAAACACTTGCAAGACATGCGATCATACTGAAATGTGCTCATAAAGCTATCAGAGAGCGCACATACACGGTTTGTTTATTAGCATACAAGTTACGATTCATGTATGTCACTGACCGTAATCGTCTTTAACTCCATTACAATCCTCATAAATCAAAATTTCACTGGTAAGCCCATACAGACAAGTCCTGACTTCATATTTCTTCTTATTAGCTGTATGTTTGTTCCAACCAATCGCTGCACAAGTTAAGGTTACGCATAATGAATAAAGCACGTTAGTTCCAAGTAGTTTTGAAATAGTACACTTACAAGTATACTAGTTTATTGATACTTCATAAAGTACTTAAAATATACTTGAACTTTATTTAAGCATACTTACAAAAGGAACTTGAGAGTATAAATATTTTTTTGTGAGGGCAGTTGCCACTTCTCTAGTCTGCATGTCTGGCAAAGCCAAAATGCCTTAGGCCATTAAAATTGTGAGGGAAACAGAGCTGGAATGTTAGCTAAAGTCAGTGGCACTGTGTACTAGATGTCAGTGGCACTGTTTTACGAGAAGTCCAAGAGGATGTGAAACCTCAAAGTCCTCAGTGTTAAGTACAAAGGTCAACCTTAGGTTGTTGTCAGAGAGTAGGGGATTTTCATAATAGTAAGTGCCATCCCAAAAAGATGAATCATTTTCACTATCTTGCGATGCTGAAGTCCCCTTTACTTGTTCCAGTACATTGGTTTTTCTCAGCAACTCCTGCCAACCAGAAAGAATTGCACATCCATACATGTGTGCTTTGATTTGATTAAATACTCAGCACAGGGCTCAACATTAAAGGGATAGTTCACACAAAAATGAAAATCACCCCATGATTTACTCACCCTCAAGCCATCCTAGGTGTATATGACTTTCTTCTTTCAGATGAACATTCATTTTAAAATTTATCCTGGCTCTTCCAAGCTTTATAATGGCAGTGAAGCTCAAAAAAGTGCATCTATTCATCATAAGATTGCTCCACAAGGCTCCGAGGGGTTAGGCTTTCTGAAGTGAATCGATGCATTTGTGTAAGAAAAATATGCATATTTTAAACTTTTTAAAGCAAAACGTACAGCTTTCAGCAGACCGCGGTCTATGAAGAATGCATAACACCTCTCGCAGTTCAAAACACTTACATTACGTCCTACATCGCGTCGCGTATTCAGCATATTGAAAAGGTAATGCCAGTCAAAATTTGGGTGTGTTTATGGACCAATCCAATTCAGACATTGTCTTTTTTCTCAGATTTTTGTTCAAAATGTTGTTAGTTTGTTTGTTTATGAAACTTACATTCAAGTGTTGTTAAAAAAAGACTTCATGAAGCTAGACTAAAATGTTGTTGTTATTTAAAAGCAGATGCTCTGTATTTCATGTTCAGATATTCATACAACAAATTATTTTGGGGGCCATGAATGTTTCATGAAAATGATCATAAATATTGGTGCTGGTTGGCAACTGTTAAAATGCTGGGGGGAAAGAGTTCAAGTACAGTTAAAGGTACACTGATAAAAATGATTTTTTTGGTGAAGTAAACACTACATAAAAACAAATGTAATTTCTACATTAAATAATTTTAGAAGCCATGACTGAGTGAAAAGTACTTAAGTATTGCAGATTTAACCTAAAATCATCAAGTAAAAATGACTCATCAAACTCTAACTGGCCATGTTAATTTTACTTATTTCCTTTGTTAATTTTACGTAACTTAGCCAAGTAGATTTTACTTAATTCAGTACTTACATTTTACTTAAAATTTATTTGTGCAAAAACTTGCCAAATAAAAATTAAGTAAATTTACTGATTGTTTTTTCAGTGTATAATTAATGTATAAACATTAATTTAGGAACTTAAATAGGAACAATAGTAGTAATACTTAAAGTATGATGTCAAGTTCACTTAAAGAAAACTTACAAGTATACCTGCAGTATAAAACTACTAAACTAGTAGTTTACTGAGAGTATACTTCAAAGTGTACTTTCATAAACTAAAACATGTGCTACAAGTATTTAACTAGTATAAACTATCAGTATATGTAAGTTCACTTCTAGTATAACTGCAGTACAAACTAAGAACATATGTAAACTAGTTGTGTACTCAAAGTTTACTACTGTTACACGTAAAGTATACTTAAAAGTATACATTTATACACTAAAATGTGGGCCAATTTAGTCCCAAGCGGTATTGAAATAGTACACTTACAAGTATGCTGCTAGTACATAGATATTAGTATACATATTACATGAAGTATACTAAAAATATACTTGAACATTACTTAAGTATAGACTTAATGTTGAACCCTGCTCAGCAGGTTTCAAAAATGCATGTTTAGTTGTGGATCTGTAACGAACATTACTCTGATACTCAATGAAAAAAAAAAAAAATTGTGTTGGTTTTATATGATTTATATGAATCAATAAAGTAACACAAACATAATTTTGTTCACATAACATCAATATCCATTTAACTTATTTTGAAGTGACCACATCTCAGAGTGATTTTGTAGTTACTTTACAAGATTTGTTCAATTTTTTTTTCTTTTTTTTTTTTTTTGGTCACATTATAAGTTAGTTACTACTAGCTACTAGCCAGCTAACTAGTCAACCTGATAATGAGCAATATAATATATTAGCATGTAAAAGGGCCAGATTTACTAAATGGAAAATTTGTATTAGAGTATTATATGTATTATATGTATTATGTATTATACTGACAAAGTTCACACGGAGACCAATGCAATCTATCAAGAGCAGTGCAAACTAGCGCCTGCTTTAAGACATGTTTTTTTGGGGCATTAAATAATGGCACACATACTGGTAAACTAACTAGCACAAATCTTAGTAAATGGCCTTGTGTGACTCATTTAAATGCTCTCCTCCTATAAATTTAGCATTTGAAAAGGAATATCCTACAAATTTACATTTAATCATTTAGCAGACGCTTTTGTCCAAAGTGACTTACAAATGAGACACACACCCGGAGCAGGTCCAGCGCCTGGGGAACAATTGGGGGTTTGGTGCCTTGCTCAAGGGCACCTCCTTCGTGATATTGAAGATGGATGAGATCACTGTTCATTGATAATCCCCTCCTTCAATTCCTGCTGGTGCAAGAATCGAACCGGTGACCTTCGGGTTACAAGCCTGACTAACCATTAGGCCATGACTGCCTACAAATGCATATGCGATAATGTCAGCCAGAAAAATAACTGTGTCCATGCTTTTTCAGCACTAATTTTAGTAAATAATTCTTAGTAAATCCTGACAGTAGTTTTTTTTAACACCAGAAGAGGGTTTGCACTGCTGTTAGTTTATGTTTAATTTTTTTAAAGCCATGTTAGCATCATGGCTATTAACGTGGCAAACACAAGATCATCATCAATACATTCAGGTGATAAATCATGAAAGATGCACTGCTGTTAATAAATCTGGCCGTAAGTCTGTTCCTTGAAGCGGCAAAATTATAAATGTCTTTCCAACATTTTGCCCGTAGCATTTATATTGAGACCATGTGCATGCAATGAATGCAAATTCTTGTTTGTTTATAATAAAGTTATGTAATTTTTAAAGAAAATGCTGAACTGAAAAAATGATCTGAGACAACACTGAAATTCATTACTACAGTGAGAGGAACTACCCAGATATTTCAGGACATGTTGAATTAGTTTGCTGGAAAAGCAATGTCTTCTGGAAAACGATAGCCTATAGTGAAAGAGAAAATAAACCGTTCCCAAACACAAAAGATGAACCTGATCATTTCTCAACAGTATAACATTATAGAGATGTGAAAGTATGTTGTTCCTTCTATACTCAAATTGTGCTCAGGGGGATAAAAAAAAATGGTGCATATAAATAGAACAGTACTTCAGTCAGAGAGAATCACTCTTCAGATGCTCTTCACTGACTCCAGGTTGGTAAGTTCATACTTAAATTTGTGTCTCCAACTGATTACATTCCTGATTATACACACAGGTGATTATATATTTTGGTTGTTTAGTTTAGAAATGAAACAACACTTTGTTAAAACTGGAGAAAAAATGCCCATGATGTTAATTAGTTCAAAATTCACATTTTAATATATTTTACTTAAATCGCCATATTTTTAAATTTACGCAAAGTCGTTATTTACCTGACCTTAACATTTAACCTTATTAAATGTCATCCTTCAAAAAAATCAAAAAATTTAATTATAATAAAACACTAAATGGCTGTTACAATAAAACCATTTAATACTTTGAGAAGTTTTTATATATATATTGTTAATATAAAAATAAGAAATGTTATGGAAAATGCACTTATACATTTAAAAATGAAAATAATTCGCCAATTATACATATTTCAAATTATTCATTCAAAACGCTGAATCATTCAGTTGCATTGAGATTGAGAATACGCAATAGTTATGCTGTGATCTTCTGAGCAATTTTAGTTGGTGAAATAGGACAAAAACAGCCAATATTGTCAAGAATGTAAGTGACATTTACTTACTGTAATATTAATGTATTTTTACTGTATTTACTGTAATTACTTATTGTAATATTTTAACTGCTTGTTTACTGAACTATACAATAAATGTAATATTTGCAATCGAGATAATTAATCAGAACAGCTGATTTGTGTTAGATAAGACCCTTCTTCCTCAGCTCGAATCGTTTATAGACCTTTGAAGCTGCATTTAAATTGCAATTTGGAAGTTCAAACATGGGGGCACTATAGAAGTCCATTATATGGAGAGAAATCCTGAAATGTTTTGCTCAAAAAACATAATTTCTTTATGACTGAAGAAAGAAAGATATGAACATCTTAGATGACAAGGGGGTGAGTACATTATCTGTAAATTTTTGTTCTGGAAGTGAACAACTACTTTAATGTCGAGCCCTGTTTTCCAAAACAACAAACAAGTTGAAAAGAATAATGATTAACAAATTTAAAATTTTACAGTGTGTGTGTGGTGTGCTAGTACTAACAGCAGTTTTAATTCAGTGGGTGAAATAAAATTATTTATATTTTATTACTTTTATGTTTTTATCATCCTGATAGGGTTTGAAAGACTACACACCACACCGGTGACCTTAAGCAGCAGTGTTTCAGATCACAGTATTGAATTCATCCTTCAGTACAGCGTGAGTCATAAGTAATTATTTATTTATGTATGTATGTATGTATGTATTTTACATTTTTCGGCCATGATTTGCTTGGGCATATTTTATTATTATTATTATTATTATTTAATGTTGGGATGATGGATTAATTAAATTAAACTGAAAACCTTTCATTTTCTACATTCATGTGATTTCCTGCTCAAGCTATTTAATCATTAGCATTTTGAAATATTGTTTTTGTTCACATTACATTTGTATAAGAAATTAGTTTACACTGGCAAAAGTCAATTACATGATTTTTAAAACATATTATGAAATAACTGTCTATTAAATTTACAACAACACGATTGCTGAAATATGATTGAATAAAAGCTCATATATAAACATACACTACTGGAAGCAGCACAACCAAGATAAAAGCTATGAAATGAAGAGAATAGACTATTGGAAATAATTTAATACACATTCATGGAAAAAAAAATATAGTCCTATTAAAACTAAGTCAGTGATTCTGATAGTGTTTAGGTCCGCGGAGAAGGCTTTGCTGGCCCTGACGGCCCACAACTGCTATTTTCATGTTCATGGAGTAAATATGTTTACATGGCCTTTTAAAAATGCTGGGTGCCGGGGTTTCGTGTGCATTTGGCCAATCAGTGTACATGTAAGGATCCACCCGCTAGCACTAACAACGAAATCCAGTGGCCTGGTCGAAGGTTTAATGCGCATTCGGTCTTTTACTTGCACTTCAAGTGATCATTAAATTTAGACTGTACTTCTAATTAAAAACTGATCACAAATATTGATTATATATTAGTTTAGATATTTGATTACTCTAGACATCCCATACTTTCAATTATTCGTTCACTGGGGACCTGATGTCGCACAGAGTCTCATGCCCCGGGTTTTGCGTAGATCTCACGATCACAAACTTGCCAGTCTGATGTTAGTCAGAGGATGTAGGTAGACCCCCACAGATTAGATCTGTGTATGGGGGATGAGAAGCTTCCTGTAGGAGCTGTTCTTGCGCACCCAAATGGTCACATCTAGTGTAGAGCAATGTTTATCAGATTTTGAAAGGAGACCGCCCACAACAGAAGGGCAGAGTTAACTTTAAGTTTTCAGTATTTCTCATAATACAAGTGACTACTGTGAAATTGAGACCAATTTACCAATCGAACAGAGACCTTTAAAATGATACCAAACATGAAGTTGATGATACATGATATGTATATACCTATTCTTACTTTGAGTGAAGCATTTTGGGAGAAAAGAGAGAGAAGTAGAGAGGGCAGGGTGAGAATGGGGTCGTAAATGAGCATAGAGAGAGGTGTTTTTTGCTCTCTTTGGAGATCTCTTCTCCAGATTAGTTTTATGGTTTTATTGCATGGCATCTGTGAGTTCCTGAGTTTTGGCTTCATGAGGAGTTAATTTCATAATTTCACTCCCTACATACACGTACATCACTGACAGTTCCCGTAGTGCTGGGTTAAACCGTAATGTTACTCTGAAGTAGGAGCTATTTAGTTTCTGCAAAAGGAGTTCCAAGAGCTAAAATAGTTCCTAGTTCCTGCGGTATGAACACGCCAGAAAGCAGGTCCTTCTGCCAGTGGTTCCAGGAACAATGAAAAGGTTGCTCTGGTGCAAAAGCCCCTGCTGTGAATAGGTGGTAAAGATCCGTACGAGCTAGCTCCTTTGTCGTGTACTGATGACCCAACGATTCTTGTCAAGTCCGACCAATTAGTACAGCCCAAAACATGACAATAATTGACCCTTTTCAGCAGCAATAATCAGCCAAAGTTCCACTCGGTTCAGTGGCATTGTTTACATTCAGTGCTGCCAATATGACTGACTTCTGGATTGATGACACGTGAAAATATTTTATTTTTATTAACTGACAAAAATAATTGAGCATGAAAACTTTATTAACCTTTGTATAAATTCGCCATTTTTAACTGAAAATGGGCCTATATTTTTGTAATGTATAATGTAATATGTTGTACCTGTCAATGTGAGGGGACAGGAAACATTAACAAAGCCGCTTACATCATAAGATAATAATGAATGTGCACTTTTTTGTTGCACATACATGGTTCAGAGAAATCAATATTTTCTCATTTTTGGGATGCCCCCGAACTATTATAAATTTGGAACCTCTGAAATTACCCTACACCAGGGGTTCTCAAATCTGGCCTGCGAGATCCACTTTCCTGCAGAAATCATGTTCAACCCTAATCAAACACACCTGAACAAGCTTCATTTCTTAATAGAAAGCTACAGGCAGGTGAGTTTGATCAAGGTTGGCGCTAAACTCTGCAGGAAAGTGGATCTCGCGGGCCAGAGTTGAGAACCACTGCCCTACACCCTGATCGACATACAACTTGTAAAGTTGCTTTGAAACAAGGTGTTTTATATTAAAAAAAAAAAAGAAAAAAAAACCTATACAAATCTGTCTGTATGTCTTAAGGTGAATTTTTTTTTTTGTTGTTGTTGTTTTAAATTACAGTTGTGCTCAAAAGTTTACATACCCCTGCAGAATCTTCAAAAATGTGGAGAATTTTTAACAAAACGAGGGATTTAAAAATGTGCATGTTATTTTATATACTGTCCTGAATAAGATATTTATTAGAAATGTTTACACAGTCCAAAATAATAGCTGAATTTATAAAAATGTTACCTGTTGTAAAGTTTACATACCATTGAATTTTAATACTGTCAACTGGAAGACTTGGACACAACTGTAACAAAAACTGCAAACATTCACTGATGCTCCAGAAGGAAAAACAATGCTTTACTTACACATCATCATTCTGTTAAAAGTTTTCACCCTCCAACTCCTAATTGTATTTCCTTCTGGAGCATCAGTGAACATTTGAACCTTTTGTAATAGTTGTGTATGAGTACCTTAACCCAATGCGAAAAGAGGAATCTCACAATCATACAGTCACTGCTGGAAAGTCAAACAACTTATTCAGAACAGTACTACATACTGTATGAAATAGCATGCTTTTTTTTCAATCCCTCTTATTTTATTAAAAAATATCCACATTTTTGCAGATTCTGCATGTATATAAACCTTTGAGCACAACTGTACATTACCACATACTTTTATCACAGAACTGTATATTGTAAGTTATGCATTAATGTTAGAGTAATCTTTGAAAATGTTTAATGTCCAATACAGGCAGAGTGAATCAACCAGACGAGATGTCCAAGCAGTAAGTATTTCTTGTTCAAAACTTTGACTTTGACTTTATTACCTTTTTAATCAACTGATTATTATTATTATTATGAGTACATAATTTACAAGGCTTCACGGTTAACATTAGTTAACTACATTAGTTCAAATGACCTATTAACTTTATTAAAACTAAATTGATGAACTAAGTGATAAATAATTGCAGTTTTATTTAACACAGTCCATGGATGAATTGTAATTCACTTTTAGACACAAACAGGGAAAGTTTATATGGACAGACACTTCTAATTTTAACCGAGGGAGCAAGAGTACCATACTGATATTAGCAAATTAACATATTCAGCAACTCCATAGACCACAATACAACATTACTGTGGCATTTTAGCAAATTTTGCTTAATTTACCCCAGTCTTACATAATTGTGAGGTAAATTAATTTGACATGACACTTTAAACTGACTGTTAATACATAGATCACTGTATTCTTATTTTTGTTTGTGCATTTTATATATTTTAACATCCCAAGCATGCAATGGTGCATAAAAACTGTCAACTGAACTGGTGCGGTTCTGCCAGTAGAGGACACTCGTGTAACGTAACATCCAGGACGGAGGGAAGTTAGCAGGGGAAGGACATAAAAATCTGGAGTGCAGCCAATTTATCAATGGAGTCCTTAATATAAAGTTTTAGCTTAGTGTTGTTAGTTTGCTATACTGCAAAAGTGCAGCATGCTAATTATAAATTGCATAATGGTTAATAGAATTTTTTTCCAAATATCCATTGTTGTCTACTTCTCACAAAACGTTTTGATATTTCAGGAAATTTGAAGACCTCAGTAATGAACTGCTACAAAGCATTGAGAAACTCAACTCAGAATACAACAGAAATCATAAAATTCTCGCAGATCAAATAAAGAAACTGGATGACATCACCAAAGAACTTGAATCCATGCACAAGAACACTACGAAGGGCAGTTTGTTCGGAGCATCATTAGGAGCACTAGGAGGAATCACATTGCTGGGTATAGCTTTGGCCCCATTTACATTTGGTGCTTCTATAGCTGTTACTGGTGCCGCTGGTGTTACTGCTATGGGTGTTGGAGTAACTGGAGGAGTAATAGGTGCAGCGTGTAACATCACTAACATGTACAAGCAGAAAAACATGCGTCAGACTATTGAGAATATCATCAATGATTTCAAGAACACAGCCGATGCAATGATTGAGCATCTGAATACAATTTCTGAAACCATAGAAAATCTTCAGAAAGTGGAGAACATGTATTCTCTTCAAAATAAGGCAATACTGACAAGTGTAAAAGCTGTGAAAACCACTTCAAGCGTTATTAAACTTTTATCTGCGCTTCGAACTACTAAAATTGGGAAAGTGTTCGCAAAAGCTGCCAAAACACTTCAAGTGGTTGGCAAACTATCTGCGTCAATCTCAGCTCTATTTTTTTTCCTTGATGTTTACACCATTTATTGTAATTCAGCAGAGCTCTCTGAAATGAATTCAGACAAAAAGAGAAAAGCAGAAGAAATCAAATCAGAAACTTTTCAGTTTATTTGTCGAATGAAAGAAACAGCTGCTAATTTTCAGGAGACTCTGGGTGAAATTAAATGCGCTAGAGACGCTATTAACAGAGCATTACAAATCAGTCAAGAAAATCATTTTAGAAATGACTGAACTGCTCTGTTTAGTTTTGTAAATTTATCGGCACACTTTAAACTGGAATCTTGAAAACTGAAGAGTTAGTGATACATGCAAACTCTCACATTACAGTTTTTCATTTGCAGAAAATGGTATGGAAAATAAGGTAAAGCACATATGTTTTGTCAATCATTTTGTAATATATGTGATAATTAAATAATGTAGTTTTTTCTTTTTTCTTGTTTTTCTGGTTCTGTATGGCCTCGGATGAACTCTATTTACAAGCAGTCTTTGTAAATGAACCACTTGCACTGAAAATCTTTTTATTTCTTCTGAAATTCTATGAGCATCCGTTTTATTTGCTCTTTTTGTTGTGTATGTTACTGTTTTGTAATGTAAAGACCAAAATAGCTATTGCAAAATAAATGGACATCTGATCTCACCAACATATTCACCAAATTGTGTGATCTTTTATAGGAAGGTATTTGTTAAAATAAACTGAAAATAGACTGAAGCTAAAATAAACCAATTTTGTTTAATTATAACAATAATAATGTTTATTTTATAGCACCTTCCAAGAAACTCAAGGACGCTTTACAATCATGAATCCATAAACATAACACCAAAAATAAGGATTGGCATAAATATACATTGGGTGCAAAGAACACAAACACAACCAGAATAGAAGAAGGAAAATTAGAAAACATATACATTACGATCAGAGTACTAATACATTTGCATACGTAAACATTGAGTGTAGAGAACACAAAACAACCAGATCAGAAGACAGGAAAACTAGAAAAACAAAGTAAACAGATACGTTTTCAAATAAGCTTTGAATTCATGTAATGATAAAAGGTTCTGAATATACTGGGGAAGAGAATTCCAGGCGTGGGGTCAGCAGTACAGAAGGCCCCACCACCAAATGATATTAGTTTGTACCGAGGGACTAGTAATAGGCCAGATTCAGAGCAACGGGTGTACGGGTGTAGGTGTGAATGAGATCCGACATATACTGAGGGGCGAAACCATGAGCTGCGTTTCCATTACCTTTCAAAACAGAATTCACATTTTTCGCATTTACAGGTCACATAGTGTATGAAATAATTTACTGTACTCTGCACACGTCTGCAGTGCAGTGTGGCTCTAATACGGCCACTGAAGCTGACTGCAGCCACTCTAGTCAATACTTGTGTTTATACCAGCCATGCCACGCATGTTTCTGAAGTGGCTCTCCACGCTGCTTGTGTAAAGATACACGCATATACACCTCCTTTGAAGAAATATAGGCAAGATATTGCAAGAGGCAAAAGGTTACGTTTTAGTCGCGTAACATTGGTTAATGGAAACAGCGTAATTTTGGAATACTATTTTATCGACATTTAGAAAATATCGCCAAAGTTTTGCACAAATCTGGGTAATGCTTTATTTTGATGGTCCCTTTTGAACATTCTGTTGACACTAAGTAATGTTGCGACTACATGACAATTAACTCTCATAAGAGTATTAGTAGACTATCTGCTTCATATCTACTAACTCTTTATTGTGTTGGTCTCCCAACAGATATTCTACTGACTATAAGTAACTTTGCAAGAACGTGTCAACTTAATCTAACCCTAACCCTACCAGTCAACTAATACACTACTAACACTCTAATGAGAGTCAGTGGAAATGTAGGTGCAACATTACTTATAGTCAATAGAATGTGTTAAAGGGACCATCAAAATAAAGTGAAACCCAAATCTGTAATGGAAACGCACCTCATGGAGATAAACTCTGCAGGACATCGGCACTGACGTTGCCTACCCCTGGACTAGGGCCTCCTCATCACTGATATTTAAAAATGAACGTAAACGAGCAATATTTCAAAGGTGTAAAAAGGCAGATTCAGTGAGTGATGCGATATGAGAAGAGAAAGACAGGGAAGCATCTAAAAGGTGGAAGGTTGAACACAAGAACCAGCAATATTCATTTTGCCAATACAGAGACGGGATGTACATTTAGGAGGGCCAATCAAAAGTAGATCTGTTTTATCAGTGTTTAATTTAAGAAAATTATTGGGTCATCCATGCATTTAAGGATTGATCTTCAGCTGACCAATCAGCAGAAAGGGGCATTTCATTCCCGCCCACATGTAGAAATCGAATATCAAAGCTGTTTATTAATTTTTCTATCCCTGAACGAAAAATGAAAAAACAAGCTGAATTCTCGTTTTTGATTTTTTTTATTTTTTTATTTTTTCTGGAAAAAAAATGAAAAAACGAAAAAGGAGCCATTTTTCTTTTTTCAATATTAAATAAACAAATTAAAATAAAATAAAATAAATGAATGAAAGAAAAATACCCTGATTGACCAGATTTCAGAATTTATACATCAACAGACTTCATACATCAACTAAAATTCACCAAAACATCAAATGTTTTAAATATACTGAGCAAAATGGATAAAAGTAAATCTGCATTAATTGCTCCAGGATCTTTTCTCTTCTCTAACTTCACTTTTCTTCAAAGTGACAAATAAGGAAAGGTGTTTCATTCAGTCAGTCACTTTCATTTATAAAGCACATAAAAAATCAACAACAAATAAGTGAGTTATTTAAAACCATCATATGTGGGCACTGACTTAATATACAGTGTCATGGAGTAGGCACACTGACCTTTCAGTTTGTGGCAAGACATTCAGCTGTAACATGAATAATTGGAGGTGTCTGGATGTACGATTGTAATAGAAAAGATCAGACATGTATTGAGGTGACCAACTGTGAAGACCTTTATAAATAAACTTTAAAATGGATACAATATAATAGACTGGAAGACTGTGAAGAAAGGCCAGGCCTGGCAAAATATTTCCAGTTTCTTAGTACCAGTCAAGTACTGTGACGGAATATGATCGTTTTATATAATGAGCAGGTTTGAACTTTGAACTTATATTATAATATTAGTTGTAAAAATGTACATATAGTTTTATTTTTAACAGCAAATGACCAAATCTCAAGGGGACAGTCAGAGATAAAGTCGAGGGTCAAGATCCCAACTAAAGCAAACACTGATCTTCATAATGATGACTTCAAACTAAACATTAAATAAAGCTCTGTTAATTCTCAATAAGATCTTCTGTAGATGTCTGACAGAAATAAAGTCAGTCTGGTTAGTGTAAGTGAAGCTGATAATGCTGTTTGTAAGGTTGTTTACTCCTCTGCTGATATTGAGAGATGAATGTTAGCATGACAATGATGTACTAAAAACAGATGACAATGTTGTCAAATTGATCCCGATTCACACAAATCTGTGAAAATGACTAAAAATCTGTATTATGTAAATTGTATTATTAGGGTTGTGTTATCGTATTGTTTTTGTGCTTTTTATGTTTTGTTTGTATGTCTTGCTGCAAAACTAATTGCCCCTTGGGGAACATGAATGAATGAATGAACTACTGAATCACGCATCAGAGGGGATTTAGAAGTGGGTATATGGAATGGCGACTGATAAAGAAGTGGGTATACCCTGCACTACATCACAGCAAACAGAGCTTAAATTCCTCAACTGTAAGTCGATTTTTTTTTCTTCAGCTAAATGAATAAATGTAAATCTACTACTGAAACTATTGAGATCAGACTGAAATCATCAGAGATCAGGGATATTAGTCCTCTATACAGGGCTGATTCTAGACATTAGGAGGTCCTAGGCCAAATTAATGTTGGAGGACACACACACACACACAAACTACTTTAAAAAAAAAGATTCCTAGCCTTTTTATTTATACAACCTTTAATTTTGCATATTTTTACTTATACTGTACAGTACAAAAGTTTGGGCACATTACTATTTTTAATGTTTTTGAAAGAAGTCTCATCAAGCCTGTATTTATTTGATCAAAAATACAGTAGACAAACAATAATATTGTGAAATATTATTACAATTTAAAATAATTGTTTTCTATTTTATATACTTTCAAATATATTTCTGTGACTCAAAGCTGAATTTTCATCTTCAGTCTTCAGTGTCACATATCCTACAGAAATCATTCTAATATGCTGATTTATTATCAATTTTAGAAACAGTGCTTAATGTTTATTTTATAACCTGTGATACTTTTTTCAGAATTTTTTGATTATTAAAAAGTTTAAAGTTTAAAAATAAAAAAATATAAATCTTTTATAGCAATATAAGGAGCTTTACTATCACTTTTTTAAAAATCTATTTAACATATCCTTGCCGAATATTACTGTTTTGTTCTGTATTTTTGATGAAATGGAGAAATTCTCTGATCTCTACTTGTGAAGACAAACATCTCTCAAAACCACAGTCTTAAGAATAAACAACAATGGAACAATAATATGAAACGAATAATATAATATAAAGGACAAATCAATGAAATAAGAGTACAAGTGGTTTAAATGATTATTATAAATGACTGGAATGGAATAGAATACTGAGATGATTACATGATAAATGATTATAAATGAATAAATGAATGAATAATGAAGAATACATGAATATAAAAGAAAGTAAACAACACAAATGTATGGTTGCTCTCTTGAAATAACACACAGGTTGCTATGAAGAATCATTCAAAACCAAAAAGCATTACAATATCACCAATAAAAAACAGTGTCAGTTTTGCTGGTGCAAATTTGCAATCAATTAAGCAAATAAATTTAATATTTATTCAAAATTTTGTATTTTTATATCATCATTTTAAATATATATTTCTATATTTAAAGATATTTACATTTTTATTTATTTTGGCAAATGTCAGGAAAAAGTAAATGATAAAGCAAAAATAAATAGAATTTATTGTTAAAGACATGCATGCTGTTTTTTTTCTTCTCATGTTGATATTGCACTGTTATTGTTCCATATTCAAAATATATTTCCTAATGTTTATCATAATGAAGTCATGCAGAGTGTATCTACAATCTGATGAATAAATGATACACAAGATGTGTGTTTGACTGACATGCAACAGTAGTATAAAATATTAGCGATCCACAGTGGACACAAAATTTAAAATGGTCACTGGATGCCCATTTTGTAAAACAACACCCTTTTTAACTTGTCAAATACAGCTCTGTTCACAGCAAGCCGTTTTGGTGCATGTCCCTTTAAATGCTAATAAGCTTTGCTGACCTTTCTTCTGTGGGGTAGCGAGCCATTCTCATGAGACTGTAAACTTTAGCCACATTCATCATGGAACTTTCTAACTATAGCACATTATTAGGAAAGGTGATTTGCAAAGATTCATAAAAAAAAAAAAAAAAAAAAAAAGGCCTGGGTCTGTGTGACATCAAGACAAGAAGCTGAGAACGGCTTGATTTGAAAAAGTGGTAATGAGTTATGGGGATTTAAAAAAACACTGGGTGGATGTTTATCATTATAGGGTGGTTGTGTACACACACTGCCAACACACATTTCATTTTTAACAAGTCTTTTTTAAATGGTACAAATGGATGTTTAAAAAACTCCCTGTTACATCACAGTTATGTTAAAAACATTAAAACTCAACATATGTAACAGTGTAAGAATCCCTGGAGTATTTTTAAATGGCACAAATAAATGTTTAAAAAAGCTCCCTGTTACATCACAGTTATGTTAAAAACATTAAAACTCAACATACATGACATTGTAAGAATCCCTGACAGCTAGGGATGTGCCCAAAGCTGAATAACATGTTTGTAAAGGAAATCACACACATTCTACAGAGCCTCTAAAAGGACATGGTGATAAAAAAAAAAAAAGATGGCAAGAAAATATATATGCTTTTAAATCGACAGTTGGGTAATTATATTGCATAGAATTAGCTAAAAATTATTGAAAACGCTTTTGAATGCACAATTGTTTTGTTTTTTTAACTTTTACTTTCACTTTCGGGATCTATTGTTCTGTGGGTGTTTTCAATGTAATGTTAAAACTGAACATTAATTTTTTATTTAATTATTAGATTAATTCAATATGAAGACGTATGTTGGTCCCAACAAGTGTTGTTGTTTTTTTGTGTGTTTTTAGTTGGTAGATCTTATTGAGTTTGTCATTTGAAAAGTCGATCCCCACACAAAAAAGTGTAGGCACCCCTATTTTACAAGATATTTGTCAGTGACACTCAGGATCTGTTACGCACCAAATCCTTCGACATCGTCCTGACAGTCATCTCTCCTTACTATCCTCAAGTGATAAATTAAATCTGATGTACTATAATGTGACTGACTACCACAGCAAGACTAACCATGTCGATTTAAGGACCTCATAGAATGCATTATCCAGTATCCATGTCTTTCTGAATTCAAAATTAGGCTTTAGGCAACCCTACTGAGAACCTACAGCAGTGCAGTTCTTAGTAATTATGAAAACATTTGCGTATATTTCAGGATTAAAGAGAAAATGTTTTTAAGTCGTCATCATTCTTGCCAATTTAATCGATTTTACAAGCAGAATTGTGGGACAAACAAACATAATCAATTAAAAATGTATTAAAAACAAACAAGTGGTTTGTTTGCACTTGTAGGTCTGATCTATGATTGACTGGCCTATGAGTAAAGGTGTAGAAAAATTCAATATGTGACACGTTTAAATCAAAAAGAGAGTACTGACCCATTCAGATACATTTTTGTGTTAATTCTAAATTTGAACTCCCTCATCCAATCATCAGTAGTGTGTTTCTAATGATCCGCTCAGTGGTCAGTAACCTCATCACTGATGAGGGCGAGGCTTGAACCGTAACATCTCAGAGTCGCTGGTAGCCTGATGTCCTCTTACAAACACACTCTTGAACCACGAAAAAGATCACCAGTATAACAATTCCAGTGGGTATGAAGGCAATGCGTAGCATGTAGAATGAATTTCCCAGAGGCTCATCCAAGCCCATTAAAACAGTCCTGTGGAGTAAAGAACAGATCAGAGTTCAGACAACGATTTTTTTCAGAACTGATCCGATCCGGTTACCAAAAATTCATGGCCACTGATAATCACTCGTGTTCAACACAATCTACTAAATACAGACTACTTCATTATTAAGAAAAACAACAAGTGAAAAGAGTATATGTACAGTGGTGTCCAAAATGATTAGAACACTAGTATTTTCACCAGCTATAAAAATGGTTTTAAGTCAGTTATTTATATATTTTGCTGTAGTGTGTCATTAGGAAATATCAGTTTACATATCTGAACATTCATTTTGCTATTAATTGTAATAATCCAGTGATGTATTTGTTTGCACAAGGAGTCTGACAACAGCCAGTGCTCCACACAGAGATCTGATCAGAGTGTCAGCATCCTTTGCGTTTAAAGCAGCGTTTGCCCTCGGTGCACTTGCGCACAGTTTTTCAGGGAGCTTTGCAGGTAGGTTTCTGGAAGCATCTCGGAGACGTCCCCACAGTTATTCTGGATTTAGTCTGTCTCAGTTTGTTTTGTTTCTTCATGTCATTCCAGACAGACTGATATATCAGATCAGATCTCTGTGTGGAGCACTGGCGGTTGTGCAAACAGACATCTCACTGGATTATTACATTTAATTGCAAAATGAATGTTTGGAAATGTAAACTGATATTTCCTATTGACATGTACAGCTGTACTGTAGAGCACAGCATTTAATGAGGCAACAACATATGATAGACAGGGCAGAACAAGATATATTTTGAAACGCTCCATTAGAGAGCGGCACGAAGCACTTATGCACAGAATGCACTTTCTGTTCAAAGCACAAAAGGAACAGATATTGCATGGTGTATTATCTATGCAAAGGCTTATTACAGGATTATTTTTGTTCCATTATTCCAAATGATTAGATTATGATCCACAAATAAATATAAAGAGATTCACAAAAATTAAACAAATTAAAAAATAAATAGAATGAGACCCACAGCTACATGCAAACATAAATTAAATTCACAAATAGATAAAATAAGATTTTCAAATAAGTTTTTTTTAAGTCAAACACAGACATTCATTTATGAATCACTTCCTGTAGGCTACATTTGGGGATCACTACATGCATTTGCTGGAGAAAGCGATTAGACTGTGAACACGGCAGGAGCGCTTAAGAGTTTTGCTTAATACCAGTTTTCTGTTTCTCTGGTTTATAATAAATATATCTGTTTCTGTTTCTTTATAAACCACAATTTAAACAACATAATGTTGACCAATGTGCTGTACAATCTCACAATAAAATTACACAACATTTACTTTCAGACAAACAATGACTAGCAACAATAAAAACATCTTGCTATTTAGTCTACTGATATATTAGTCCATGCAATGACTAGCTGTAATTAGTATACCAAAAGACTTATAGCTACCAGGTCATTTGTGCTTATACGGCAAACTGTACCATAGTTTTGTCCTCTCTTCCCATCCCCACACATTTGTCATCATTAGATGTGAATTGTTCCACGGATATATTATTTCTATCCTAACTGTCATGCAGCTGCTAGTTGAAGATAAAGTGTAAGACTAAGAAGATTACTCCACAAGACACAGAAGAACAGGCAATCCACAAACAGCAAACGTAACTGACAAACTCAAACTGAACAGACAGCAACTAAATACACAGACCAAACGAGGATAATTAACAACACACACCTGAACAGAATGACAAAATCAAATCAATAATCATGACAATGAACAGACCAGGGGAAAAGGTACGTAGCGAGAGCAGCTGAGCAAGCGTTTTCAATTCATTCCTATGGAAGTTGAGCTTAAACGCTTGCACAGTGCATTATGGGATTAAAAGTGGCGTGGAGAAAGTGTTGAGAGCTTCAAAAAGGTTGGGCATTCCTCTACTTTATGCAAATATTGAGCAAAAAAAATGCCGGGCGACAATCAATCGCTGTGAAAAGTAGGCAAGGCTGTTGGACTGTTGGATTACTGAGCTGAAATCACTTGTCGTTGAAAAAATAATGTGCAAAAGTAAATGCTTTCCTCATAACCGCCATAAAAAGAAGATGAAATGCAAACAGGGTGTAAACATTGTTTTCAAAGACGTGCTCTGCCCTAAATTTGACACGCCCCGAAGCCGTAGCATTGTAGCGTTGCTGAGCGTGTAATGGAAACACACCATAATAGAAACTGTGACACTAGCTGGGTTTCCATCACCCTGTTTTAATGCACATTTTGAAGTATCGCATGAGAAACGAGTGATGGAAACGGCAAATTTCGAATAAAAATCCCTTATTTCGCAAAAAAGCTTTTACGCTTGCTTGAGGTAATTTTTGACTTGTGCGAAAAAGAGTTAATGCGAATAATGGGAGATGGAAATGCATTTTGCGAATAAATTTCTCCAAGCGCATCAAAAAAGTCATGTGACTTTGCGCTATGAGACGGGATAACTTGACTAGCAGCGGACTGATCTCGTTCACAGAATCTGAAATGTTGTTATGGTCGTTCTGAAATGCCTGAGTAAAGTCTGTCATCAAAGTATTTCTGTATAATTGTCTTACACGACTGTGTTCCCAAACAGCAGCATTCACCTCCGAAAGCAATGACAGCATTTATTGTGTTTCGTCTGCTCGCTCGTATATGAAAATTAATATATTCAATAGCTTATCCTAGTTTTCTATAGGCTATTCAGTGCCAGTTTACCAGGAAGTGACAATTTTGTTCTCTTCGACTCGTTGGATGGAAACGGTGCTCGTTCGCAAATGTTTTATGCGATATTCCAAATTTGCGTTAAGTTGTGTTAAATTCACAACTTTGGATGGAAACCCGGCTACTATCTAACTCCCTAGACAATATCTGTCCTCTTTTCTCCAGACCAGCACATGCTACTCCTTTTGTAAAAACCAGCATATGCTGATTAGGTATGTTTTGAAGCATGGCTGCTGGTTTGAGCTGGTTTAAGGTGGTTAAACCAGCTCATGACCAGCTTAAACCAGCTCAAACCAGCAGCCATACTTCAAAATATACCTAACCAGCATATGCTGGGTTTTCCAACAGGGACTCCCTCCAACCCCTGCACATTTTGTTTCAATGAGTATTTAACTCACCAGCTGATGTATTTGGTGGCTTTGTAAAAAATTGGGTCTCCAGCAGTACCGAAGCTGATGTTCAGGCCATATGTCTGAGGATCCTTTATGAAATACGCCTGAACCAGATCGGACTGAGGGATATGGTCCAAGAACACAAGCTCTGAGTTTTTACAGGGTGTTGCGTCCTCAGAGGCCTGCTTGGCTGTACGATACGCCACGGGTTTCCACTGATTGTAGCCCCACACATCGTCACCGTTCACCGGAAACGACACCCACTGAGACATCTAAGAGAAGAGACAGGACAAATGCTCACCTTAAACAGGAAAACATCAACACACATTCATATTAACACTGTACAGCTTGGCATATGAATTAGCACCAAAATCAGATTTTTTGGATTAAATAAAATAAAAACACTAGAAAAAAAACTGGATTTTATGGCTAATATATTGGGATGAGTCGAGAACATGGAGAAAAAACAGCTCCATTTTTTCAGAGACTCAGAGACAGCAAAAATATGCAATTTGGTGCTGATATTTATATGATGAATGAATTCTGATGCCTGTAATGTAAATCAATGAGATCTTTATAGCAGATATTGACATAAAATCTAAACTGTCAATCTGACAACAGAAGGCATGGAATAGATTGCTTTGATCACGTAGACACTTGTGTGTGTCAAATATGATTCAGCCAAAAATCTGAGCCAGTGTCCAGGTTTGCTGAAGTGTTTACCTGAAAGAAAAACGGTTTGTACTCATCGTCTATAAAGCTGCCGTCAAAGACTCTTTCCCTGAATCCAGAGTCTACAACGGACTGAAACTCCAGAGCAAATCTGGAGTTGCTTCCTCGCGGCGTCACACCATCCATCCACACACGCAGCTGCGAGGAGTTTGCGTTATGACGGAGATTTGGCCTAACTTGATCACGACCCACTGACTCAAACACTGAGAACTGCAGATAGAAGAGAAATCATGAGTTACTGTACATCTACAGAACCTGCTGTTTGCTGCTGTAGTTCTGCTCACCTGCAGACAGACGGAGCCGTTGAGGAAACTCTCTGTTGTTTCTCTGCCACACAGTGTCACTATGTGATCCGACTGGTTAACTGTGATCTTCGGTTCGTACCAGATGAAGTTCTGCAGCTCGTATGGAGGGTAAAAGTGGGACTTTGCCGTCTGCTGGGGGTCAGCTGCGTTATTGACGTCATCGTACTCCCACACCTGACAAACAATCACGTCAGTTTTCATTTCTAACCTTCATTTCTCATTTTATTTACGCTCTTTTGTTCTTTAATGCTATCTCTCCATCCATCCATCCATTCATTTATCCATTCATCTATTTATCCATATATCCATCCACATCTGAAGGCATCAGTGTCCCATTAGGCAATTTAGTGCCTTTAAATAACAACTATAATAATAAGTATAAGTAATAATATTAATAGTTCTTATAAGACTGCATATGTGTACATCAAATCTCAACTACTTATTTATTCATGTAATATTGAGTGTATTTACTCTGGTGAACACTAGTGCCCTGCTGTAGCGCACACTGGTCTGCGGCTCCACCCTCAGGCTGCCGGATGAACTGTGGTTGATAAACGCAGGCCAGTCCACATGTACTGTAGACTGAGTGCTGTAAGTGTGAACCATCAGCAGCGCTGGAGCTCCAGAGTTACACAGCAAGAGGTGAAGTGTGCCACTGTGTCCCAGACCTCGCACATGAACCAGACCCACTCCAGGAGGAAGAACCGACGGCGGCGTCAGACCGGGATTCAGCTCCACAGACACCTGGCCAATCAAGAGAAATTAAGAGATGTTATGTTAGACTGATCACAAATGAACCTTTATAAAATAATTTGAATTGTAGATATTTGAAAGGTAGTAAGTGCATTATTAAAATAGTTCATGCGACATCAGTGGTTCAACCGTAATTTTATGAAGCTACGAGAATATTTTTGTGTTCTGAAGATGAAAAAAAGGTCTTACTGAACGCCTTGGACACATTGCTATTTTTTAACTAACAATTCTTAGTACTTTGTATATATATATACATATTTTTATTGCTTAAATGATTTTTTTTTCTTTTTTTTTTTGGTATTTCTGAATCTGATTTAGTTTTTTTGTTTTTTTAAATATTTGTTATAGTTGGGTGTTATAGTATGTGTTGTGTTGATTTTGTGTATAAACTACTGGATACCTTGAAATTCATTCTGGATTAATTAAGTATCAATAAATCAATCACAATGGGAAAAGTCATGGATGATATTTTCACAGAAGCTGCATCTTTCACAGGAAGAACATGAAAAGTTTTTATAGTTCATTTAAAAAGGGTAATTGGAGAGGAGTGGCAATTCCCAAAATTATCATAAACTCTGCCTGTTTTGAATACTGTGATGAAATAAATGACAAAGAAGGAAGATATAGCCCAAATTTGAAAATAAAATGGTCACATTGGTCAACGTATATGCCTCCCCGAAACACATTGTGGAGGCTTAGGAATACAAAACAGCAAAGAAAAGTCAGTGACAGCTTACCCTTTTCTTTTGGCTCTTTATATTGCATCTTTGGCCCAAGCACAAAATAAAGACCTGAGCAGGAAAAGTATTGGACAAGAGAATATAATTGGGTTGTTTGCTGATGATGTCATTATTTATCTTAAGGAACCCAAAATCGCTTTCCCACTACTTATGAATCCATTGGAAGAATATGGGAAACTATCTGGATAAAAGTTAAATGTGTTGAAAACCCAAGATGGTGAACTCTACCAGTGCAATTCAGCTCTAGAATAGAGGTCATAAAAATGAATGGTGTCACGAGATTACTGTATCTTTTACAAGGTTTGCTAGTAATGATTTCTAAAATTCAATTTAGGGCTTGGGATAGGAGGATTTTGAGATTTATTTGGGAGGAGAAAAAAACATCAGATAAGATATACGACATTACAGCTGGCAAAGGACAAAGGACGATTAACCCTACCAAATCCAGTGGAATATTTTTACTCTGTACAAATAAGATCTTGCGTATGCTGGTGTAACCCCTGGATTCACATCTAAATGGAAAGATATAGAGCTCACAAACCAGGGTTTACCTACACGGTGTCTTCAAGTTACTGCAGTTGCAAGGAAAATGGAAAAGTTTTGCAAAATTAAAACACCGAGCAGTCTTTCTGTGTTTACTGGCTACTCGAGACGAGTACACGAGAGGATACTGGCTCTACATGAAGGCTATAAAACCTAGCAAATGTGTTTGGTGTCACCCAGCCTGCAGCTCTACATATATCTGTCAGCGAAGCGCCGTGTGCCAACGCCCAAGAAGAAGCAACACTTCTCCAACCTCAACTTGGAGACAGCCTTTCACTTCTCTTTTCCCCATTGACCCAAAGTCCCAACTGAGCTTGTGACTGAGCTCAAATTGCTTCAGACAACCGTGATGTTGCGTTCTCTCCTAAAATGTATTTTTTTATTATTATCTGATTTCAGGTTATTATGTATCTAAATTATGCATGAATATTCCCAAACACTAGGACAGTGCGATTTCTGTGTGAGATATGTGACTGTTGTCATATTTCCATAAAAATTGAAAATACGTGTTTGTATTAAAATAAAAATAGATGATAAATATGCCTTTCGTATGGAATTAAATAGCAAGCACTTTGAGTGTCTTGTTCATCTTATTTATTTTCACATAAAGCAACAGAACTGAATTTGTATCATGTTTATCAGCAGCACAGCACATGAGTGAGAATAACGTGATATCCTCCTTTGATCTCGTAGGTATCTGTTCACTTCGAGAGCTCAGAACTGTCCGTCTTGACTGTGTTTATTTCACTCTTCATCTCACTGCAGCCTCCTACTCTCACCTACATTTTAGGGAGGCGCATCTCAAACAAGTCTAATGTTCACTAAACCGCCTGGTGCCGTTCAGAAACATCACGCCCTCAGCTCAGAATGTGCTCCGGTTTTATTGTAAACAATGGCTATGCAAATAAGGAAATGTACCTTTGGTAGGCTATAACTACACTTTACATAAAATACATATGAATACTCATGAGAACAAGTTGGTCTTTTTAGATCTGAAAGGCATCTTTATCATCCAGATCCTGTGAAGAAAAAAGACTCACTGATTTCATTTCATATTGATTTGTTCATTATAATTGAAAAAAAGGGGGTGCACAGATGGATGTTAAATGCCTCGGTGGCTACACCATTGTAAAAAGTTTGAAAACCACTGCGATGCTAAACATTATGTGTGAAAAAAGTTTAAATTATAATCATTGTATTCTAAAACAACTGCTTGTCCACTGAAATAAAGAAAAACAAAGACTACAGGTAAAAGGTAGTAAACATAGTAATTACATTTAATTTATAGCCCATTACAATAGTTTCAAAGGACATCAGTGTAGAGCTCCACTCATAAACGAGAGCTCAATTCTGACATCCTTAAAGCAAAAAAAGCGGGTTTTACCGCATGACAAGAGGGTGTCTCTAAACCTAACTCATTTATGTAAAAGCTTCAGGCTAAACTTGTGAACCAGCTAATAAAACAAACGTGTTGCTTTATCATTGCATATTTGCCGACGTTTAAAGCATTCAATCATTAATCTGCTCATATGTACTTTGATTCTTACCTTTTCAGTGCCTTTGTGTTGTCAGTGAAGCCGAAAAAAAAAATCAGTCGTCCCCGGATGAACCCAAAAGTCAGCCATGAACGAGAACAATTGTATCTTTACAACAGCTAAACTGTTCAGTCTTGTAAGTAAATTTGACCTAAATATTATCTCGAAAAGGCACACATCTAGAAAGCCTCGTCAAGATTACTCAAACATGTTTGCAACAAACTGATATTAAGTTACTCAAAATATGAAAGTATCAAACAGATTTTTGTTGAAAATGTTGAATTTGTTTTGTTACAATTACAACTCCACTGAGTTATGTTTCTCAGTGTGTAGAGAAAAGGCATTTTCTAAACTGAGTCTATTCTGTACGTATTTGCAGCTCTTCAAAGGTTATTTGTTGTTACTCTGGTATGAAGTTTTTATTGCTGTATTATTCTTACCTTCCGTTGAAACATATCTCCACGTGTCACAATATAAATTATACATCCAATCACACACCATACCACAGTGGCTATAATTTTCCCTGTACACCATGACATGATTTACCCTCTGAACACAAACATGGAAGAACTTTTTTTTCTCCCCCTTTTTCTTTTTCTTCTACTTCTTCTTCTTCAGGGAACTACAATTTCAGGTGCATTTACACCACCTTCTGTACTGGAGTATGGGCCAGAGATTTGGATTTTCATTCCTTGTTCCTCTTTATTTGTTATGGACTGGTTTAGATTTATGTGAATGCTCATCCACTACAGGGCTCCGGTAAGAAGTGACAGGAGACACTCTTTATCTGAAGTCTTTAAATGTTCACCGCAAATGCTGGCACAGACTGGATATTGTACAGCTGTATGGCTATGAGGTGTTAAACAGAATAAAATATACATGAGTACATCTGCCAAATGTCTGTCACAGCCATGAAAATAACAACTTGGCACTGACAAAGGAAAGCACAAATGTAAACATCTTTCATGCAAAATATCTCACTCAGGGCAGTAAAAAAAAAAAAAAAAAAAAATGCATTTCTTTGTGATCCCTCTTATTTTGGTAAAATAATTAACATCTTGCAGATTCTGCAAGGGGTATGTAAACGTTTGACCTCAGCTGTATATCTTTATAGAACTATATAATTCATAATAAACCCAGTAGTGCGGTCAAAGGGGACCGACAGCTAGCAAATGTTTATATTTATTTATCTTTTTTCCAGTGAATAACCTTTTTAAATGTTACCCTCCAAAATAAAATTAAAAAATATTAATAAATGAAATATGAATAAAAAAAAATAGTTTTTTCCCCACGGTCTTCAGTTGCAGTCATCTAGTTTTTATTATGCATTTAACGACACAGTTACGCCCCCAAAGTGGTCTAGGGGTACTAGGGCCTAACATTTAAAATTGATATTAAAGGGACAGTTCACCCAAAAATGAAAATTCTGTTGTTAATTACTCACTCTTGTGTCGTTCCAGCTTTTACTATTTTGAACGATGACAAACCTTGTTTAACGAGCACTTCTCATGTTCACAGCTGAGGAACACTACGATAGTCGCTCTGATGAAAGAGTCCTCCTAAATTAATAGGCTACAAGTAAGTGTAAATGTTCAGGAATGCTTTAATAATGCTTTATTGATTTTGATTTATTATGATGAAATATGAAGAGGCTGTTTGGATTCATTACGTCTGCTGCATTTCTACAGTAAGCTGCATCAGATTCAGACACAGTCAGAGCTGCAATATTTTTTCTCATATACTGTTCGTTTCAGCCTGAAATCATCAGAGATCTTGTTTACAATAAACTTCAGCTGCTCTACACATCATATACAGCCGTGTGTGGAGCCAAACAGACAGAAGCTGCACAAAGATTGGTGGACTTTCACCTCTTATTAGACTATTAGTCCTTATTAATAGACTGTATCTGGACTGTCTGGACAGTATTTAGTTAGTAAAGTGTCTATGACAGCTAACAGACCGACATCTTCTGTTCTGTCAGCTCATTAGACAGAATAACCAGTAGAGGGCAATAATGACTCAGACTCTGGAAGCTCTGTGTCAGGAATATTACTTTCGGTTTTGTTTTTACGTAAATCTCGCTGAACATGCAGTGGTTTATGAAATTTAGACACACAGAATGTAAGAGTCATGCAGAACTGAATGTGCGTTTTTAACTTTTAAAATATAAAGCTTGTAGCCTTTGTTTTTGTGTTATTATACCAATAGTTTTGTTTGTGATAAGGGTTGCCTGCTAACCTGCTAATGATGGAGCAATGTTTATCACGATGATGGTTTTTATTAGTGTTATTAATTATTTTTATTAATTATTCAATTGTCTTACATTAATTACTCATGGTAATCAAATGATTTCTTCATTGATGAGAGGTTTGTTTTGTAGCAGGGTTGTGTTTGTGGGCATTTGGGTTTTAAAGATCATGTTGAGTCAGATTATTACACTAAAATGTATTAAATCAAAGACTCAGATTATGGTTTGATCTTTCATATTGGACATTTTTATCATGTAATGTCCACAAATGTCTTTAAATAAAATTGAGACTGAATGTTTAGAGTCGTCTGGTCAGTTATATAGTATTTTATAGTATTGCCTCATCGATCATAGCAGTCAGTGTCATTTTTGTTTATAAATTCTAACTATTTTTGAATTTTCAGTTACAGCTAAAGTTGTCCCCTACTTGTTGTTCTATTGCACCACTAAGTTAAGTTATTTTGTTGACATTTATGGATTTTTGGTGAAAATTTCTCAGCATCATCACACGACAACATCCCTGACTTATGTTTACAGTTCATTACAGTTCATTTATTATTAAACATTGTCTAGAAACTCACTACAGCTGCACTGATACATAGCTTTGTGTTACTGTCATGAATGAGGCTTGTTTGAGAGCTCAGAAAGACTAACATGACATTATATAATAAGACAAATCTCTATTTTATGATGACATTGATTACAGAGAATTAACAGAGATGCCACATTTATTTTTCAGTATTGATACTTTCTATTAAATGCATCTGTATTTGCAGGACCACCTTCCCCTTCCAGCTGTTTGTGTTTGGGTTTTGATTGTTGGACTGACTGTGTTTGTGGTTCTGGCTCTGATTATACACACATGTCTGAATAGAAGAGTTTTGTACTAAGGGACCCAAACTGGACAAGGGTCCAGAACACCTAACGATGCCGCTGACCGAGCAACATATCTACAGAGATTATATCAACATATTTCTTCTACACATATGTAATTTACAAAACATATGAACATTTGGGCCGCTCTTCACATCAGGATGCAGTTCAGTTAACGGGGCCTGGACTGGAAGGTATTGTTTTTACTGAATCCCTCACTGTTTTTTACTAAACAGTTAGGAAGGTATTCATATGAACGGTGAGCTTGCACACCTGTGCCAAACTGTGAAATTACTGTATGCAAATATGTGTATTTTATATGTATACTTAAGCAAATATAAGTATACGTAATATATGTTGAATACTGTACAGGGTAAAAGTGTTTTGACACAATGTGTATTGTTAAAATCTCTAATAATCAAAGGGCAATAATGATGATTACAAACGAAAAACCTATAATAACTATTGTCTGTATTCTTTCGAATCCTTAAAGAACACTTATTTTAAACAAGTTATTGTTTGTATGAAAATGTAGCCATGTGCAGTAATATTGAAAACTGAGAATGTGAGGCATTGTGATATTGAGCTGATAATGATAATCGTAGTTGAATTGAATCGTGAAACCATAGATTCACAGCCCTGTTTAACAAAAAGCATAGAAACTTCAATTTTGTTTAAAATGAAAAGATGTATTTGCACAGCAGAAGAATTAATTGGGTGAAAATGTAGATGAAGGATCGGATCGTGAAGTGCTTGAAGATCCCAGCCAACAGGAGGAGCTCCGACATCAGTTCAGAGAAAGTGAAGCTAACTTCAACAACAACATGGACGCCTGCAACGATCAGCCTCTTTAAACTACTTCAAAGATCCTCGAGGTCACATCTTATACTCACAGGTAAGTGATAGAAATATAAGAGAGTTTGTCCTGAAGAGGTTTTTAATGGAAGTGGTCTGTTTTAGCAAGTTTATGTCAAACTGGAACAAGTTAAACAGAACCAGGCTTAATCAAGTCAAACAGTGCAATACTTTTCGTTGTTTACTGCATTGAAATGGTATCAGAATTGTATTTAAAGTATGTAATTTGATTAGTATTTCAGCAAAGTTTGGTGTTAGTCATTTTGTCACGTGACATTAAGATTAAACAAACAGGAAGTTAATGAGCTTGAGACCGAATGAACACAAACCTGCTACACTACAGTTTAAAATCATGTTTATAATAAACAATATGAAAATTACTCTTGACCATATAATACATATAATATGTGGAAAGATATATTTTTGTTGGAAAATATATTACTTGAACTTTGATCAGTGAGTTTATGAGTCTTACATGTGTTGATAAGGACTGATGGTTTCCCTCACTATTAATCTTTACATGTGATTTAAACAATTTAGTGTAAATATTGATTAATGATCATGATCCAAATCAGTTTTAATTTTGAAAAACAGAAAACAACTTATTTAAATAACTTGAATGTCACTTTCTTTCAGAGGGTGAGAAGAGTGAATAATTGCTCTTTGAAAATATCTAATATAAAATAATAATCATATTAAGAATTAGTAACCCAAACTCTGACCTGTGAGGATTTCATTTAAACCACAGTGATCAAATATACATTCAAACATCAAATGGGTTGTTTCTTATCAGTCCATTGGTCATTATTTTATATTGTGAAATACAATGTTTGTTTTTGTTTTTGTTTTTTAAACAGGGAAAACAATGGCAGAATCATCACCAACATCCACAGAATCAATAAAAACCAGGAGGAAGAGTATAGATGACCCTCCATGTACGTCAATAACCCAGAAAATAATGACTTACTGCATGAATGACTTACACTCTTCTTATATAGTAATACTGAAAATACCAGCTTCAGTATGTGCATTATGGGATTCTTTATAAACACTTGCTGATTATTTTCCTTCTCTATCTGTCTCCATTTAAAATAGTGATCATTTCAAAAATGTATGCAAATACCTTTCAACCAAAAAGACTTTAAGATTATTAGAAACTTGAATTCATTGTGTGTTTCATGTGTGTCCGAACTTGTAGTCTATGTGATTTAACATTGTCATTTTTTTCTTTCCAGTTATGTCATCCTCCATTAGTTCACTGACTGAGGAGCTTCAGTGCTCGATATGTCTGGAGGTGTTCACTGATCCAGTCTCGACTCCATGCGGACACAACTTCTGCAAGATCTGTCTGAATAAGTGCTGGAGCAACAGCCAGACCTGCAGCTGTCCATACTGTACAGAAACATTCAAGCACAGACCTGATCTCAAGATTAATACCACACTCCGAGAGCTCGTAGATCACTATAAGAAGAAAACTCCTGAGAAAACAACAGATATTATGTGTGACTTCTGTGAGGAAAGAAAGCTGAAAGCCCTGAAGTCGTGTCTGGTGTGTCAGAGCTCTTACTGTGAAACTCATCTGGAGCCTCATTTGAGAGTGACAGGTTTGAAGAAACACAGACTGATGGATCCTGTGAGTAATCTGGAGGACTATATATGTCAGAAACATGAGAGACCTCTGGATCTGTTCTGCAGAGATGATCAGACCATCATCTGTCTGTCCTGCACTGACGGAGATCACAAGAACCACAACACTGTGTCTTTAGAAGAGGTGAGAACTAAAGACTGTCCATCATAAAATATTTCACTTCTGAATTAAAACTGTCATTATTTACTCACCCTCATGTGTTTATAGACTGAGTTGATGATCCAAGACACGCAGCAGATGATCCACGACAGAATCAAGAAGATTCAAGACATCAAACACTCAGCAGAAGTCAGAAAGGTGAGAGCTTGTTAGTGTTTGCTTAATGGACACATTAATTTAGATATAAATAATGTCAGTAACATGAACTGTGCAGCATGCAGACAGCAGCTCTAATAATTCGTTGATTGACCTGATTGAGCAGAGAAGCGCAGAGAAGGAGAAAGCGGCCCGTGTCGAGCTCTTCACTGATCTCATCCGCTCCATTGAGAGACGTCAGACTGAACTGCTGGAGATGATGGAGGAGCAGCAGAAAGCAGCAGAGAAACAGGAGCAAGAGCTGATTGAAGAGCTGGAGCAGGAGATCACGGAGCTAAAGATGAGAAACACTGAGCTGGAGCAGCTTCCACGGACTGAAGATGTCATACAGGTCAGTGAACACCTCTCTGATCAATGATAATGCAGGCTATAACACTCCTCATGCTGAAGCATTTCTCCTCTCTCCTGCTGTAGATTTACTCATCCCTGTGCAGCCCTAGAAACACCAGGAACTGGCCTGAGATCAGTTTGAGGACTCGTGAGAGTCTGGAGAGAGCTCTGAACCAACTGAAGGACACTATAGATGAGAAACTTCATCAAACAAGTACATCTATACTTACTGTACATTGATCGAATAAAAACATGATGTACACATACACAATAATTGTACACAATTATTTTAATATAGCTTCGATGCTTGTCTGTAATTCCACACATAAAATATCTCAAAGATCTGCTGATGTTTTATTGTCGTGTCTCTGCAGAGCTGAAGTGGATGCAGCAGTATGCAGGTACAGTGTGCTGTCTGCACTACACTAGATTACATTCATACACTCACAGCTTCATTACAATCTGATTAAATCTGGATTAAATATTACAAATATCATTATCACAAAATATCTGCATTAAGTTGTGATTGATATTCTGTGTTTTCTCAGTGGATGTGACTCTGGATCCTGATACAGCTCATCCTAAACTCATTCTGTCTGATGATGGAAAACAAGTGAGACACGGAGACATTAGACAGAAACTCCCAGACAACCCAAAGAGATTTGATATAGATGTCTCTGTCCTGGGAAAAGAGGCATTCTCCTCAGGGAGATGTTATTTTGAGGTGCAGGTGAAGGGAAAGACTGCTTGGGATTTAGGAGTGGCCAGAGAATCCATTATCAGGAAGGGAGACGTCACACTGAGTCCCAGTGATGGATACTGGACTGTGTGGCTGAGGAATGGAGATGAATATAAGGCTCTCTCGTATCCTTCTGTCTCTCTGTCTCTGAGAGTGAAGCCGCAGCGGGTCGGTGTGTTTGTGGATTATGAGGAGGGTCTGGTCTCCTTTTATGACGTGGAGTCCAGATCTCATATCTACTCTTTCACCGCTCAGTCTTTCACCGGGAAACTCTATCCATATTTTAGCCCATGCTTTAATGATGGAGGTAAAAACTCAAGCCCACTGATCATCACAGCTGTCAGTTATGGTACATGAATTTATACATAAATAGGATTACAATGATTTTTGTGATTAAAATAATGATTTTTTATTATTATTAAAAATCTGAAACACTTAATAATGTATGTGCTGCTACTCAAGTGATTAAAGTGTTTTTTTTTTCATGGTATATTTTACAGTCAAAATAATGCTTGTCTGTTCAGTAAATCGTTTTAAATGTATGTATGGTCGTAGATCTTTTAAATATTCTGGGGCACTTTTGAGGAATAAATTACTTTTGGATATTAAAGGTATTGCGAATATGGTTAGTTTTAGTTTAAAAGCTAAAAGCTGGCTCTTGAGTAGGTTGTTTTGTTGATGAATTTGTATTACGTACATGGTTATTTGTGACTGTAAATACAAAAATTACAGTAAAATTACAGATTTACAAAAGTTTACAATGTAGTGCAGTGCACCTGTTACCGGGAGCGGATCTTGTGCTTTACATCAAGGACCACAATGTCTTAAACTTTATTGGGTTATCATCGATGAATTGAGTGTATTCACTACTTTTCTGTCTAATAAAAAGAGAGAAAGAAAGTGTAACGACAGCAGTCACAATCAGAGCCAGCAAAAACACAATCAGTGCAACTAGAAAAATCACCTGCAGGTGGAAGAGAAAAGCAGGGAGACAGAACACTGTTTAAGATATTAGTAAAGCTCTCAATATCTCCTGTTTTACTCATCATGATGTTTAGTGTCATCCAGTTTTTCCTTTGATTCTGTAGAGAACAGTGAAAGTTAGTCATGAATTTTCTAAACATTCTAGATTTGCTCCAAATATCACACGCGTGTCATATCCTTAGACTGGATGGAGTCTGAAACTAAAATAATATCAGTCTGTGCTCATCAATCCAAACCTGAGATCAGTTCTACCGATCCTAATTCATCAACTACTGTTTCAATAAAAAAATAAACAAATAGGAAAGTAATAATAATATAAACATGCATGTCTGTGGCAAACACACCGTATGCTTGTGTATATTTTGTGCAATTTTCAAAGTAAAAACGTATGTTTAAATAATGTGTATATGTTGCTTTTGTCTGCTGAATAGTGGATTTGTATTATTCTTTGTAAATATGCTTTGATAGAAATATAAATAAATAAACCACTTTTGTAAGAAACATTTTGTTGGGCTGTATTGTGTATGAATTAAATCATTTTCCAATTATTTTAGTCTGTTCAGGAAAATAATGCTTTATTGATAATATCATGGTGAAATATAAAGAGTGAGATGTTCAGGAAACAGAGGAGTCGCGTGGTAACTTCGTATGAAGTCCTTTAATGTGTAACCAGCACTGAAACAGAATAAACTCTCCCTTTACTCATCTCTGCCTCACACGTCCATCTCCACACAGCTCCCACACATATTCTACAAAGAGGCTGTTTGAATACATGACATCTGCAGTAGAGGGCGACCAATCCTTCTACTCCGTGTGAGGAACAAGTTCGCAAAGTAGGCCTACGCCATCTTGGTCATATCGAAAGCATTTGTGAAGTCTATGGTTGGGAGGGAGTGGCCGAGAGCGCCAAAAGGTTGAGCATTCCTCGACTCTATGCAAATATCGAGCGAAAAACGCCGGGCGACAACCAATCGCTGAAAGATGAAACACAGACAGTGTTTTCAGAAGTGTGCTCTGCCCTCTTGTCTGCCCGACACGCCCCGCATATGTTCCTTCCATCGCATGATCTCGTCTGTGTTATAGTTATGATTTCGAATTTTTGATGCCTGAACCTAAGATACACGCGGAATATGTAACTTACCATGTAAGTTTTTATTTTATTTTATTTTTTAATTTTATATATATATAGAGAGAGAGAGAGAGAGAGAGAGAGAGAGATTGAGAGAGTCATGTGTTTTGTTCTGTTATACCAGTAGTTTTGTTTGTTTGTGGAAAAACTACTTAAACCTATGAAGGCGAGTCGTAGCCTGCATCCCAATGTGCCGCTATCCATGTTAAATACTGTGTGTTGTTAGTCATTTTCAATACTATTTAGGGCGGATAGTATGCACATTAGGTCTCTGTTAAATGTGACCATTACTGTGGATACGATTATGATTATGTTGTTATAGTGGAATTATTCATATAGATTTTAAGTTTTTCTGCCATGATTGGTTGGTTGCAGGAACAATAACTTCTAAAAGCGTTTGCTTTTGTGTTGGGTTTGACTGAATTTTGGTCCGGAGAATCTATTATATGCATATGTAATGTGTAAAAATGCATTAAGCCTATTCAAAAATAATTTTTAATATTTTTTCATGAGAAAGTTGATTGTTGACACCGTGGCTTCACTCGACGAGCTGCGCGAAGCGACAATAGAAACAGTGACTTATATAAATGTTCTCTATGTCAGTGAATATAACCCATAACATCAGTAATGCTGTTTGCACTGACTGCTAGGAGGAATGAACATGACAAATCCGGCCTCTGACATAAACTGATGTCTCGCTCATTCGCCGGCTTTTGACTACTACAGTGGTATGACTCTGTTGGTATGTGGTAGATAGCTACAGCTCTGAATAGACGTCACCTGGAAACCGGAAGCAGCTTTTGAAACTTAAAGTTTCAAAAACTTAATTAACTTGTAATTACCCAGTTCTAAATCGAAATTTAATATATAATATTTACATTTATGAAATTAAATATTCGACTCTATATTTTTAGGAAATAGGATTTTGAAGCAAAATCTGATGATTAATTTGTAGATGAAATACCATATACACAAGCAAAAATAGACTAATAATAAACCTAACATGATTAGGCCTAAAATCAAACTAAAGCATTACACTGAGGCCTTAAAAGATAAAGCAAAAAGGATGTATAACATTTTTGAATTCTTTTATTTTGGATATTTCTTGTAAGTTATCCCCTGTATACCTTATTGCCTTAAAACATTTAAGTTTTTAAATCTAACAATTATGAGTGCACTGAACTTATTTCAGTTAATGTATATCTTATTTGTATATCAAATAAGATATACATTGCAGTTAAGTAATTAAGTGATTAATTAAGTGCTGATTGAGCATTAGTGATGAACACCTGCTGTTAACAAACACAATCACTGACAGAAAGAGAAACACAAGAACAACTGACTTTAAACACATGCTTAGATGAAATCAACTGAAATAAAATACTTTAAATCTCTCAAGGTCTGATTAAACAACCCCACAAACAGCATCACCAGCTCCACTTATTAATAACCAGACTGACTTTATTTCTGTCAGACATCTACAGAAGATCTTATTGAGATTTAACTAAGGTTTAGATGTTGATTTATTTTCAATTGAAGTAACCATGTTAGAGATCAGTGTCTGCTTTAGTTGGGCTCTTGACCCTTGACTTCTGTGTTACCCGTTTTTCTTTTTTACTCTGCTTGTTGTAATCACGTGTTCCTCAAACATATTTGTCACAACTCAAAAGCCTAGAAAAAATGTTCAGTAGCTAGTTGTTATATATTTATAATGATGATCATCTGCAAGTGAGTTGAGAGTGAAAAGAGTCATCATGTGTTTTTTCTCTGATTAAATGAATGTGTTGATTATAGCAAAAGTGACTCCAAGGGCTACTGGTTCAGTGAAAATCTGTTAATAGAAAATACTTTCTAAACATTTTGTCCACAAAACGTTTTTATCTATGGAAGCAATTAGACTCACACAGACATCAAGAACCAGCTTATGAACCTCAACAATGGTGACCATTAAAAAAAAAAGAAAAAATTAAAAAAAATCATGCAGCAGTGCATGCTGGGAGCCATGGATGAGTTTTGTACAATTCTAGTACCCAGCATGCATTGCAAAATTATTATTATATTTTTTAATAGTCACCATTGTTGAGGTTCATAAGCTGATTCTTGATGTCTGTGTGAGCCTGGACCCTTCCGTAAAATAAAACTTTTTGTGGACAAACTGTTTGGAAAGTATGGAAGCCACTGAATAAATAAAAAGGTTATTGCGACTTTTTATCTCAGAATTCTGACTTTTTTTCTCGCAATTGCGAGTTTATATCTCACAACTCTGACTTTCTCGCACAATAGGAAACTTCGTGTAAGGCTTTGCAGTGCTTTGTTCAATTTGCACTATCAAAATGAACTAGATGAATGCTGCGTCCGAATATGATTTTTGAACAAACATACAAATGACTAATTATTCTCCATTTCCGTGTGTTGCGCTCGCGGTTGGACAGTACCATTACCGCCGGGCAGGGTGCGGGAGGGGGGACGGCGCGCACAGCTTTCAGACACAATATTCTTCATTTCTTTATATTTCTGAGTTTGAGGCAGCTTCTATCGCGTTATTTTAACAACAGCTGTCAAGTAAAGAGCGTATTATTGTAACATGAGAGTGAATATATGAATGCACGCAGGTTCCTTCACTCTCGCATAAAACGCGCTTTCATCTCTATGTTCTTGCTCTAGCATTATCTTATCTCCTCACAGCAAAAAAAAAAACTGAGTAAAATTAACTCTCCTGGGAGTACATGTGAGACCACACTCAAGAGTGTGAAAGTGTTAAAATAAGAGTGTTAAAATAACACTGAAGCAGAGTTAAAGTTAATGAGATAATTAAGTGACTAATTAAGTGATGATTGGCCATTATTGAACACACCTGATGTTAATGAGCAGAATCACCAAAGGAGAAAATCTAAATCTTCATGTCACCATTATAGTGCTCAGCGTTTGCTTTAGTTGGGCTCTTGACCCTGACAGTTTCAAAGCTAGAATTTGTTTGGCTGTTGTAGCTGAGTTATATCAGACAGACAAGAAATGAGAAAGAAGTGATCATGTGATGTTGGTTATGTTTTTACATAACGATCGTTTGATCTGAATCACCAAGTCATTTAGAGCCTAAAAAAGTCAGATATCTGATCGTGACGCCCTGTGATTCTACAGTATTCAATTGTTAAAAGCATTTCTTGAACGTTGTTCTGAAAATTAAAAAAAGAAAACTATTTTTTCTAGGCACACATAAACATCAACAATCAGCGTATGAACCTCAACAACGGTGACAAACGGCATATTCAGAAAAACGGATCAACTCTAAACATTAGAAAGCAAGCTACTAAAAGTCACATAAAAAACAAAAATAAAATAGTAAGAATAAAGGAAATTACTAAGACAATTTAGCTCATTTTTAATATTTTTTTTCATGAGAAATATGATTGTTGACACCGTGGCTTCACTCGACGAAACAGTGACTTATATAAATGTACTCTATGTCAGTGAATATAACCCATAACATCAGTAATGCTGTTTGCACTGACTGCTAGGAGGAATGAACATGACAAATCCGGCCTCTGACATAAACTGATGTCCCGCTCATTCGCCGGCTTTTGACTACTACAGTGGTATGACTCTGTTGGTATGTGGTAGATAGCTACAGCTCTGAATAGACGTCACCTGGAAACCGGAAGCAGCTTTTGAAACTTAAAGTTTCAAAAACTTATTAACTTGTAATTACCCAGTTCTAAATCGAAATTTAATATATAATATTTACATTTATGAAATTAAATATTCGACTCTATATTTTTAGGAAATAGGATTTTGAAGCAAAATCTGATGATTAATTTGTAGATGAAATACCATATACACAAGCAAAAATAGACTAATAATAAACCTTTTACATGATTAGGCCTAAAATCAAACTAAAGCATTACACTGAGGCCTTAAAAGATAAAGCAAAAAGGATGCATAACATTTTTGAATTATTTTATTTTGGATATTTCTTGTAAGTTATCCCCTGTATACCTTATTGCCTTAAAACATTTAAGTTTTTAAATCTAAAATTATGAGTGCACTGAACTTATTTCAGTTAATGTATATCTTATTTGTATATCAAATACAAATACATAGTCCTCCGCTACTATGTATTCTTAACGTGTTTATTTCTACTACATTTGCTCTCTTTCTCTTCAAAAAAAACAGCCAGGTTAAGGAATGGCTTGACACAAACCATACCGAGGCAGAGCCTAGACAGAGATTTCTTTTGTGTAGGCTTAAATTCTGCAACCTGAAATATTAGTTTATCTCATAAATATTAATTTACTTCGTACCTGCACTCACAACTACCTACTAGCCTACATTTTTGGCACGGCCGCCTGATTTATTATAAAAACAATAAAACCCTGAACAAAACACAATATAAAATGTAATGGTTTTAATGGTTATGATGGGAATTGTATTGGTGTTAATGGAAACTATAATGGTGTCTACTGGTATGTGATGGATTCTATTGGATGTTAAATCCTGTTGGAAAAATGCCCAAACACACTACAAAATGGAATTTTGTAATGGTTTTACTGGAAAAAGCTAATGGTTCATAATGGTATTTTAATGGAAACCACTGGAATTTCTGTGATGGTTTCTAATGGGCTTCTATTGTTTGTTTTGTTTTTTAGTAGGGCACCTATTAAAATCTGTGTGGCAAAACTGCGCAACGTATCGGAAGCCAAACAACCCAAAAGTGGGACGAAACAGTGCGATATTAAAGAGTTTGTGCCGCGCTGTCCTGTCATAGGTGCGGCTCGACCGACTGGACAGCCCAGGGAGGACGTGTTTGCTAGCGCCACCGAACTGACAGCGCAGCGCGAACATAAGAAGTTTGTGTTTTTCCCTGCACGTTAACATAATGAAGATCAGTATTAAGTTATTACATTTCCCCTTTGCTTATTATCTTTCTTTTGCTTAATATCTCTCATAGTGTTAGCTACTTTGAAGCAGGCTATATTTAGTAGCCACATGTTCAAAGCAGAAACTTCCATTGACCTCATAGAATTAAAAATGTTTTATGGTTTCATTCATCAAGCCATATTTTAAGTAAATTTTACATTTAAGAATATTTGTGTAACTGTAGCATGATTAGGCTATACTGAAAAAAAGAGAGTAAAATTTACTGTTATTTTTCTGCCAGGACATTATCCATTAATTTGACCTTACAAATTAACAATGGTTTGTTTACTATAGTAAAAGTGCAGTAACCATGGATTGATTTTGACGTAGCCATTATATAAAATTGCACTGTTCAAGTTAAAGAACATTACCTTGGATGTTCCCTGGTCTTTAGAGACAAAAACAAAACAAAAACAAAAACAAAAAATTCCCTGGACCACAAAAAGCAAGGGTATGTTTGCAGCAATAGCCAACATTGTATGGGTCAAAATGGTCAGTTTTTTTCTTTTATTCCAAAAATCATTAGGATATTACTGTAAGTAAAGATCATCCATGAAGATATTTTGTAAATCCCCAAATATATAAAAACTTAATTTTTGATTAGTAATATATGCTAAAAACTTAATTTGGACAAAAGCGATTTTCTCAATATTTTGATTTTTTTTTTTTTTTGGTGACCATTAAAAAAATAATAATAATAATTCTGCAATGCATGCTGTGTACTAGCATAGTACAAAACTCATCCATGGCTCCCAGCATGCATTGCTGCATGATTTATTTTTTATTTATTTTTTAATGGTCACCATTGTTGAGGTTCACAAGCTGATTGTTGATGTCTGTGTGAGTCTAACTGCTACCATAGATTAAAACCTTTTGTGGACAAACTGTTTAGAAAGTCCTTTCTATTAACTGACCGTCACAGAACCACTGGCTCTTAGAATCACTTTTACTATAATTAACACAACATACATTTAACCAGAGATTAGACACACAACGAGTCTGTGCTCACTCTTTATGAGATCAGCTCACTAATAGATAACTGTCATCATAAATATATGACAACCAACTACTGATCATTTCCTCCGGGCTTTTGAGCTGTAACAAATATGTTTGAGAAACACATGATTACAACAACCAGAAAGAGGAAAAAAAAAAAAAAAAAAACTAACACAGAAGTCAAGGGTCAAGAGCCCAACTAAAGCAGACACTGATCTCTAACATGGTTACTTCAATTGAAAATAAATCAATATCTAAACCTTAGTTAATTCTCAATAAGATCTTCTGTAGATGTCTGACAGAAATAAAGTCTGTCTGGTTATTAATAAGTGGAGCTGGTGATGCTGTTTGTGGGGTTGTTTAATCAGATCTTGAGATTGAATGTATTTTATTTCAGTTGATTTCATCTAAGCATGTGTTTAAAGTCAGTTGTTCTTGTGTTTCTCTTTCTGTCAGTGATTCTGTTTGTTAACAGCAGGTGTTCACTAATGCTCAATCAGCACTTAATTAATCACTTAATTACTTAACTGCAATGTTTATCTTATTTTAGTGAACTCAACTGAAATAAGTTCAGAGCACTCATAATTGTTAGTTTTAAAACTTAAATGTTTTAGGGCAATCAGTTGCTTCAACGGTTTGAGTTATCCTAACTGTTGGGTTTTACAGTGTATGACTGGGGAAAAGCATGCCATTGTGTTTCTATAATAGGAGAAACAAAGATCAAAAAGATTAAAGTTTTATATTTCCAATTGGATATTTTTTAACATGTACAAATCTTCAAATAAAATGGAAGTGAACTTTGAGAGTTTGCTGTAACTTTCTATGGTAGGCTGTATGTTACATAATGTTTTGTGTTTTCTCTTTAGGTTAAAGCTGCTGCTGCTGCTGGGTTTTGTCAATTACAGCGGTCAGTATCATTTATGTTCATAAAAACATTTATTTTATTTTATTTTCAGTGTCAGCTAGAGTTTTTTAGTCCATTGTTTCTCTGTTGTGTCACTCAAGTGATTTGGTGGTTATTCGTGGACTGATGGTGGAAATTTCCAATCATATTATATAAATAATACACGCTGGCATCACTGGTTTATGCAGTTCATTCTTTAACTGCTTAATAAACATTGTCATCAGCATTTGAAACATTTGTAATGTGCCACTAATATCACGGGCTACTTGTTGCCTTCATTCATATATTTTTAATTCAGCTGACTAAAATAACTCTACTTGAATAGTTTATGATGGTCTTGATTACAGACAATAAACAGAAACAAAAGATTTATTTTTCAGTATTGATACTTTGTATTGAGTGAATATTTATTGTCTGTATGTGCAGGAACCATCCCTGTATCTGTGTCAGGAGAAAAGAGAGGAAACGTCACGCTGTCATGTGAATCTGAGGCCAGAGAGATTTCTGATATTAGTTTAAGCAGTTGGTCAGAAATCATCCCTGTGTGTCAGACTGAAGAATGCAGTGGACGAGTATATAAACAAGGAAACTGTGACGTCGTCTTCAAGAATCTGAGCTTCAGTGACGCTGGGAAATACTTTCTGCGAGTCTATTACAGTAATGATCAGACAGAGCTGGAGCGACAAATCAGGACGTACCAACTTCATATTCAGGGTAAAGTCAAAACTGATCAAACCATCAACAAGTGTTTTCTGGATTTCCATTAATTATGTGGTATTGTATGTCTCCAGCAGAGACACTGCATTAAAGAGACATAATATTACATTTTGCAATCTATGACATAGGCTTTTCAGTGGATAATTTTACCTAAATGATTAAATTTGGTCCCCCGATACTAAATATGTGCCTATGGCCTTGATCGATTGACACTATTATAATAATGATTAATATCTGTGTTTCTCCTCAGATGAGATTTCTGTGAAAATCGGTGAGGAGCTGAAGTTGGACGTTCTGCTGTCAAACGCTGATAAAGTTCAGCATCAGAGCAGAAGAAGCACAGAGTGGATGAAGGTCTGGAGCAGAACTGATGGAGGTCAGAGCGAACGAATGACCATCAGAGATAGAAACCTGATCATTAGTTATTTTACAGCCAGAGACGCAGGAACATACAGAGCTCTGGACTCTGATGGAGAACCCTTGATCACAGTGACAGTCACAGGTGAGAGAAACTCAGTGGAGCTTTAGAAATATTACACTTAAACAACAAATTCATACTAAATTGTATGACTAACATTTCAATATTCTGTACAGAATCAAAGGATAAACTGGACGACACTGATAAAGACAAAACTGATGACAGTAAACATCGTAGTAAGTAAAACAGGAGGCACTGAGAGCTTTAAAAAATCTTAAACAGTGAATTAAAAGATTGGAAGAAATTTAAAAAATAAAATAAGTGCTCTCTCCCTACTTTTCCCTTCCGCCTGTAGGCTACTGGATTGTGCTGACTCTGGTTCTGCTGGTTCTGCTGGTTCTGATTCTGACCGCTGTCACGTTACTCAAGCGTCGCCACAGACGTTACCTGCAGAGTGTCACTTGAGGAGGAAAAGAAGGACTGAGTACAGGAGACACAGAATCACTGAGGGCCCGTACTGACGTCTGCTGAGGGCCCGGCGGACCCTGATTAAACTGTTCAGGTGTGCAGGACACACTGCAGTGACGTCACTGGTTACGGCTGGAATTCACCACACGACTTGAACATATTTTTAACACTGTAAACATCACACACTTAACAACTTTATATAAATGGTTATACAATATGTGTTCAAGAACTGGCTCTAAATATCACACACACATGATACCCTCAGACTGGATGGAATCAGAGTCTAAAACCAAAACTAAAAAAATAAATCAGTCTGTGCTCATCATACAGTGCATGATTTATTTGTGAAATCTGTCAGCTCTGACCAACTGACCAAAGTAGCACCATAACACGGACTGAAGGCAAATAACATCAAATCTGTACAAACGTCGTTACTTGTATGTCATGTTACATTTTTCCTATGTTCAGAAAAATAATGCTTTATTGACAATATGAGATATGTAGAGGATGTTTAAATAGTGTTCATCTGCAGAAACATTTACTTTCAAACTAAACAGTGTCTTTGTGAAGCTGCATCAGAATCAGACTCAATCAGAGCTGAAATCTGCTGCTTGAACTGTTGAGATCAGACTGAAATCATCAGGGATCTTATTTAAAATGAACTTCAGCTGCTCTGAACATGATGCAGTCAAATGTGATACTCAACGCTCAGACACACAATGCTTGATGGACTTTGCCCTCTTATTATTAGCTCTTATTACCTGGCTGTATCTGGACTCTCTCAAATCTAAACACACACACACACACACACACACATGTTGGTTTTTCTATACTTGTGAGGACTTTCATAGACTTCTATTGTTTTTATACTGACCTAACAATATTTTCTATTGCCCTACACCAACCCTACCCCTAAACCTACCCCCAGAGGTGGGTAGTAACGAGTTACATTTACTTCGTTACATTAACTTGAGTAAATTTTTTGGGTAACTAATACTTTTAGAGTATATTTAAAAATGGGTACTTTTGCTCTTACTCAAGTACATTTTTAGTGAAAAAACGGTACTTTTACTTCGTTACTGTGGGCGACGCTCCTCTCGTTACTTTATGCAATATAATTAATTAATTAAATAAGCTGTCACAGAGTATGAAATGAACACCCGCCAAACCCGCGTTAGCTCCAGGAAGAATGCGTAGACACAATTAATATAGATATTTTCACAATATTTATGCTTGCAGAAATAAAGGCTACATTTGTTTACATTTTGCAGAACAGACGGAAGAAGATCCGTCAATGTGCATTTGTTTCGTTATGTTCAGATGTTCTGTAGCGGTCACGTGAGGAGTTCTCACTCTTCTCCGTGTCAGAGGTTATATACATATATACATTTAAAATTATTTTATTTAATTCATTGATGCAAATCAGAATTTTTATCAGCTGTTACTCCAGTTTTCAGAGTCATATGATCCTTCAGAAATTATTCAAATATATTGATTTATTACCAGTCGTTGAAAAAAAACAGCATATGGTGGTTAGGTATGTTTTGAAGCTGGGATGCTGGTTTATGCTGGTCCTTTGCTGGTTTAAGCTGGTCCTTTGCTGGTCATGTGCTGGTCTTAAGCTGGTCGGACCTAGCACATGACCAGCATAAACAAGCAAAGGACCAGCTTAAATCAGCTCAAACCAGCATCCCATGCTTCAAAACATACCTTACCAGCATATGCTGGTTTTTTCAACAGAGAACAGTTTTGCTGCTTAATATTTTTTGGAACCTGTGACATTTTGTTCAGGATTATTTTATGAATAGAAAGCTAAAAAAGAACAGCATTGATAATAAATCAGGCTGATAAAAATTCTGATTTGCATCATTGAAATAAATTACATTAAAAAAAAAGCATTAAATGTATTTTGAACGGCAGTGTGTGTATGTATATATGTGTGTGTGTGTGTGTGTGTTTATGTATGTATATATACATTTTATCTAAATATCTATATATCTAAATAAAAATAGACTATAATAATAAGTTTTATTTATATAGCGCCTTTCCAGAGCTCAAGGACACTTTACAATAAACATCAGAAATGGGAGGAAAACATCAAACAATAAACAGAAAGAAAAGAACATCAGAAATCCAAAGAGTAATATACAACATAAAACAGAATAAACAGAAGTTAACTAAGAAAGATAACATTCTGAAAACGAGTAAGTTTTGAGCAGCGATTTGAATTCAGACAGGCTATTGACAAGACAGAGTGATCTGGGTAGAGAGGTCCATAATTTAGGGGCAACAACACTGAACGATCTGCCCCTCATGGAAGAGAGGCGATATTGAGGGATGGTGAGAAGATGAGAATCAGAGGACCGCAATGAACGTGGTGGAGGATAGGGGAAGAGCAGATTGCAAAGACCATTCAAAGCTTTAAAAGTAAGCAGGATAATTTTAAACTTGATGCGATAGGCCACTGGTAGCCAGTGCAGATCAGCTAGAATAGGGGTGATGTGGGCTTGAACGTTTGGTGTGAGTGAGAATACGAGCGGCTGAGTTTTGAATATACTGTAATCTAGCAATAGTGGTAGCTGGCAAGCCAATGAAGAGGGCATTACAGTAATCGAATTCATATACTATATTCAGTATATGACCCAAAGTAACTAGTAACTAACTACTTGAGTAGTTTTTTTATGCGATACTTTTTTTACTCTTACTCAAGTAACTATTCAGACTATTACTTTTACTTTTACTTGAGTAAATATTTCTTAAAGTACTTTTACTTTTACTTGAGTACAGTTTTTGGGTACTCTACCCACCTCTGCCTACCCCTTACAGAAACCTTTTTGCATTTTTACATTTTGAGATAAACTTCATTCAGTATTTTTTAATAATTTATTTCCCTTGTGAGGACCGGCCAAATGTCCTCACAAAGTCAAAATGTCAGGTTTTACTATCCTTGTGGGGACATCTGGTCCTCACAAGTATAGCAAAACACGCCCACACACACACACACACACACACACACACACACACACACACACACACACACACACACACACACACACACACACACACACACACACACACACACACACACACACACACACACACACACACACACACACACACCTCCTCACAGCTCAATCTGCTTTGATAGAATAACCAGCAGAGGGCAATAAAGACCAATTGTCCTCATCCTTGAGGCTCCAACCATTTTGTCTCTGAAAAACTGAGAGCTCTCAACTGTGAATTATACTTTTGGTTTTGTTTTTGCTGAAATCTCGCTAAACATGTAGTATTTTATCAATTTAGACAACCAGAATGTAAAACTCGCACAGAACTTTTACAATGTAAGTTTTTATCCTTTCACATAAAGCTTGTGTGTTTTTGTGTTATTATACATATAGTTTTGTTTGTTTATTTGTGGAAAGGGTTCCTGCTAACCTGCTAACGATGCTAAGTAAATGTCATTATGCTGATGAACAAAGATTAAGTTGATATTTTTTATTAGTGGAATCATTAATGTAATTATTGAATTTTTCTACACTATTTACTCATTGTAATCAAATGATTTCTTGGTAGCAGGTTATTGAATTTCTATAACTGTTTGTGTTCATTAAACGGTTTGATGGATAATGTTGAGTTGGATGATGATTACACTGAACATCTATAAAATGCATAAAACCAAAGATTCAGATTATAGTTTGATGTTTCGTATGAGACCCACATGTGGTAAATCCTTAAATAAAATCGAAACTGAAGGTTTTGGCTGTGGTCAGTTATGTAGTATTTCATAACTCAGAAAAGTATTTTATTGCTGTATTAATCTCTTTGTGATGTGTCTGTATTTGTCTCATAACAGCTGTGTGTTTTCTCATCAGGTTCAGATGCTTGAATCTTCTTCTTCTGCTGTTTTGCTTCATCTATCAGAGCGGTCAGTGTTATTTGTTTTCTTATAAATGGTGTAACCTTTTGACTTTTAGTTGCAGGTAGAGTTATTCTAGTCAGTTGTTTCTCTTCTGGTAAGTTAAAATATTGTGTTAATATTTATGGATCGATGGTAGAATTTTCACAGCATATTAAATCATCACAAACTATGACATCACTGACTTCTCTATGCAGTTATTAATTAATCGATTAATAAACATTGTTTGGTCTGAATTCACTTCAGCTGCACTGACGCTTGTGCTTTAGCTTTAGCTTTGTCTGTCATGAATGAGGCCTGTTTGTGACTCTGAAAGACCACAAAACTGACTCATGAGACGAACGGTTCTGAACTGATGAAAGTGAAAATAATCAACAGGGACACAGACACATTTTCATACTGTAGTGTTTCTGCATATTGCATAATTTCATTTTCATGAGAAATAGCCCATGACTCGAACCTTAAACTTTACAGGCATTTCTGATGTTAAATATTGAAGAAACACCATCAGTTCACAATTGCTGAAGACACCTGGATAGTGAAACGTCTTTAGCAAAAGTGAATCCAGTCGACTGAGATAACTCTCCTAGAATATTTTATGATGAAACTGATTACAGAGAATAGAGAGAAACACCACATGTATTTCTCAGTATTGATTCTTTGTATTGAATGAATCTGTATTTGCAGGAACCCCGCCTGTAGGAACCAGAACTATACCGCTGTCAGGAAAAAAAGGAGAAAACATCACACTGCCATGTGAATTTGAGATTAAAAAGATTTCTGATATTAGTTTATACAGTCGGTCAAAAAACATCCCTGTGTGTCAGACTGAAGAATGTAGTGGACGAGTATTTAAACAAAGAAACTGTGACGTCGTCTTCAAGGATCTGAGCTTCAGTGATGCTGGGAAATACATTATGAGAGTCCATTATAATAATGATCAGACAGAGCTGGAGCGACAAATCAGGACGTACCAACTTCATATTCATGGTAAATTAAAAACTAATCAAACTATGAGTATCTGTTTCTGGATTTCCTTTAATAATTGTGAGATATTGCATGCAACCAGCAGAGACAATGAATGGGACACTAAGATTAATCGTCTCAAATATGGGTTTTCCAATGTCTGATTTTATCCACTGATAAATGATTATATTTGTTCTCTCTTAAATATATGCTAATGATGTTTCTCCTCAGACGAGATCTCTGTGAAAACAGGTGAGGAGCACAAGTTAGACGTTCTTTCCAATGCTAACCAAGTAGTGCACTGCACCAAAAACAGAACGAGTTGGAGGGAGGTTTGGAGCAGAAGCAGCAGAGCTCAGAGTGACCAGCTGACCGACACTGACGGGTCTCTGACCATTAAAGAGTTTACAGCCAATGATGCAGGAACATACAGAGTTCTGGACCATGAAGGAGAAATCTTGATCACAGTAACAATCACAGGTGAGAAAAGCTCAGTGTATATTTAGAAGTATTAAGTGGACAGATGAGGTTTATTCATCATGATTTGAACAGCAAAGTGATGGTAAACTGTGAGACTGACCTTTTGATATCCTCGACAGAATCAGACACAGAATCAAAAGGAAAACGCTACAACGCAGATGATGACAAAACTGATAACACAAGACAACACAGTAAGTAAATCAAGAGGCATTGAGAGCTTCACAAAATCTTTAAACAGTGAGGTATAAAAAGAAAAAACATTCAAATGTGTTCTCTTCCTACCTTCCCCTTCTAGTTGTTTGGTTTTGGGTTACGATTGTTGGATTGACTATAGTTCTGCTAATTCTGGCTTGGATTATGCTTCCTGTCATCAAGAAGAAGTTTCTGAACAACAGAGTTTCATACTAAGGGACCCAAATTGCAAGAGGGTCCTGAACCCAGAGAAGTCACTGGTTACTTTTAGTATGCCTTTCAGAACCAACAGGATCCTATCAACATATTTCTGCAGCATATGTTTGATTTACAAAACATGTGAGCATTTGCACTGCACCCGTACACCAGCACATCAACTAGGACTTATTGTTTCTTTTGAATTAATCAACTATTGTTTCTTAAAAAAAGAAAGTATTTACAGTAAAAAAAATCTCATCATACATATCTATGCCAAACTGAGAATGAAGGCTGCGCATGCATGTATATTTTGTAGCATTTTCTTTTTACATATTGCTTAATATGGCCTTCGCAAGATTCTTAAGCCTAGTGTCATCATCATCTACTGGAGACTTTTTCCTTTCCACTGTTGCTTTTGTCTGTTTAATAGAGCATTTGAATTATTCTTTGTAAATCTGCTTTGAAAGACTGTATTGAGAAAAGCTAAACAAATTTAAACATTTTTGTTGACATTGTTTTGATTGTATTTTTGTAAGAATTAAATATCAGGGTTTCTGTGGGTCCTTACAAAATCTTGAGTGTGTGTTTTGTGTGTGTTTTACCTGTTAAACGTTTGATGCCCAAAAGACATGCATAAGATCGATTCATTTAATTTTGTGTTATTATACCTATAGTTTTGTGTAAAACTATACAAGGAAATGCATTCATTAAAGTGATGCACACTGATAGCAGCCAGTTATGCACCATTTTCACTGAAACCAGAATAACAGCTTTTAACTCTTGCAAGTGAAGAAGTTAAGACAAAAGCTTTCCTATTGTAAAACTGAATAATATAGACCGACTTATTATAAAATATTCCTTTTTCATTTACAGTTATTTTTACAGTGATTTTCTATTACGGTATTAGGGATTCTTTTCTTAGGGCTACTACTACAGCTTCTACTAATAATGCTAACATAAAGAGGAACTACTGCAACTCAGCTTGAAATATCCAGCACGTTTTTTTGTTGTTGCTGTTTTTGTTTCTCCTCGTGGTGATTGACTGTCCTTGGGTTCCAAATTGTAGCTTATATGTTACCATCCAAATGGCAATTTGATTTAGCCTCATACACTATTTTTAAACCTTATCATGGTTCAAATCATACTTATCTGACCGCTATCAGTTCGTAGCAGTGAATGAAGAGCTATCATATCGATCACAAGTGCACTATGGAGTACCTCAAGGCTCAGTACTAGGGCCGTTACTTTTCACGCTTTACATGTTACCCTTGGGAGATATTATCAGGAGACATGGTGTTAGCTTTCACTGTTATGCTGATGATACTCAGCTCTATATTTATTCGCAGCCCGGTGAAACATACCAAATTGAGAAACTAACGGAATGCATAGTCGATATAAAAAACTGGATGACGAGTAATTTTTTACTGCTAAATTCTGAAAAAACAGAGGTGTTAGTTATCGGACCTAAAAACCCCACATGTAACAACCTAGAACATTATCTAACACTTGATGGCTGCTCTGTCAATTCTTCTTCATCAGTCAGGAACCTAGGTGTGCTGTTCGATAGCAATCTTTCATTTGAAAGCCATGTTTCTAGCATCTGTAAAACTGTGTTTTTTCATCTCAAAAACATATCTAAATTGCGACCTATGCTCTCAATGTCAAATGCAGAAATGTTAATTCATGCGTTTATGACCTCAAGGCTAGACTACTGTAATGCTTTATTGGGTGGTTGTTCTGCACGTTTGATCAACAAACTACAGTTGGTCCAAAATGCAGCATCTAGAGTCCTTACTAGAACCAGGAAATATGACCATATTAGCCCGGTTCTGTCAACACTGCACTGGCTCCCTATCAAACATCGGATAGATTTTAAAATCGAATTACTTATAAAGCCCTGAATGGTTTAGCTCCTCAGTACTTGAGCGAGCTCTTATCGCATTATAGTCCGCCACGTCCGCTGCATTCCCAAAACTCTGGCCGTTTGATAATACCTAGAATATCAAAATCGACTGCGGGCGGCAGATCCTTTTCCTATTTAGCACCCAAACTCTGGAACAGTCTACCTAACACTGTTCGGGAGGCAGACACACTCTGTCAGTTTAAATCTAGATTAAAGACCCATCTCTTTAGCCTGGCGTACACATAACACACTAATACGCTTCTATTATTCAAATCCGTTAAAGGATTGTTAGGCTGCATTAATTAGATCAACCGGAACCGGGAACACTTCCCACAACACACGGTGTACTCGTTACATCGTAAGTAGAATGGCATCTACGCTAATATTTGTCTGTTTCTTTCCTATTCTGTATCTCAGTCCGTATCCGATCAGATGGTGGATCAGCACCAAGAGATGATGTCTACAGCCCTGATCCCCAGCGAAAACCTCGATTAAAATACAATAAAACTAAAAAATATAACAAAATAACTAAAAATATGATAAAATACCTAACTACATAACACTACTATTGTTAGAAATGGCAACAAAATTAAAATAGAAATATAAACTTTTGAACTGTGGGTGTCGTCTGGTCAGAGGAGAACTGGCCCCCCGACTGAGCCTGGTTTCTCCCAAGGTTTTTTTCTCCATTCTGTCTCAGAGGGAGTTTTGGTTCCTTGCCGCTGTCGCCTCTGGCTTGCTCAGTTTGGGACACTTAATTTCTAACGATTATCGCCGATTTGATTGCACAGATACTATTTAAACTAAACTGAGCTAGACAATGACATCTCTGAATTCAATAATGAAATGCCTTTAACTGAAAATTGAGTGTTTAATCTTATTATATATTACTGACACTCTGTCCTCCAGTTTGATACTGTTAAGTGCTTTGACACAATCTGTATTGTTAAAAGCGCTATATAAATAAAGGTGACTTGACTTGACTTGACTATTAAGTAACTAGCAGAAAGAACTATGGCTAAAAATAGAATAAAGACTAAAGACTGACTTGGACGTCACAGACTTGTGAACACAAGTAATAAAACCAATCGTTAAACTGAATTTATAGTTAAAGGAAGGGAAAAGACTGAATGTCTGCATATTGAGAGTACATGAAAAAATACTACAGCAATTTACAATTTTTGAACCATACTATAGTAAAGTACTTGAATTAATTCTATAGTTGCTGTGGTAACATAACAACTACAGTAATTTAAACAAATTACTTTACCCATACTGTACTAAGTTTTCTACAACTATAGGGTATATTATACTACAATACACTACAGTTTACTGTAGTAAAAACTGAAGTATACTACTATTTATTACAGTTTATCAGTTCACTATAGTTAATACTACAGTATCCTGATAGCATTCATTAACAAAATGTTGTAAATGCTATATAGTATGATACACTTTACTATAGTATGGTTCAAAAACACTGTAGTATTTACTATTAATGACTATAGTATTTTTTCATGTGGGTGGTGTTATGGTGGGAATTATGGATATCCATAGTGAATGATAAATGTTTACTGTAGTTAAGCGGTAAAAGAGAAACTGTGTCAAGTGTTTAAAATGTTTATTGTATTTAAAGTTATATGGTTATGCTCTTGCTAATTCTTTAATGGAATTAGGAGTTAAGATTAGGCTACAAGATGAAAAAAAAAAGGTTTAAAGGGAGAGACGTCATAGACATGAGCTACCAATTTGAGTGACAACCTCAACAGCCAATGAAAAAAGGGGGCGGGAATAGTGATATTTATTCATATCATACGCAGCGAGTTTATACGAAGTTAATACGAAGTTTTACTTTAATTTCGCAAAACGTGCAGTGGTTTACAAACTTTTAACGCCAGAACAAAAGACCCATGCAGAACCTTTACCATGTAAGTGTTCATGATTTAAAATATTAACCCAGTGTTTGTATTATACTAGTGGTGTTTATGTCGAACTGCGCGTGACGCAGAAGTGAGTTTGTTTACGATGAAAGGTGATTATGATGATAACGGTGATTATGATCTTAATTAGCACGGTTATTTATATAATTAATAGACTTTCCTACATTGAATACTCTGACGAGAGGATTTTTATTTATTTATTTATTTATTTATTTTGCAGGAAAAAGAATATCATAAACTTTTTATTTGTGTTAGTTGAGTTTGATGGATCATTTTAAGTAGGCTATTACACTGAAACAATTGATTAAACCAAATATTCAGATTATAGTTTGATGTTTCTTATTATTTTTTACCATGTTCAAGATCCGAATGTGTTGGATCTTTAAATCAAATTGAAAGTGAAAGTTGTCACAGTCTGTAAACAATCGCACGACGAAAAGAAATCAATTGAAATCAGTAAATAATGACAAAACTCAGAATATCACAGAATATCAATACACTGTGATACAATATGAACATGACTCGGACAAAGGGAACTAATGAGGTAATTAATGAACAAAGATGGACAAGGTCATTACAGGGAAACTAGGTCACAGAGAGCAAAACTGAAAACTATGATTGAAAACAGAACAGACTAGACCTGTAACAGCAGTCAGTTATATATTGTTTTATTGCAAGTATTTTATCGCTGTATTAAACTATTTGTGATGTGTGTCTGTATCTGTCGTCTGTATTCTCATCAGGTTAAACTGGTTAAATCTTCTTCTGCTGCTGTGCTTTGCCAATCATAGCGGTCAGTATCAGTTGTGTATTATTATTACTTTAAATTTGCATTTCATTTAATTCACTCAGAGTTATTCTAGTCAATAGTTTCTCTGTTGCATCACACAAATCATTTGACTGGATGCTTGTGGATTGATGCTAGAATTTCCTCAGCACATTACATTATCACACTGACACGACTTATCTTTACAGTCCGTCTATTATTAAACATTGTTTGGTCAGGGATTTTCAGGAATTCACAATAACTGCACTGACTGTCATGAATGAGGTTTATTTGTGAGTTCAGAAAGACCAATAAGACACAAACTGACTTATAAGATGAACATTTCTGACAAAAGTAAGAATAATCAGCTGGAATTTACACGCAATCTCATACAGTAGTGTTTTTGGACACTGCATACTTTAATTTTACCAAATAATAGCTCATGGTCCAAACCAGCAACTTTAAACTTGAATCTTTCAGGCATTTCTGAAACTCTGCCATCAGTTCAGTTGCTGAATCACTTGAACATGTGGTGAAACATCTTGAGCAAAAGAAAAGCTGACTACAATAACTTTATGATGGCATTGATTACAGAGAATAAACAGAGATACCACCTTTTTTTTTTTTTGAGTATTAATACTTTGTATTGAATGTTTCTGTATTTGCAGGAACCACCACTGTATCTGTGTCAGGAAAGAAGGGAGGCAACACCGTACTGATATGTGAATACAAGGCCAGAGAGATTTCTCATATTAGTTTAAAAAGTCGGTCAAAAAACATCCCTGTGTGTCCGACTGAAGACTGCAGTGGACGAGTATATAAACAAGGAAACTGTGACGTCGTCATCAAGGATCTGAGCTTCAGTGATGCTGGGAAATACTTTCTGCGAGTCTATTACAATAATGATCAGACAGAGCTGGAGCGACAAATCAGGACGTACCAACTTCATATTCAGGGTAAATTCAAAACTAATCAAACCAAAAACACGTGTTTTCTAGTTTTCCTTTAGTGACCGTATGTAACCAGCAGACTCTGAACAGAACTGGCTTAATATTCAGATCAGTGTGCTTTTCTGGCATTGATCGATTGACAGCATTATAATGATTAATGTCTGTGTTTCTCCTCAGATGAGATTTCTGTGAACACAGGAGAGGAGCTGAAGTTGGACGTTCTGCTGTCAAACACTGATGAAGTTCAGCATCAGAGCAGAAGAAGCACAGCGTGGACGAAGGTCTGGAGCAGAACTGATGGAGTTCAGAGCGAACGACTGAACATCAGAGATGGAAACCTGATCATTAATGCATTTACAGCCAGAGACACTGGATCATACAGAGCTCTGGACTCGGAAGGAAACGTCTTGATCACAGTGACAGTCACAGGTGAGAGATATGTGGAAAATAAAGTGCACAGCTGAGGTTTATTCATCATGATTTTAACAGCAAATTGATGCTTTGTGACTAACCTCTCAATATCCTCCACAGAATCAAACAACAAACTGGACAGCACAGATACGGAGCAAGTTCGTAAGTAAAACTGGATGCGTTGAGAGCGTTATACATTTAAGCAGTGAGTTTAAAAAACATTTTAAAAAATTGTGCTTTCTTCCCATTTTCCAGCTGTAATCTATTGGATTATGAGTGCTGGACTGTTTGTGTATGCATCTCTGCTGGTTTCTACTCTGGTTGCGCTTATGATCCAGAAACACACCAAATCCTAAAAGCAGGACGTGTTTCGCACCGAGGGGTCAAAGTGCAATGAATTTTACAGAAGAAGTCATGTAGCAACATCACTGTAAGTTTGCCTGTAAGTTTGGGGGATGTCATTTATTTTGCATTAATGAGCTCAGTCAGTCATGCTATAAAGGGGGCGCTCTTTGCTCACTTTCTCTATACAATCCATTCACAATTTAAAGACCAGTTTTGTTTGTTATGTGGAGGACCAATGTTCATGTACAAGTGGCCAAGTTGCTGAAGTGACAAATGCATTAATTACGTGAGTGAATCTTTTAAATTGTTGCGCGAGTCACTCCTGAAATTGCTGTGATTGACCAGGTGTGTTTCTAGCTTTTGAAAACATCAGCGGCTAATGGTGAGGGCATATATATATATATATATATATATATATATATATATATATATATATATATATATATATATAGGGCACAACAGGGCTGAAGGCACATCTTAAGAAAAACGTGCTTCATGTATGTTTTTATTAAACATTAATACATTTTATAAAAGTTAATTTTGATGCATCAAATGCAGAGCTACATGGCTACATCTGTATGAATCTCTTTCATGCACTGATATTGTATTTCTGAAATATAGCTTATTTTATCTGTTGTTTTCTTATGGCACTACCTTGATGAACAGGAATAGTTTTATGTAGCACTTATTAAAAAGTATTTTTTAAATTCCTTCTGTTTTATCACTTTTATATTATACGTTTTATATGAAGTCCAGGGTTTTGAAACGAGCGTTTTGTAGAACAGTACTGTATCATGCTCTTGAAATAAAACTGAGAGGTGTTGTTTAACATGTTTAAATATATTTACAACGACATGATGAAGTGTCTTCATCTGAGTTTTGTTCATTTCCACTGTTGCTTTTGACTGATTAATGGATTTGCATTATTCTTTGTAAATCTGCTTTGTACTGTGAAAAACTAAACAAACTGAACCACTTTTGTAAGAAATGTTTTTGTTGATATTGTTTTGTTGGTATGTACTTGTATGTGTAAGATTTGCATGCGCACATGAGAAATGCACGTCTAGCTGTATTATACACATCATATTATAGCATTATTATGTACATATAAGCCAAGTTTAAGAGAAAATAATGGCAACAGTTTTATGGCACATAAATGTTAATTAAACAAAATGTGTTGAATGTAAAATGTGTTGTTGAGAGTTCTGATTAAACAAACAGCAGTAAAACTAAGAATTCACTCGTGTTTTGTATTGTCTGGTATAAATTCTGATCAATACAAACGCTTAACCTTAAATCATAACTGCAATTATGTCAAATATCACACTTTCAGAAAAATGACATTTGATCTTCAAAGACATTTGTCTTTCAAGATGAAGAGCATTGCATGTGAGAAGAATATAACAGAGTGACAACAACAGTATGACCAGGAAATTAAAGATAGAAATACTCCATTAAGAATAAAGTTGGCATTGTGGAAAATAAGGGAAGACACAGAGAAGAGGAGACGATCATGAAGAACAGGACATCGTAATTTGGATAGAACACTTCACATTATAGACAAGAATCCAACAGGATTCAGAACATGTGCACATTATTCACTAGTGATGTTACTCCTGACACCGAGGCTTCGAGTCTTGTGTTGAGAATATCAGGAGAATATCGAGGCTTGTTTCATTTTAGTGAAGTGATGTTTGAAATCTCCTAAATTGTCTGAAAGATAGAGGATCAGAGCACAGTATATAGGTTTCTCTCTCGCTCTCTTTATTTATGTCCATGAAACCCTGAAGTTGCACATCCTGGTACATGGCAGAATCGAGCCTGAAGTCAGTGGAAGGAATATTGCCCTCTGTCCAGTCCAGTCCAGATTCATCACTTTCAGCCACTTTTATCCAGTCTAAATAACACCATCATTTCCCTCTTCAACAGAAGCACTGCACAGTTATACAATTATGAAACATCATGAAACACTGAGCATAACAACTTTAAATTATTTATTTATTTATTTTACATGTGTTTACTATATGAGTGTGTATATTAATGTACCAAGCCCTTTTAACCATTTAGCACATATTTCTGCATTTTTTTCCTGCACCTTGTTTAGCTCGACCAGCAGGTGTCCAGCACGCATTCAACGACTTGAGAAATGAACCACTTTTCAACACATCTGGCTGGAAAGCTTCAAAGCTTCATCAAGCTTTGTCCCTCCACCACTATTATTGAGAAATTAAAAGTGCAGAAATGACAAGATGAAAGAAATTGAACAAATGTGAGTAGCGGGATATGGAGTAAAGAACATGACATGTGTTTTGTATACGAGTTAATAACTCCAGAAGATGGCAGTAATGCAACACTGAACCCATTGGTGGCTGAGAGAGCTTAATGTGCTGCAACTGAAGAAAACACATGCAAATTGGAAAAAAAAAAAAAAACAGCAGGAAAACAGTTTTCATCAGTTTGACAACACATGCTGCAAATTCTCACAACGCAACGCAACCAAATACAGATCAGGATATTAAAATAAACAAAAACTCACCTTGCAGGTGATCAATTTTACATAGTACAATAAGCATAACAAAGCCAGCTTCGTCACTTGTTGGATCCTCTTAAAACATTTCTACTGCAGTATTTTTGTGGGTGCCGGCTCATGTTGGTGTGGAGGGGAACGAGGATGTGGACAAGATAGCTAAACAGAGCCTTAAGCATAATGTTATTCACTTACTTTTGGGTAAATCTGAAGTTGTCGCGTCATTTGGCTTATCTAATGTGAAATTTCCCGAACAACCCTCTAACAAAACCCTGAAGAAGAGATCAGATAAAATAGAAGTTGATTTTGATGATTTTTTAGTTCAAGGGATACAAAGAAACTGGAGTAGAGAGGTCAAGAAACAAGAGAAGAAGGAACGTCACAGACGGGACCAAGAGAGAGCGCGAAGATCAGAAGATCATCTTCAAGATGAAGGCAATCTTAAAATTGATGAGGAAGCAGGAATCAATGAATAAGAGAATAATGAAATTGATGAGAGAGATGATTGGGTTATTAGATTTTTCTGCTGAATTACAAAAATTAACATGATTTAGAGATAGTAAAACTCCAGAATTCTATTAGTAAAATATGAATATTGAAAGTTATGTAAAAGTGTATCATGTATTGAAATGGCAGATGATGATAGCTTTTGTGGGTTTAATTGCTATATATTTGCTATGTTTATTTTTGTAACAAGACGGTTAAAAGCAAGAAGATGCACCTTGCACCTCGCTGCAATGTGGATTTTCTAGCTAATCGGGGTATACAATGTTTTTCACACCTTCTAGAGGTGTTAAATTGTGGTTAAGACATATGCTTATGTATTGTTTATGCTAGAAAAGGTGTTACAATTCTCTCTTATAGCTTAAAAATAGATATAGACACCTGCGCTATTTAGAGATGATGTATTTTTTCTCTTTGAACTTTTGACATTGCTTTGTGTAGACTCAGACAAAAAAGGGAAGGCTTCCTCCCCTAGAAGGGGAAGGGGAGGCAGGTGTAAGAGTGACAGGGAGAACTATATAAACATTTGTAAAACTTTTGGTCAAGGCCGATTTTCGTGGTGAAGACTACTCGCTGTTATTTTGTTATTTGCTTATGAGTTATTTGTTTTTTAATAAAACGAAACCAATGTCTTGGTGATTCGTAAACTTTTTTAAACAAGGCTCTGAGTCGTTCATTAACAATAATAACCTGTTATCTGAACCTGAATATATCACAATCAAGCCTCAAGAGACACAAACTTGACTGAGTTGAGACGGTCACCGGCGGGAGAGGATCCAAAGCTTCTAACAACATCCATACTAATAAGAGGTAATTATGCATTCTCTATTTGTGGGATGTTTATGGGTGAATAAGATATGAGTTATGAAGTTTAGGATCTTTTAACCGGTATATAAGCACAACAAAGTGAAACACTTTAGAGCAACACTTTCATCGCATGCTGTAGTTTCACAGGGTTGATTATTGAAAACCTGAACATATAAATAAAAAAAAAAGAGTTATTTTGGAGGTAAACAGGTCAGCGCCTGATGACTATCTCATCATATGTAAACAGCTATTAGCTGCTCACTGTATAGCACTGATCTCTCTGCTTTTTAACAGCACATGCACTGCTGCAGAGAGAGATCTGACACAGAAGTCAAGGGTCAAGAGCCCAACTAAAGCACGCATTGATCTCTGTGATGGTGGCATCATTTTAACCAATAAAACATCAACATCTGATCCTCTGTAATTCTCAGTAACAGCAGGTGTTCATCACTAATGCACAATCATCATTTAATTAGTCACTTAATTATCTCATTAACTTTAACTCTTTGAGGACTTGGGATTTGACTCGAAGACTTGCTTGTGACTTGAAAGGAGTGACTTGGTTCCTCCTCTGGTGAAATCAGCTGCTGAGTTCATGGGTGGAACAAACATATGGTAGGACTTTTACTTTCTGACCCCTGGACTTTACAACTCTGGTTTTATTATTATAATTACGCTACGTTTATATGGGGAGGGGGAGGGGGGGTTCATTCGAACCACCCGAACCCCCCCATGCCTATGGGCTTGCATATATACACATACACATATAGAGAGCAAGAGAGATCTCTGATGATTTCAGTCTTCAGCAGATGTCATGTATTCAAACAGCCTCTTTGTAGAATATGTGTGTGTTGCACAAACACATGATGGGATCTGTTTGGAGATGGACGTGTGAGGCAGAGATGAGTGAAGGAGAGTTTATTCTGTTTCAGTGCTGGTTACACATTAAAGGACTTCATACGAAGTTACCACGAGACTCCTCTGTTTCCTGAACATCTCACTCTTTATAATTCATCATAATATTATCAATAAAGCATTATTTTCCTGAACAGAGTAAAATAATTGGAAGATGATTTAATTCATACACAATGCAGCCCAACAAAATGTTTCTTACAAAAGTGGTTTATTTATTTATTTATTTATTTATTTATTTATATGTCTATCAGAGCATATTTACAAAGAATAATACAAATCCACTATTCAGCAGACAAAAGCAACATACAAACATTATTTAAACATACGTTTTTACTTTGAAAATTGTACAAAATATACACAAGCATACTGTGTGTTTGGCACAGACATGCATGTTTATATTATTATTACTTTCCTATTTTTTTATTGAAACAGTAGTTGATGAATTAGGATCGGTAACTGATCTCAGGTTTGGATTGATGAGCACAGACTGATATTATTTTAGTTTCAGACTCCATCCAGTCTAAGGATATGACACGTTTGATATTTGGAGCAAATTCTAGAATGTTTAGAAATATTATGTTTAAACAAAAAATTCATGACTAACTATCACTATTCTCTACAGAATCAAAGGAAAAACTGGATAACACTAAACATCATGATGAGCATTGAGAGCTTTAAAAATATCTTAAACAGTGTTCTGTCTTCGTACTTTTCTCTTCCACCTGCAGGTGATTTTTCCAGTTGCACTGATTGTGTTTTTGCTGGCTCTGATTGTGACTGCTGTCGTTACACTTTCTTTCTCTCTTTTTATTAGACAGAAAAGTAGAGAATACACTCAATTCATCGATGATAACACAATAAAGTTTAAGACATTGTGGTCCTTGATATAAAGCACAAGCTCCCGGTCACAGGTGCACTGCACTACATTGTAAATACAAAAATTACAGTAAAATTACAGATTTACAAAAGTTTACAGTCACAAATAACCATGTACGTAATACAAATTCATCAACAAAACAACCTACTTAAGAGCCAGCTTTTAGCTTTTAAACTAAAACTATCCATATTTGAAATACCTTTAATATCCAAAGGTAACTTAGTCCTCAAAAGTGCCCCAGAATATTTAAAACACCTACGACCATACATACATTTAAAACGATTTACTGAACATGTTAGACAAGCATTATTTTGACTGTAAAATATACCATGAACACCCCCCCCCCCCCAAAAAAAAAACAAAAAACAACAACAACAAATTAATCACTTGAGTAGCAGCATATACAGTCGTGGCCAAAAGTTTTGAGAATGTCATAAATATTAATTTTCACAAAGTCTGCTGCTTCAGTGTTTTTAGATCTTTTTGTCAGATGTTACTATGGTATACTGAAGTAAAATTAAAAGCATTTCATAAGTGCCAATGGCTTTCATTGACAATTACATTAAGTTTAAGCAAAGACTCAATATTTGCAGTGTTGACCCTTCTTTTTCAAGACCTCTGCAATTCGTCCTGGCATGCTGTCAATCAACTACTGGGCTACATCCTGACTGATGGCAGCCCATTCTTACATAATCAATGCTGGGAGTTTGTCAGAATTAGTGGGTTTTTGTTTGTCCACCCGCCTCTTGAGGATTGACTGCAAGTTCTCAATGGGATTAAGTTCTGCGGAGTTTCCTGGTCATGGACCCAAAATTTCAATGTTTTGTTCCCCAGGCCACTTACTTATCACTTTTGCCTTATGGCAAGGTGCTCCATCATGCTGGAAAAGGCATTGTTCGTCACCAAACTGTACTTGGATGATTGGGAGAAGTTGCTCTCGGAGGATGTTTTTGTGTCATTCTCAAAACTTTGGTCTCCTAAAGTTGATTCAGCTGTGGGATCAGGGCACCTCCAGTGCAGAGCTTGCTCAGGAATGGCAGCGGGCAGGTGTGAGTGCATCTGCACGCACAGTGAGGCCAAGACTTTTGGAGGATGGCCTGGTGTCAAGAAGGCCAGCAAAGAAGCCACTTCTCTCCAAAAAAAACATCAGGGACAGATTGATCTTCTGCAGAAAGTATCGTGAATGGACTGCTGAGGACCGAGGCAAAGTCATATTCCGATTGTTTGGGGCATCTGGAAAAAGGCTTGTCAGGAGAAGAAAAGTTGAGCGCTACCATCAGTCCTGTGTCATGCCAACAGTAAAGCATCCTGAGACCATTCATGTGTGGGGTTGCTTCTCATCCAAGGGAGTGGGCTCACTCACAATTCTGCCCAAAAACACAGCCATGAATAAAGAATGGTACCAAAACACCCTCCAACAGCAACTTCTTCCAACAATCCAACAACAGTTTGGTGAAGAACAATGCATTTTCCAGCACGATGGAGCACCGTGCCATAAGGCAAAAGTGATAACTAAGTGGCTCGGGGACCAGAACGTTGAAATTTTGGGTCCATGGCCTGGAAACTCCCCAGATCTTAATCCCATTGAGAACTTGTGGTCAATCCTCAAGAGGCGGGTGGACAAACAAAAACCCACTAATTCTGACAAACTCCAAGAAGTGATTATGAAAGAATGGGTTGCTATCAGTCAGGATTTGGCCCAGAAGTTGATTGAGAGCATGCCCAGTCGAATTGCAGACGTCCTGAAAAAGAACGGCCAACACTGCAAATTAATTTGTATAAATGTCATGTAATTGTCGATAAAAGCCTTTGAAACATATGAAGTGCTTGTAATTATATTTCAGTACATCACAGAAACAACTGAAACCAATATCTAAAAGCAGTTTAGCAGCAAACTTTGTGAAAACTAATATTTATGTTATTCTCAAAACTTTTGGCCATGACTGTACATTATTAAGTGTTTCAGATTTTTAATAATAAAAAATCATTATTTTAATAATAAAAATCATTGCGATCCTATTTCATGTATAAATTCATGTACCATAACCGACAGCTGTGATGATCAGTGGGCTTGAGTTTTTACCTCCATCATTAAGGCATGGGTTAAAATATGGATAGAGTTTCCCGGTGAAAGACTGAGCAGTGAAATGAGATCTGGACTCCACGTCATAAAAGGAGACCAGACCCTCCTCATAATCCACAAACACACCGACCCGCTGCGGCTTCACTCTCAGAGACAGAGAGACAGAGGGACCAGCACCGGCTTTATATTCATCTCCATTCCTCAGAATCACAATCCAGCATCCATCACTGGGACTCAGTGTGATACTGTGTTTCCTGTTAATGGATTCTCTGACCACTCCTAAAGTCCATTTAGTCTTTCCCTTCACCTGCACCTCAAAATAACATCTCCCTGAGGAGAATCCCTCCTTTCCCAGGACATTCACAAGGTAATCAAATCTCTCTGGGTTGTCTGGGAGTTTCTGTCTAATGTCTCCGTGTCTCACTTGTTTTCCATCATCAGACAGAATGAGTTCAGGATGAGCTGTATCAGGATCCAGAGTCACATCCACTGAGAAAACACAGAATATCAATCACAACTTCACAATGCAGTGACTTAACAAAACAATATCATTTTGTGATAATGATGTTTATAAAATTTAATCGAAATTTCACGAGTTTGTGTGCCCATATAATCTTAGCATTAGTTGTAAACAGATTTGGCTTGATGTCTGCAATGGAGGGCTCAGAAAAACTATTTACTCCAGCTCCGATAGCCCCCTATAGACAGAAAGATAAATAAATAAATATGCATAAAAGAAGGAGATGGGGAGGAGGAGGGATGCCGAAAGAACTAATGACGGAAGTGGTAAGAAGTCTTTTATACTTGGATATTAATTGGAAGATTAGATGGGTGTACTCCTCCTGAAATGATGTTAATAACTTCACTTAATCAGATTGTGCTGCAGTAATGAAGCTGTATATGAATGTAATCTAGTGTAGTGCAGAAGCACACTGTACCTGCATACTGCTGCATCCACTTCAGCTCTGCAGAGACACGACAATAAAACATCAGCAGATCTTTGAGATATTTTATGTGTGGAATTACAGACAAGCATCGAAGCTATATTAAAATAATTGTGTACAATTATTGTGTATGTGTACATCATGTTTTTATTTGATTAATGTACTGTAAGTATAGATGTACTTGTTTGATGAAGTTTCTCATCTAGAGTTTGCTGCAGTTGGTTCAGACTCTCCAGACTCTCACGAGTCCTCAAACTGATCTCAGGCCAGTTCCTGGTGTTTCTAGGGCTGCACAGGGATGAGTAAATCTACATCAGGAGAGAGGAGAAATGCTTCAGCATGAGGAGTGTTATAGCCTGCATTATCATTGATCAGAGAGATGTTCACTGACCTGTATGACATCTTCAGTCCGTGAGAGCTGCTCCAGCTCAGTGTTTCTCATCTTCAGCTCCGTGATCTCCTGCTCCAGCTCTTCAATCAGCTCTTGCTCCTGTTTCTCTGCTGCTTTCTGCTGCTCCTCCATCATCTCCAGCAGTTCAGTCTGACGTCTCTCAATGGAGCGGATGAGATCAGTGAAGAGCTCGACACGGGCCGCTTTCTCCTTCTCTGTGCTTCTCTGCTCAATCAGGTCAATCAACGAATTATTAGAGCTGCTGTCTGCATGCTGCACAGTTCATGTTATGGACATTATTTATATCTAAATAAATGTGTCCAGTAAGCAACCACTAACAAGCTCTCACCTTTCTGACTTCTGCTGAGTGTTTGATGTCTTGAATCTTCTTGATTCTGTCGTGGATCATCTGCTGCGTGTCTTGGATCATCAACTCAGTCTATAAACACATGAGGGTGAGTAAATAATGACAGTTTTAACTCAGAAGTGAAATATTTTATGATGGACAGTCTTTAGTTCTCACCTCTTCTAAAGACACAGTGTTGTGGTTCTTGTGATCTCCGTCAGTGCAGGACAGACAGACGATGGTCTGATCATCTCTGCAGAACAGATCCAGAGGTCTCTCATGTCTCTGACATATATAGTCCTCCAGATTACTCACAGGATCCATCAGTCTGTGTTTCTTCAAACCTGTCACTCTCAAATGATGCTCCAGATGAGTTTCACAGTAAGAGCTCTGACACACCAGACACGACTTCAGGGCTTTCAGCTTTCTTTCCTCACAGAAGTCACACATAATATCTGTTGTTTTCTCAGGAGTTTTCTTCTTATAGTGATCTACGAGCTCTCGGAGTGTGGTATTAATCTTGAGATCAGGTCTGTGCTTGAATGTTTCTGTACAGTATGGACAGCTGCAGGTCTGGCTGTTGCTCCAGCACTTATTCAGACAGATCTTGCAGAAGTTGTGTCCGCACGGAGTCGTGACCGGATCAGTGAACACCTCCAGACATATCGAGCACTGAAGCTCTTCAGTCAGTGAACTAATGGAGGATGACATAACTGGAAAGAAAAAAATGACAACGATAAATCACATAGACTACAAGTTTGGGGACACATGAGACACACAATGAATTCAAGTTTCTAATCATCTTAAAGTCTTTTTGATTGAAAGGTATTTGCATAAATTTTTGAAATGATGATCACTATTTTAAATGGAGACAGATAGAGAAGGAAAATAATCAGCAAGTGTTTATAAAGAATCCCATAATGCACATACTGAAGCTGGTATTTTCAGTATTACTATATAAGAAGAGTGTAAGTCATTCATGCAGTAAATCATTATTTTCTGGGTTATTGACGTACATGGAGGGTCATCTATACTCTTCCTCCTGGTTTTTATTGATTCTGTGGATGTTGGTGAGGATTCTTCCATTGTTTCTCCTGTTTAAAAAACAAAAACAAACATTGTATTTCACAATATAAAATAATGACCAATGGACTGATAAGAAACAACCCATTTGATGTTTGAATGTATATTTGATCACTGTGGTTTAAATGAAATCCTCACAGGTCAGAGTTTGGGTTACTAATTCTTAATATGATTATTATTTTATATTAGATATTTTCAAAGAGCAATTATTCACTCTTCTCACCCTCTGAAAGAAAGTGACATTCAAGTTATTTAAATAAGTTGTTTTCTGTTTTTCAAAATTAAAACTAATTTGGATCATGATCATGAATCAATATTTACACTAAATTGTTTAAATCTCATGTAAAGATTAATAGCGAGAGAAACCATCAGTCCTTTATCAACACAGACTCATGAACTCACTGATCGATCTGAACTATGACCTGCTGTTTAAAGAAAGTACAAAGTACAAGTAATTTATTTTCCAACAAAAATATATTTTTCCACATATTATAGGTATTATATGGTCAAGAGTAATTTTCATATTGTTTATTATAAACATGGTTTTAAACTGTAGTGTAGCAGGTTTGTGTTTGCTCGGTCTCCAGCTCATTAACTTCCTGTTTGTTTGTTTAATCTTAATGTCACCAGTGTTGCCAACTAATTTTCAGGGAAAGTTGCTAAAAGAAGGTTGATTTGTTGCTAAAAGTTGCTAAATGATGTTGTGATGTCATTGTGCGATGACATCATTACGTAATCACGATGCAAAATTGTGTCATTGCATCAAATCTCAGTCAAAAATATATTTTATATGTTAATTTAGATTTGTTTGTAACATAATATAAATGCTAATATAATATTAAAATATAACTATTTTAAATACAAAATGTACTTGTTCAATAATCCAATGAATTAATATGCTTACACATTTTTGAACAATTGCAATTTAAGTTTTACATTTGTATTAGCTAGTAAACTAGTAAAACTACACATTCTAAACAGTTATAGTTTTAAGAAGTGTATTAGTAGTTAGTTAGTATGCTACACTAAGAAAAGTCTAAAAATAGGGCACAATCTACACTGTTAATATGAAGGAATATTCCTTATTGATTTTTCACAGTTTTTTTTTTACCTGCATTTTAAATTATGTATTGTATTTTGTGTTTTCGGGTTACAACGGATAATGGATAATTACTATATAATACCTTTTCCATTTTTCTATATATTTTTTTTAGTGCACTAACTGATCAACAATCGTAGGTACAAGCTACTAACAAGGTGTATCATAAGTGAACAATGATTCCATTATTGAATTATTATGATTATTAAATTTAACAATTGCAAATAGCAGCTAACTTAATTCACGTGTTGTGTGTTCTGCTACGCATCTTTAATTTCCTCTTTTTGTGTAATTTAGATGGAAAATGCATGCCTTTTTATTGTTTGAGTCACTTATCAAAAGTTGCTAGAAGTTGACAAAAAAATATAAAACATAGCTAAACTTGTTGCTAGGTGTGCTTTTGGAAGAAAAGGTTGCTAGGGTAGTCTGAAAAGTTGTTGTTAAATTTAGCAACAAAATTGCTAAGTTGGCAACACTGAATGTCACGTGTTAGCTTCACTTTCTCTGAACTGATGTCGGAGCTCCTCCTGTTGGCTGGGATCTTCAGGCACTTCACGATCTGATCCTTGATCTACATTTTCACATAATTAATTCTTCTGCTGTGCAAATACATCTTTACATTTTAAACAAAATTGAAGTTTCTATGCTTTTTGTTAAACAGGGCTGTGAATCTTCACTGGTTTCACGATTCAATTCAATTACGATTATCATTATCAACTCAATATCACAATGCCTCACATTCTCAGTTTTCAATATTACTGCACATGGCTACATTTTCATATACATTTTATATCAAATTTATTTTGTGCAAAATTCCCTTTATTTATTTATTTTTATTATATAAGCAGGATACCTTTTAAAACAATAACTTGTTTAAAATAAGTGTTATTTAACCCCTTAACTGTCACTCACAGTTTTGAACATAGACATTATAGTGCACTATCCAAACTTAATTTTTTATAATTCATGAATGAAAACATTTTCCAACGTGATTTTGATGTACCATTTCCATGGTAATGCAATGTCTGATTTTAAAATGGGTTTCAAAGGATGAATTTTGAGATTTTAAGTTTTCAACTGATATATAATTTCTTATGATTTCTAAAGCGTGATAGAGAAAAAGGCAAAAAAGAAGACTTTCTGTGACAAAGGTCAGAACTCCTGTTATGATGTAGATTTTTCAGGTGCACTCTTGTCATAAACAGAGTTGTAAAGTCCAGGGGTCAGAAAGTAAAAGTCCTGCCATATTTTTGTTCCACCCATGAACTCAGCAGCTGATTTCACCAGAGGAGGAACCAAGTCATTCCTTTCAAGACACAAGCAAGTCTCAAGTCAAATCCCAAGTCCTCAAAGAGTTAAAGTTAATGAGATAATTAAGTGACTAATTAAATTATGATTGTGCATTAGTGATGAACACCTGCTGTTATTGAGAATTACAGAGGATCAGATGTTGATGTTTTAATGGTTAAAATGACGCCACCATCACAGAGATCAGTGTGTGCTTTAGTTGGGCTCCTGACCCTTGACTTCTGTGTCAGATCTCTCGCTGCAGCAGTGCATGTGCTGTTATAAAGCAGAGAGATCAGTGCTATACAGTGAGCAGCTAATCGCTGTTATCATATGATGAGATAGTCATCAGGTGCTGATCTGTTTACCTCCAAAATAACTCTTTTTCTTTATTTATATGTTCAGGTTTTCAAAAATCAACTCTGTGAAACTACAGCATGCGATGAAAGTGTTGCTCTAATAGTTATATTGAATAAATTTTAAATTTCTGTAATGCACATAAATATTAAAACTCTAGAGCTATTGATACACACAGAGACATCAAGAACCAGCATATGAATCTCAACAATGGTGACAATCAGCAAAATGCTTCATGCTGCAATGCATACTGGGTAACACCATAGTAAAAACTCCCATCATGCACTGCAGCATGAATAATTATTGTCACCATTGTTGAGGATCCTATGATAAGTGTTCACGTCTAGAAGCCTGAGTGACAGAGTTTTTCTTTTTTCCAATATTTAAGCATTAAGGTGACGATTTGTTTATAAACAGCTGGATATTACCAAAGAGAGATATCTTTGTGATGAATGAGGCACTTACGTAGCGCTTTACTATGTATTGAAACACACCAAAAGCGCTTTACAATCATGTGGGGGGCTCTCCTCAACCACACATCAGCTACAGGTGGAGTGATGTTCATTCAAGTGAATAAAAGCAGAAAGTGTAAATGCATCTGCTTCAAGCTTTTAATTCAGCAATATACAAATATTTGTTGTGAAACAATATTTCAATTGCTTAAAAGCACACCATGTTCAGTTATTAAAATGGTCAAGAGCCCAACTAAAGCAAGCACTGATCTCTGTGATGGTGGCATCATTTTAACCATTAAAACATCAACATCTGATCCTCTGTAATTCTCAATAACAGCAGGTGTTCATCACTAATGCACAATCATCATTTAATTAGTCACTTAATTATCTCATTAACTTTAACTCTTTCAGGACTTGGGATTTGACTTGAGACTTGCTTGTGACTGGAAAGGAATGACTTGGTTCCTCCTCTGGTGAAATCAGCTGCTGAGTTCATGGGTGGAACAAAAATATGGCAGGACTTTTACTTTCTGACCCCTGGACTTTACAACTCTGGTGGAGCACAGCTGATGCCTGTCACTGACTTACATTGGTATCACTTCTGTGAGCCCATCACAGAATTTACGGCGATTCCGTGATGCCACCACAGATTCGGAGGTTAATTAAATCCGTGAACATTACACGGAATTCTGTGAGATCACGTTGATGGAACAAACATATGGCAGGACTTTTACTTTCTGACCCTTGGACTTAACTCTGGAGCTAAACTCTGAAGGAAAGTGGCCTGGTTGAGTTCACTAAAATAAAATACACATTGCAGTTAAGTAATTAAGTGATTAATTAAGTGCTGATTGAGCATTAGTGATGAACAGCTGCTGTTAACAAACAGAATCACTGACAGAAAGAGAAACACAAGAACAACAACTGACTTCAGCCACAGTCTTAGATGAAATCAACTGAAATAAAATACATTAAATCTCAAAATCTGAATAAACAACCCCACAAACAGCATCACCAGCTCCACTTATTAATAACCAGACTGACTTTATTTCTGTCAGACATCTACAGAAGATCTTATTGAGAATTAACTAAGGTTTAGATGTTGATTTATTTTCATTTGAAGTAACCATGTTAGAGATCAGTGTCTGCTTTAGTTGGGCTCTTGACCCTTGAGGTTACTGTTAGTTTTTTTTTTCTTTTCTTTTCTCTTTTTCTCTGGTTGTTGTAACCGTGTGTTTCTCAAACATGTTTGTTACAGCTCAAAAGCCCAAAGAAAATGATCAGTAGTTGGTTGTTATATGTTTTTGATAACAATCACCTTTTAGTGAATTGATCTCATTGAGCGTGAGTATAGACTCATTGTGTGTCTAGTCTCTGATTAAATGATTGTATTGATTATCGTAAAAGCAATTCTAACAGCCACTGGTTCTGTGACAGTCAGTTAATAGAAAGGACTTTCCAAACAGTTTGTCCATAAAAAGTTTTCATCTATGGTATAAGGCACACACAGACATCAACAATGATGACCATTGTCACGAAAGGGAAATGCAAACATTATACAAAGTCGTATGTTTCCTGATTAAGACATTAACATGTGAGTCAACAATATAACTACAGTTGATGATGGTCATGATGAGCCGAGAGGTTTTGTGAAATAACTAAAAAAACCTTGATAACTAGCAATCAAGTTTTATTTAAACATATTTACTTCTACACAATAAAGGAAAAAGGAAAGAAAGAAAGAAAAAGAAAGAAGACAACTGTGCATCAAAACTTAACTAATGTAAAATATAATGATAATGCTTTATTAAATATAAGTCATTTCAGGCATTCAGTACTCAGTATTAGTAAAACTATGAATGCTACTGATTTTACAATTATTCATTGCAATATTAATTCCAATAAACTTCACAAAACAGACATTTCCCCTTTCTCTTTTCCTTTGTTTAACAAATCAAGTAGTCCACACCCACAGGTGAGTGAGATTTAACGTCGGACATCTTACTCTGCTCAAACTGACAGCTAAGTCAACGTCATTGTCCTGTTCCACAGACATTATCCTGAGAGATATAAGGTAACTCTTCAAATTATTATGCTGCTTAAAGATCTAAAAATTTAGTTTCAAAACTTATTTTCTTATTTTAGCTTATGTTTTTAAAACAATCCACAGAAAACCATTTTATTATTCTCCTCTTATTTATCAAACAAGCTTTTGACAAGATCATATGAAATTAATGTAAAACAAGAAATGTAAGGATATAATATTAAAAGGCCTTTATTATAAAAGTGTGTAATAGCGTAAAATACTATTACAAAAAAAAAGCAAACAGAAAAACAGCCTATGCTTTGTATTATTTCACTAATATTGTGTTATTTTAATGTATTATCTTATTAAATTATTATTATTATTTATTTATTTTGGAATATAAATTTGTAAACAAAAAAACAAAAACAAAAAAAAAAGCTGTGTGATTTGTGAGGGGCTAAAAACAGATTATTAAAAGACATTGGTTTAAGATTTTAAACCATGGCAAGACAGTTTTTGTTCATTCATTTCACCAGAGGAAAATTGGCCTCCTGACTGAACCTGTTTCCTCCCAAGTTTTTTTTCCCCCTCCATTTCTGTTACAGATGGAGTTTGGGTTCATTGCCACTGTCACTTGCTGGCTTACTTAGTTAAGGACACTTAATATTCAGCAATATTATTGAATTGACTGTACTGGTGCTGTCAGATGAGAATTAAAGTGAGCTGAACGACGACATCACAACAAGTTTTCTCAACAATGACAATTTCTCAACAATGATAAAACGTAAACCTTGCACTGTTAGACATTTCAAAGGTTTTTTACAGTAGCTTACTGGCAACACTGTAATTAAGACTTACAGTAGCAAACTGTATTTGATTTATCAGTATACTACTCTAATTCATTCATTTTAATATAGATTTCATTAGATTTTATCATTTTTATATAGAATTCATTTTATTTTTATTCTACATAGGTACTGCATTCAATTAAAACAGACACAATAATTACAAAATCTCAAATTCTTTACTTAAAAAATTCCATGTATAACACATAAAAATACAGTCTTCCAATGCTGGAACAGTGCATCTTCATTTCTCCTGTCTTAGGACGTTTTGCAGTGCATTATGTTGTGTCCTCTGGATTCATCCTCACAAAGAATATTTAGGCAACAGAAACAAAATGGGGGAAAAAGACAAACAGCCAAAGAATACATAGCCATCTGCAAAACCCAGGTTCTGCTCCAAAACGTGGCCACCATCTTTGCTCACCCCCCACTTTGACACAAATGTCTTCTCTGAAAAACAAGTAGAAGAAATAGCACACTTTTAAAAGGCAAACCTCATATAGAATACACAAATCTCTCAAAACCATAGTTGTTCTCTTACCATGAATTATCAGTCTCAGGGTGGCTGGCCTGCTCATGTCTTTCTTGATGCTTCATTGCAGTTGCCTTTAAAACACAAATACAAAAAAATGCAGTAAATCTTAAATTCCATTAAAAACTATAATAAACTAATTCTAAAACTAGAAAGGCAGCTAGCCATAAAACTATTTAACCTAGCTAACATACGCTTTTATTTTCTCAATAGGCTACTGGCCAACATTGACTACTAACACCTGAACTAAATTTCACATTAGTTAACCTAATGTTAATATAAGATAAGCGTTGCTCGTTAAAAACAATTTTAATTCGGTAACTTAATTCAATAAGTTGACAAGAGTCGTTTGAAACGACAGCGCAGTTTACCACCTGATGGTGTTAACAAATGCAAAAAGGATATAAAAACGCATTTGTTGATGCAGCTGTGCTATTTTAACTTCCTTATGTGGATTTGAACTGTGTGGGATTACAAATTTATTTAAATGTTTAATTTAGATTCCAATGTAATAGTGTACAAACTGAAAAAGTTATATACATTGTATTTAGCATTTATGGTGAAGATGATGACATCAGATGAACGACTCTGTTTAACATAGTCGGTAACAAGGTCCCTGCCAGTTCCTGTTCAATCCATTGTAAGTTAAATGAGTCAGATCACTGAGACTCGAATCTTTTGTTCTGCAAATGGCTTTCGGAGCCCTGGCCCAGACGTTAAATCGTTAGACTGATGGGATTATCAATGCAATCGAGTGTTATGCTGACTTTCTCTTTTGAGCAAGCCATATAACCTGCCAAACCGGTTTTCTCTTGATCGAATCAAATCCTCTCTCATTTTCATGCTTTGTTTAAAGTCGTCACCCAGGTGCTTTGTTTCCATTCCTAAGCACTGCCCCCTAAATGTATTTAAACTACAATGCATCACTCCTTTAGTTAGACTTGGATGACTACAGCGATGCGCAGTGAGTTCTCAAAATAAAGAGTAACTTCTGTATGAAAGATATCCCAACGTCTCCTGGTCTCTGCTTCGTAGAAGATAAAAGTTCACAACAACTGTTTTGTCAAACTGTAGTTTCACAGGGTTTGTAAAGGAGCTCTTCATAACTCACGTGCAACGCCATATCAAGCAAACCTACTGAATCAGAAAACTCATGCATATAAAGCTGTATATGTGACGACAACATTCAAAAGTATCAGTTTTGAAATTCCACAGGATGTTAAAATTTGTTTTGAAGTCATAACATAATATCCTGCAAGTAATTGTGTGAAAACCTTTATTAATCAAAACTCTGTACCTATAAATCATACTTTAATTCCTGTGTGAAAAGGAATTAAATTGTCGGAGTTTTACTGCCTCTAGTGTTCATTTCAACTGGAATCTGCAGTGATTTGTATTCATATAGGTACGTGAAACTATATAATGTATAATTAATGCTTTAATTTACATTTTATTTTATTTTTTTACAATGTTGTTTAGACCAGCCATTTCTTTAGCACCAAAAGAAGAGATGGAAGCATTTCATGGGATGAAGAAAAATACACCTTCACTGCTTCCTGTACCATCACCTAGATTTTCCTCTGATTATAACCAAATTAATTGTCTCGCCATCAGAGTTAAAAAGTCCTTAAAACATTACTAAGAAAAAAATAGATAATCTTTAATAATAATAATATATGTTCTTTCCCCTCCAGGACTTTCCATCGACCCTACAATGGCTAGCCAAGGTATGCATATTAAAGATCATTGTGCATTTGCCTTACATTCATTGACTGAGAAAAATAATGAGTGGATTTAATTCTCTGATAGGTACTAAACGAAAGCGTGATCATGAATCATCTGAGCCACCACTGACAACAGGCAAGTAAAATCTGAATCGGTCCACTTTTAATCTGACATCAGTACTAATCATGTGGTTGCCTGTAAAATGTCTGTAGAATTTAGAGATACACGCTGATTTAAAAGGATCATATCACATCCACCCATCTATTTCCCAAACTGCTTGGTCTATTTAGCACCACAGGGATGTTGGATTATATCAAGGACAGGGCTACCACACAACAAACATACACACAGCACATTAGAGGTCTTCACGGTGGACCCGAGACCCGTACGGGTTCGGGTCTTTAAATGGTCAGGGTCCCAATCTATTACTTCGGGTCCCAAGTCTATTTAACATTGTGTGTAATACCCGAGGCAATCAGAGAACACCGCACACGCCAGATCACATTTACGGGTCTCTTTGGGTTCAGTTACAAATTTTTGGACCTGAGAAGTCCTCTACAGCATGCACATTCACACTAAGTGCCTCCAATTCACTTGTCCTTCATGTTCTTGTTGTGGGGGAAACCGGAGCACCGGAGGAGACCTACACAAACACAGAATATGCAAACCCCATGCTTACCATCTCACGATCATTAATCAAGCACCTGAGCTGTAAATGTAATGTGACTGAACGTGATTATTACATGTAACCACACATCTCATACCCACTGTAATTCTGTTTTCTGTTGTGCATAGATATGGAGGCCATGGAAAATGCAAAGCAAATTATGAAAAGACTCACTAAACACCTACACAGTGACATCATTTCCAAGATAGATCAAGTCGATACATTCAGCAGGAAGAAGGCAACCATCGGGATTTTTGGAAGATCAGGAGAAGGAAAGAGCTCCCTATTAAATGCAATTTTAGGGAAACAGGATCTCTTACCGTCTGGTTGTTTTGGTGCCTGTACAGCTGTTGTTACTCAGGTGGAAGCCAATCTGACTGACTCCAACTACACAGCAGAGATCGAATTCTTCTCTAAAGAGGTTTCCTCATTTATCCTACCATGCCTTGAGAAATTTTCTATATTCTCTATAATAAATATGCAAATAAATGGAAGCATGTATCTTTGTGTGTGTGTGTGTTGCAAAGTAGGAGTGGGAGGAAGAGCTCAAATACCTTTCCAGAGATATAAAACATAAAAGTGAAGACAGCAATAAGGACTTGAAGGAAGTTGCTGTAGAAAAGATTACTGCTCTGTATGGGTATGATGCAGATAAAAAAACACCAGAAGAGCTCAAAAAAGACATCAAATTTGCTGAGATTAAAACCTTTTTGTCAGTTAGTAAAATGGTAATCTCAAAAAATGATGTAAGCAAGGAGACTTATATGTTTAATATTTCACATATTAAATATATAATGATACATTCTGAATTTAGCTTTTCAGCAAAGTAAAGGAAAACCATTTATTATCTCAACAGCTCTCTGAATTTACCAACGATGTTGCAAGTTTCATACAACACGGTGAGTCAAGTTCTGGTGGCTGGTTCTGGCCACTTGTGAAGAGCGTGACGATCAAGATACCAGGCTGTCATGAACTCCTGGAACACATTGTGCTTCTAGATCTTCCTGGCACTGGAGACTGCAATAAGATTAGAGAAGACCTGTGGAAATCTGTAAATATATTACTACACTCTTTTCAAAAGAACATCTTGCCATACACCACACAATAAATCTATTATGCCACTATGAGCATGTCGTATACTCACGGTTATATTTTAAATCCTGTAGAAACTGAGAGAGTGCTCTTCTGTGTGGATTGTAAGTGATATCAATCGAGCAATCACTGACAGAGAATCCTGGGGAATATTAAAACACTGCATTCAAGAACTGGGACCAGGAGGAGAATGTAAAAGCATCAACTTCATATGTACAAAGACTGATGATATCAATACACGAATGTATATGAGGTATATGTAAATATTATATTTAGGAAATTATGAGTTGGGAAGTGGTCTAATTCTGAGAATGAGAATTTGTAAGAATGCAACATTTCAGAACTTTTTAATATATTTTGTTATAGATCTGCACGGCTTCCAAGTGACCAAATCTCAAAAGACAAGGTTTGGAAAATGTGAAAGGACTGTACTAGTAGTATTTAGTATTTGTGTAGCATTATGTATTTGTTTTCATTCACAAATTTTTATTTATTTTTTACTGCTGGTTTTAAGTAAATTTGCTGGTTTTACTTATGCCAGTGAGAGCTCAATTAATGAATGTAATAATTTACTCAGAGGACAATCATAATTAAATGCATAATCTGCCACTAAATCAGACTTTACAATAGATATTATTGGTCAACTTATATATGTGTCTATATATGTGTTTAATCATTCTTAAGGATCAGGAAAAAGTGTGGTGCATACTTCATAGAAATGAATATGCCAAGATGAGGGTCCAAGAAAAATTTAAAAATTCAGAAATCAAGGTATTTTATATTGTTGGCATTTAAAAAATATTTTTGAATTTTATCATTTTTTTTAATTTGCAAATTTTTTTTTTTTTTTTAAAGAAAATATTAAACAATGACCATCAGTTTCAAGTTTTTACTGTAAGTTCCAATGCGTTCTTTAACCACAATTTAAATCTGGAATCAACTGAAACAGGTAAACTATCCTCTATTGCCCTCATTTTACCTCTTTATTCATTTATATATTGCATATTTTTAAATAATCTAAAGTTAAAATATTTGGTAACACTTTATTTTAGGGTTTCTTAACTAGTTGCTAATTAGCATGCATATTAATATAATATATCAGCCATTTATTAGTAGTAATTAAGCACATGTTAATGCCTTATTCTACATGACCTTATTCTGCATCCCTAATCCTACCCAACATCTAAACTTAACAACTACCTTACTAACTATTAATAATCAGTAAATTATGAATTTATTGAGGGAAAAGTCGTAGTTAACAGTTAATAAGTGTTCCCTATTCAAAAATGTTACCAAATATTTTATAAGCCAGGCAAAGCACTGAACAAATGAGTCCAAATCACATTTTGTAAATACTTATTTGTAGAAATCCCAAAGCTGCAGGATGATCTGAGGAATCTTAACAAGAACATTAACAGAGAACTGACCAAAGATCATGTCAATGAAGCAAAGGGAGTTTTGTCTCTGATCCAAAGTGTCCAGCTGGATACAGACAAGAAAACGGTACAAGTCAGAATTGCTTATATTTCATATTCAGTTGTTTTTAGAATGAAGCCAATGTATTATTCTGTATGTACTCTATGTATGCAATTCACTGTTGTGGTATGGGTGTGTTTTAGATTGAAGTAAAAATCAATATCCGTAATGAATTTGAAAAGAAATTAATGAAGTCACTACATGAACTGGAGAAACGTTTTGACGCTATTTATAATGATCTGGAGCAGAAAATCTCAAAGGGAGTGGAAGAATCAGTGAACTCATGTGTTACTTCCACAAAGGAACTGATATCAGCTGTGAGTGTGATTCAAATATTGTGAATAATCAATCACCATGTTCTTGCCCTTTTAACATCTTTTTTGTCACTCTGAATTTAAATGGACAGATATGCTATTCAACCCTTGAAGCTTTGTGCAGAAAAAGTGGGTGTCATTTCCCAAGTAAGATGACACAGATTTTAGACCTGAACAAGACATTGGCCAAACACCTGCATGAACACATTGATGAAGATTTTGGTCAGATTTTTCCGTAAGTTCTGTTTTATCGTTCCATTTCTAGTCCCCATTTCTTTTAGAACAAAATTAGCATGAACAAATTAAGTTTGTGTGTTTAAGTCCTTTTAATTAGGGGCCAAGCACAGAAGGTGCGGAGGCACCTATTGTTATTGTTAGCGGTCTTTTTTTCTTCCGTTCGAAGTCTATGGCAGCCCATAGAACCGCTTGCGGGAAAGTTGTGAAATTGGGCACACTGATAGAGGACAGCGTCAATAGTAACCACAGCAAATTTGGAGTCTCTATCTCAAACTCTCTAGCGCCACCACAAGTCCAAAGTTTCACTTTTGAAATGCTAATAACTTTTGAACCGTAAGCCAGAAAATGAAACTTCCCTTTTCCTCTGAATCCTTGGCTCAAGCCGAGTCGAATCCAGTCCAAAATTCAAAAATCGTAAGGTTTAGTTTTTTCGCTATATTCAATTGTTCATAAAACCTACTTTTTTAAACTCGTCCTAGACGGTTCGTCCGATTCTCACCAAAATTGGCTCAGATCATCTACACACCATGGAGGCAAAAAGTTATGGAATTCAAGTCGCTTAGTCCAACTGTTCTCGAATAATGCACAAATAAATTCTACGAAAAGCATGCAAAAATGGATCTGAGGCTATATCTCCGCAACGGTTTGGCATATTGAGACGAAACTTGGTGTGTGTTATAACAAGCATGACCTGAGGCGACCTGCAGTGTTTCGGCACTGTGCCACCTAGTGGTCAGGAGATATGAAAAATGCATATTTTTGCTTATAACTTGTGAATGGTTAGGCTAAAAATCACAAAACTTGTCTCTTTAGATTCGGTGCATCATGCCGAGTCCAACCATATAAAACCTTCCCATGTCAGCCATTTTGGGAGTCAGCCATGTTGAATTTTGTCGTAAAATGCTATATTTTATGAACTCATTAACGTATCATTACGAAACTCAGTGTGTTTCTTCGGCACCATGCCCTGATGGTACGCAAAAAGTTTGGGGACAGCGCCACCTTTTGGTCAAAAGTTATAAGGAAATTTTTAAAAATGCTAATAACTTTTGCTTACATTAGCCTATTGTAATCAAACTGATGTTGATAGATTCCTTGGGTCATGCCGAGAACATCGATACCAATTTTGCAATAATAGGCTAAACTTCCTGTTCGCCATTTTGATTCATGTTGAAAACCTACTTTTTCGAACTCCTCCTAGACCGTAAGTCCGATTTTCACGAAATTTGACTCGGATCATCTTAAGACCATGCTGGCAAAAATATTTTGTGTTGATATATTACACGGTTTTCGTTTAGCGCATCAACGAATTTGCTGGAAAGATGCCAAACTGCATCTGAGGCTGTATCTCAGCGAAACTTTGACATATTCGCACCAAATTGTGTATGTGACATTGTCACCTCACACTGAACATACCACGTCAGTTTGGTAACATCGCCACCTATTGGTCAAGAGTAATAAGCCATTCATTAACCTTTAATTATGAAATTTCCAAAAATGCTAATAACTTTTGATTGCATTAGCCTATTGTAATGAAACTGGTCTCAAAATATCCCTTGGGTCATGCCGACAACATACATACCAATTTTCGCTTTGGAAATCTGAACTCCCTGTCCACCATTTTGATTTATGTTAAAAACCTACTTTTTCTAACTCCTCCTCAAACGTTTGTCCGATTTTCACCAAAATCGAGTCAAATCATCTTTAGACTGTGCTAAAAAAAAGTTATGCATTTCGTGTCGATTGACGAAACCGTTTTCGTACAGCACCGTTGCAAATTTTAGGCATGATGCCAAAATGAGTCTGAGGCTATATCTTTGCAAAGCTTTGACATAATGACAACAAACTTTGTGTGTGCCATTGTCACATCACACAGAACACACCAAAATGATTTTATTACAGCGCCACTTGTTGGTCAAAAGTGATAAGCCATTTAATTATATTACTATAGAATGAATTTGAGTTTTCAGCCATTTCAAATACAATCATCCTAAAATCGCTTTTATTACTGATTGTTGCATTTGGTCTGATGCTCCATGCCATGCTAAACTCCTAATTTTGCCACTGGAGTGCTTGGCCCCGTAATTGCTGCTTGCAGCTATATTTAACATTGTTATTAATAATACACTTGACAGCCCAAACTTTTCAATATGAGGAGACAAAATCCAACTCTATCGAGAGCTGTCAGCCAAAAATAAATGTTGGATTAAATCCAATTATATTTGGAATCTATATAATAGATATTTAATAAATAATATATTTTTTATTTATTTATTTATTTATTTTTTTAACAAAATCACTTATATATATATATATATATATATATATATATATATATATATATATATATATATATATATATTTACATCTTAATGCAAAAATAAAACAATAATATGTTAAATTAAAAATGTTTTGCTCACTTCGCAAATTCCTTTTGGTCTGAATTTTTGGTTGATTACAGCTGAATAAATTCACATTCATAAAGCAAATTTGTGTATTTGGACACTTCCATACTTGTCTTCTGTAATTCTTATATCATATTACAACAATTTTGTAGAAATCTGTATTCTGTACAATGTTTTAAAAATAAACTTTTCTTTTGGCTGCAGTGTGACTGGAAAAACAGGAAAGTCAGTGCAGGAACAGATTGATAAATTCAGTGTCATCCAGAGTGACTCTGCTTACCCCAGCTCTGACATACTACATCACATTCACAACTTCATCAAAACAGAAGTGAGTTCAGCTGTCCTTCATACAGCCCTGGTCCTCTGTTTTTGCTTCCACTGAAGAAAATGTTGAAGCAAAAATATCTCTTAAAATTGAACAAGATGTTTGGTTAAACTTAAATTAAACTATGACTTTTGCCTCAATAATCTCCTAATTTGCTGCTTAACAGTAAGGTAGTTGTTATGTTTAGGTATATATTGTTACGGAGCCGATGAGACAAGAGGCGAGCGGATCCATTTGCAGGGTTTTATTCAAAGACATGGTCAGAAATACAGGCAGGGTCGAACAATGGCAAACAGGTACAACACAGGCAAGATGAAGGGTAGTCGTGCCCTAATCGTTAGGCAGTCAGGCTTGTAACCTGAAGGTTGCTGGTTCGATTCTCGCACCGGCAGGAATTGAAGGTGGGGATTGTGAATGAACAGCACTCTTTCCACCTTCGATTCCATGACTAAGGCGCCCCTGAGCAAGGCACCGAACCCCTAATCGCTCCCCGGGCGCTGGAGCAAGGCTGCCCACTGCTCTGGGTGTGTGTTCACTTGGATGGCACCATTTCGAGTATGGGTGACCATACTTGACAATACGACATGACTTAACTTGACTAACTTAATGAAGAGTAATCCTAGGGCAAGCATGGGTCTACGATCGGCAAACAGTATCCAACAGGGAAAGGGAAAGGGTTAATCCAGGGAACACGGACAGGAATCAAAACACGAGGAGACAGGCAGTGTTGGGCTAGTTACTCAAAGAATGTAATATATTACTAGTTACTCCTTTCAAAAGTACACTGAAAAAAGTGATCCACTATATTTACTCAGTAAAATTGTGTAATCCACTATATTTACTCAATAAAATTGAAGTAACAATTTGCACTTACTTTAAGTAGATTCTATCCTATATATTGAGTAAAGAGTACACTGAAAAAAGTGATCCACTATATTTACTCAGTAAAATTGAGGTAACAATTTGCACTTACTTTGTTTAAGTAGATTCTATCCTATATATTAAGTAAAGAGTACCTAAATTTTTCTTTTAACTAAAATAAATTAGGTAATGTCTACCTAATATTTTTCATTAAATTACATAACTAATTACTTATAAAAATTGAGTAACATTAACTCTATTGTTAGTAGGCAACAGTTCATCACTGTAAAACCCAACAAGTTAGGGTAACAAACCGCTTGAGTAAACCGATTGCCTTAAAACATTTAAGTTTTTAAAACTAACAATTATGAGTGCTCTGAACTTATTTCAGTCAGACATCTACAGAAGATCTTATTGAGAATTAACTAAGGTTTAGATGTTGATTTATTGTTTCAATTGAAGTAACCATGTTAGAGATTAGTGGCTGCTTTAGTTGGGCTCTTGACCCTTGACTTATGTGTTAGATGTCTTTTTTTTTTTCTGGCTGTTGTAACCATGTGTTTCTCAAACATATTTTTTACAGCTCAAAAGCCCAGAGGAAATGATCGGTAGTCGGTTGTTATATATTTATAATGACAATCATCTGTAAGTGAGCTGATCTCATTGAGAGTGACCACAGACTCGTTGTGTGTCTGATCTCTGGTTAAGTGAATGTTGCATTGATTATAATAAAAGTGTTTCTGTGACAGTCAGTTAACAAAGGAGTGTCAAACAGTTTGTCCACAAAAAGTTTCAATCTATGGCAGCAATTGGACTCACACAGACATCAAGAATCAGCTTGTGATCCTCAAAAATGGTGACCATTAAAAGAAAAGAAAAATCATGCTGCAATGCATGCTGGGAGCCATGGATGAGTTTTGTACTATGCTAGTACCCAGCATGCATTGCTGCATGATTTTTATTTTCTTTTATTGGTCACCATTGTTGAGGATCACAAGCTGATTCTTGATGTCTGTGTGAGTCCTATTGCTGCCATAGATTGAAACTTTCTGTGGACAAACTGTTTAGAAACTCCTTTGCTAACTGACTGTCACAGAAACACTTTTACTATAATCAATGCAACGTTCACTTAACCAGAGATTAGACACACAACAAGTCTGTGCTCTCTCTCAATGAGATCAGCTCACTTACAGATGATCGTCATTATAAATACATGACAACCAACTACTGATCATTTTCTCTGGGTTTTTGAGCTGTAACAAATATGTTTGAGAAACACATGGTTACAAAAACCAGAGAAAAAGAAAACATCTAACACAGAAGTCAAGGGTCAAGAGCCCAACTAAAGCAGACACTAATCTCTAACATGGTTACTTGAAATGAAACTAAATCAACATCTAAACCTTAGTTAATTCTCAATAAGATCTTCTGTAGATGTCTGACAGAAATAAGTTCAGAGCACTCATAATTGTTAGTTTTAAAAACTTAAATGTTTTAAGGCAATCGGTTTACTCAAATGGTTTGTTACCCTAACTTGGATTTTACAGTGATGAACTGTTGCCTACTAACAATAGAGTTAATGTTACTCAATTTTTATAAGTAATTAGTTATGTAATTTAATGAAAAATATTAGGTAGACATTACCTAATTTCTTTTAGCTTGTCATAGCTGTAAAATTTAGGTACTCTTTACTCAATATATAGGATAGAATCTACTCAAACAAAGTGAGTGCAAATTGTTACCTCAATTTTATTGAGTAAATATAGTGGATTACACAATTTTATTGAGTAAATATAGTGAATAATTTTTTACAGTGTAATATTGTTACTTTACTTATTACTTTCTGGCAACAGTAATTAGTTACACTACTAGTTACATTACTTTTTCTTCACGCCCCACAGAAGTTGTAACTGTGTATCTTCCAGATAAAATTATTCTAGAATGTAACTAATAACATATTTCTGCCTCATCATTTGACCGAAATCCACATTGGATCGCAGTCAGAAATTATTACAAACACTCAATAATGATTGATAGTGACATTCAAGTAGAAGTGTTGTATTCATCTCATTAATTGTCATGTTACCTATATGCGATTACATTTCGTTATTTATTTTATGAAATCACATGAATCTGTAAGAAACTGTTTAATTTTCCAAAAATATTTTTAATTATATTAATATAATGTACCACATGCTGATCAGAGGAATGTAATGCCAGAGTAAAGTAAAGCCACAACTTACACAACAGATCTTTTTTCCTGACAAAATCAATATAATGCAATATTTCTACACTGAAAAAAATGATTTGTTGGATTTACTCAATTGAATTATGGACATTGGTTCCACACGTTTAGTTTGAGTTCACAGTGTCCTACACATTTATGTGGTTTCATTATAATACTTTTGTGTTAATCAGATGTATTTTCAAAAAGTAATGTGTACATAGTCTTTTTAAGTTATCCTAACATAATTCAGTTATGTTAGCTTAACATTATTATTTTATTTTAGATGCTTCGATTATGTTAATTCGGTGCAATTAAATTAAGTTATCTTAACATAATTTTGATAACTTGTACAAATTTTAATGGTTTGTTGTTTAATTTCATTTTCAATAACACAAAAACCTTCTGTAAAGCCTTTATTTAATCATTTGAACAATGCGTCATTTAAAGGACATGTCTGAACAACATTTTGCTTTCAAAAACTTAGCATGAATAACTTCTCTGATGGTTAAATATAATAACACTGTAACACTTGATTACAACAACCAGAGAAAAAAAACAGCTAACACAGAAGTCAAGGGTCAAGAGCCCAACTAAAGCAGACACTGATCTCTAACATGGTTACTTCAAATGAAACAAATCAACATCTAAACCTTAGTTAATTCTCAATAAGATCTTCTGTAGATGTCTGACAGAAATAAAGTCAGTCTGGTTATTAATAAGTGGAGCTGGTGATGCTGTTTGTGGGGTTGTTTAATCAGGTTTTGAGAGATTTAATGTATTTTATTTCAGTTGATTTCATCTAAGGCTGTGGCTGAAGTCAGTTGTTGTTCTTGTGTTTCTCTTTCTGTCAGTGATTCTGTTTGTTAACAGCAGGTGTTCATCACTAATGCTCAATCAGCACTTAATTAATCACTTAACTGAACTCAACTGAAATATGTTCAGAGCACTCATAATTGTTAGTTTTAAAAACTTAAATGTTTTAAGGCAATAAGTTTCCTCAAATGGTTTGAGTTAACCTAACTTGTCGGGTTTTACAGTACATTTAATCATCAGAGAAGTTATTCATGCTAAGTTTTTGAAAGCAAAATGTTGTTCAGACATGTCCTTTAAATGACGCATTGTTCAAATGATTAAATAAAGGCTTTACAGAAGGTTTTTGTGTTATTGAAAATTAAATGAAACAACAAACCATTAAAATTTGTACAAGTTATCAAAATTATGTTAAGATAACTTAATTTAATTGCACCGAATTAACATAATCGAAGCATCTAAAATAAAATAATAATGTTAAGCTAACATAACTGAATTATGTTAGGATAACTTAAAAAGACTATGTACACATTACTTTTTGAAAATACATCTTATTAACACAAAAGTATTATAATGAAACCACATAAATGTGTAGGACACTGTGAACTCAAACTAAACGTGTGGAACCAATGTCCATAATTCAATTGAGTAAATCCAACAAATCTTTTTTTCAGTGTATCTGTTGAATGTAAGCGTTTCCATATTCCGAGCTTGCCTGCTGCACTGGGGACATCACATGCATTGTGTGAGTCGTGAAAATTATGAAAATAAATCTAGGAATTATTTGATTGTTTGATTATAAATCAGCGGGGTTGAGGCATCAAAAGTAACTAAGCTGTTTTATGGAAAGTAACTGTAATATTATAAGTATTTAGTTACACTACTAGTTACTGCAAAAAGTAATATTATTACAGTAACTAAGTCACTAGTAACTAGTTACTGCCCAACACTGGAAACAGGCAAGGCAAGACTAAGACAACTAAGTAGGCTCCGTATAGGTAGCTATCAGCAAAGACTGTGATAAACGCTATATATACTCAGCGATAATGCAGAGGAAGTCCATAGCGCGTGATCAGTACATTCAGTGTGTGCGTAGGATCCGATGAGCGTGTGATTAGTGCAATCAATGAAGTTCATATGAACGGAAGTTCATAGACCGGATTTGTGACATATCACTGTAAAAAGTGATCCACTATATTTACTCAATTAAATTGTGTCAACAGATTCCAAGCAATATTATTAATTAAATTCAACACATAAAAATTAATTAGAATTAATCAAATGAGGTGATTACCAATTAACCATTCAAAATGAGTAAAATAGCACAAAAAAATTAAGTAAAGTTTAAACAAAAATATCGGTTTCATTGGACAAAAAACTCTATGCTAATGGTACTATGTTATGCATGTCAGGCCAGTAGTTGGCGATCAAGAAACACTGCGCAAAAACGTAATATGCATGCACATGACCTCACCTTTTTCACAAATTCATGTTTTTGTTGTTTACATGGAGATGATACAGGCATCTTGTTCAAAAGCTTGTGTTTCCAGGCCCCCAAAACTGAATTATTGAAGACACCTGATGTTAACACAGAATCACTGAAGGAGAAAATCATGTTTTACCATTGGGTCACCGTCACGGTGGTCAATGTTTGCTTTAGTTGGGCTCTTGACCCTTGACTCTTTAACATTAGTTATTGTTTGGCTGCTGTAACTGAGTTAGACAACAGTTAAGACAAGCCAAGAGAAAAAGTGGTCTGGTGGTGTTGATTATGTATTGTCATCATCATTTGACCTGAATCTCTGAACTCTTTTAGAGTTTAATCTCTGAATTAGATTTACTTTGATTACAGCAGTCCTGTATTTCTACAGTATAAGACCTGAAGTTTTCAGTACAATCCAAAGGTTTTGTTAAAAATTGTTCTAACCTAAAAAAAAAAAAAAGTTATTTTAAGCACACTCTGACATCAAGAATCAGAGTATGAATCTCAACAACGGTGATAAACAGCATATTCAGATAAACAGATCAACTCTGAACGTCACAAAACAAACTACTAAAAATATGCAATTGTTACGACCCTGTCTAGGGTAAGGCCGCAACATAAACTAGAAATCAACAACCAAAGATCCTTTATACATTTATTTACAGAACCACAAGTGAAAGCTCAACTTCAGGGGTGAGCAAAGGCCAAAACAACAAACAAACACCAAGCTAGCTCCTAACAGAAAATACTAAATTCCCTAACAATAAAAAAACTAAATAAAAATACAAATACATTACCCTAACTTCCTATCTAATGAAAAACAGGAGAAAACAATATTTACAAAAGAAAATGGCACTCACCCCCTACAACTTTCAAGTGTGGAAAAGCGTATTTACAATACTTTACAAAATATACAAAAAGGTAATGAGATTGACAACAACTTATCAACTCAAAACCAAAATTCACACTGCACACAACAAGCAAGCTAACAGTAACAACACACTGTAGCAAACACACAAAAGCACATGTACAATAGAACAACAGGAAGTCACAAATTGAGCAGAGCTCCCCTCTCAGGTGCTGCAGATCCTTTTATTGCCTCTCCTTGGTCCCATTAGCACCAATCAGATCTGGAGATCACTTTGGTAAGATCCAATCCTGTGAAAGAAAGGGTGGGACAAAAGGAAAAGGAAGAAAGAGAGAAAGGACTAACAAAGCAAGACATATACACAATACGTCTCAAGACGTAACACCCCCACCCATAAATGTCAAACCACATTTTGACAAAGTTAAACACCACTTAACTTCAAATTACAGGTTTTAAGGGGTTGACCGTAGCATATCAACACATCACCCGGGATTTGCTACAGTCTTTTGGGGAAACACCTTACATCCAGCCAAAATCATTACCTAGAATAAGGTCAACACCATCAATAGATGCAACACCAACACATTTGGATTGAGCAGACAAATTCCTCCGTTTCCAGGCCGCACAGTCAGCTATAAGATGATCTGGCTCAGGACAGTAGAAACAAACATGCATTTTACCACTGTTGTGGACAAATTTTCTTCTTATTTGGATGGGTGTCAGAGAAAACATGAATATTTTCTCCTTTCGTTTCACCATCTAAACAGATGTCTTCTTGCTGACTCTCAGAGGTAGAAACTGTCTTGTGTATCAGATAAAACTAATCGGTTAACACTGCAGCTTCAAAAAGAGACAAGACTTTTTGTTCATTTAGATGACACAAAACATCTTGCAAACAACTTTTGAAGTCATCTAATAACAGCAACTCACACCGTTGTGCAAAATCAGAAACTTTGCTTGCTACACACCACTTCTGAAACAAAGCCTGCTTCTCATGGGCAAACTCCACAAAGGTTTGATTAGCTGATTTCATGTAGGCTCTAAATTGCTGCCTGTAAGTCTCAGGTACGCATTCATAAGACCTTAACACAACAGTCTTCAGAATGTCATAATCCAACCTCTGTTCGATTGGTAATGCAGAACATACTTCCTGGGCCTTACCTACCAACCTGCACTGCAGTAACAATGCCCACCTGTCTTTGGGCCAGCTCATGGTAGCTGCCACTTGCTCAAAGGCAATGAAGTATGTATCCACCTCAGCTTCCCTAAAAGGAGGTACCAACCTAACATGCTTACTAGCATGAAATACAGATGGAGTACTGATACCATACACTGATGTTGAAACTCCAGAGAGAGTAGAAATAGCATCTACTATGGGCTGAGCAGAGGTAGAAGAGCTAGGTCTATCATGACCACGTAATCTTTCAATCTCCAGCTCGATCTCCTGCAAACGCAACATCTGGTTCTCATGCTCTTGCCTTTTTATCTGCAATTCAAGCTCTCTTAACCTGACTGCCAACAAGGTCTCATAGTGAGCAACAAGAGGACTCATGTCAGAGGTAGCCTCCACATCAGCCACCACCAATGCAACAGCCCCCTCTCTAACACCACTGTCTAGTGGCAAGATCTGCATGTCCACCAGTCGATTGTACAACTCAGCCTTTAACATTTGTTTAGAAGCATTAGATGACAAAACAAACGAAACCTGCAATCTGTAAAGCAGGTCATCTTTCCTGCACTTATTAAATATTTCCAAAGTTGGATTTTGAGTAACCTACTTCTACACCAAATGAAAATATCCAATCAAACACAATGACTAATGGCCTAATCAAATGACCCAGTTTTACAGGATCCCGGACGAGCCCCCACTTGTTACGACCCTGTCTAGGGTAAGGCCGCAACATAAACTAGAAATCAACAACCAAAGATCCTTTATACATTTATTTACAGAACCACAAGTGAAAGCTCAACTTCAGGGGTGAGCAAAGGCCAAAACAACAAACAAACACCAAGCTAGCTCCTAACAGAAAATACCAAATTCCCTAACAATAAAAAAAACTAAATAAAAATACAAATACATTACCCTAACTTCCTATCTAATGAAAAACAGGAGAAAACAATATTTACAAAAGAAAATGGCACTCACCCCCTACAACTTTCAAGTGTGGAAAAGCGTATTTACAATACTTTACAAAATATACAAAAAGGTAATGAGATTGACAACAACTTATCAACTCAAAACCAAAATTCACACTGCACACAACAAGCAAGCTAACAGTAACAACACACTGTAGCAAACACACAAAAGCACATGTACAATAGAACAACAGGAAGTCACAAATTGAGCAGAGCTCCCCTCTCAGGTGCTGCAGATCCTTTTATTGCCTCTCCTTGGTCCCATTAGCACCAATCAGATCTGGAGATCACTTTGGTAAGATCCAATCCTGTGAAAGAAAGGGTGGGACAAAAGGAAAAGGAAGAAAGAGAGAAAGGACTAACAAAGCAAGACATATACACAATACGTCTCAAGACGTAACACAATGCATGATGGGAGCTATTTTGAGTTTTGATTGGTGGCACCCAGAATGCACTGCAACATTTGATGGTCACCATTGTTGAGGTTCTCACGCTGATACTTGATGTATGTGTGCCTAGATGAAAGCTTTTAAAAAAATTATTATTATCTGACCAGAGTAGCTTTTAAAAATATGTTTGTGGTGAAAGTTCCAGGTATTACACTGTACAATCACAGGATGGCAGAAATATATACTGTAAAATAAATAATAAATCCTGGCTATATGTGCTGTGCTGGGCTAACTGAAACTTGTCATGGCACTCTCGAAGGTCTAACTGCTTCTATTGTTCTCATATTGTACGTCGCTTTGGATAAAAGCTTCTGCCAAATGTTTAAATGTAAACGTAAATGTAAATCCAACTCAGAGACTCAGGTCTGATGATGATGTCAAAACATAACCAACACCACCCGGTCACCATTTCTCTTGGCTTGTCTAACTGTTGTTTAACTCTGTAACAGCAGCCAAACAATATTTAATGTTAAAGAGTCAAGGGTCAAGAGCCCAACTAAAGCAAACATTGACCACCGTGATGGTGACCCAATGGTAAAACATGATTTTCTCCTTCAGTGATTCTGTGTTAACATCAGGTGTCTTCAATAATTCAGTTTTGGGGGCCTGGAAACACAAGCTTTTGAACACGATGCCTGTATCATCTCCATGTAAACAACAAAAACATGAATTTGTGAAAAAGGTGACATCATGTGCATGCATATTACGTTTTTGCGCAGTGTTTCTTGATCGCCAACTACTGGCCTGACATGCATAACATAGTATCATTAGCATAGTATTTTTTGTCCAATGAAACCGATATTTTTTAGTGCTATTTTACTCATTTTGAATGGTTAATTTGTAATCATCTCATTTGATTAATTCTAATTAATTTTTATGTGTTGAATTTAATTAATAATATTGCTTGTAACCTGTTGACACAATTTTATTGAGTAAATATAGTGGATCACTCAATTTTATTGAGTAAATATAGTGAATAATTTTTTACAGTATAGATTAGGGATGTAGAATATAGTCATGTAGAATATGTGCTTTATAAGTACTAATAAACAACCAATATGTTAAGAATAGGCATACTAATAAGCACCTAGTTAATTGTGAGAATTGGTCCATATACTAACATGTTACTGGCTGTTTTTATTAATCAGTAAGTACTGAAATGTACCAAAAAAGCCTCTAAGGCATGGGACTGAAGCAAGCAGGAACCTTGCTATAAAATAACTTTAGTCACTCAATGTTTTGAAACTTTACTGACTTTTTTGTTTGCTTTTTCCTCCTCTTCTGAAAGGAAACCAAACTGAAGTCTGAACTCAAAAGACACATTGTTAATATAAAAAAGGACATCTACTCATCAATACAAACAACCATTCAGAATAAAATGGCTGCTTGTTATAAACGTAAGATAGCATTATGAGTTACAATTAATCACAAACTATTGTAATGTAAATTTTACTTTTTATTTAGTGGATAACAAGAAACACAATTCAAAAAATATATTTAATTCATAAAATGCACATCCAAGAACATATTCATTTCCTTTTTCTTATGTGTCTCATGAGAAAGAAAATGAACGAATGCTGTGTTGCTTATTTTAGAAGCTGCAGCAGAGAGAGGAAGAGGATCCTTGAAGCGAATGCGAGACCTGATAATAATCACGGTCGATGAGATAAAACAAGACATGTTCGATGACGCAAAAGAGGAAGTGCTTAAAAAGTTCAATAACCTAAAGGTCCTGATTTCAAATTCATTAAGACAAGCATGTATTTAGTTGAAAAATGGCTAAACTGAATCTTCCCTTGTTTTTGTTCAGATCTACATAAAAGATGCTCTTGAATCAAGACTAAAGAGGTCAATGGATCTCTCACTGTCACAAACTAGCAAAATCACATGGACGGGTAAGAGAATATCACCCTACTACACAACATAAAAAGTATTTGACAATCAAGTATTGACTGATTATTGTCTATCGTTGTCTTTTCCAGATGTTTCCAGTGAGATTGAACAGCTGGAGAGACTGTCAGAACAACTGTCAGACTGATGGTCATCAAGCATCAAGAGAAGCAGCACAAATAACAAAAGAAACAAACATAAAAATAAAGTTTTCAGCAATTTTTTTTTTACAATTTAATTGATTTTACAATGAAGATTTATTGTTTTACTCAGATTTATTTGTCTCTTGGGATATTTTTTCTATACTTTTATTTGGTGGAATAATGTATTTTATCTTAAGTTGTTAACCTTTATAACATTTGTCAGAATGTTTGATTTTATTTTAAATGACAATTTAAAACTGTACTGCATTGATTTATTGCACTGCTTTTAGTTACAGCTATTTTACAGCAAAAAACGGAAATGGCTTAAAAGTTTTGTGTAACTGCCCTATTTTAAATAACCTAACATTTAGATGCATTTAGGGAATGTAGCAAGGGTCTTCTTTCAAATCTTTTAATTTCCAAATCACTTAATTTCCAGCAATATCGTTGACTTGATTGTACAGATATATGAACTGAACTGAGCTGGATGATGACATCTCTGAATGAATGATGAACATTAACTGAAAACTGAATGTTTACTATTGTCCTTTTGCATTATTGACACACTCTTTTTACTATTTAATACTGTAAAGCTGCTTTGACACAATCAGTATTGTTAAAAGCGCTATATAAATAAAGGTGACTTGACATTTTGGGTCAATTTCTGAATATGCAGTAATATCTAAGCAACATTGTACATCCTTTATCTTTGAAAATACTTGATATATTAAGCATAGAAGTAAATGCATATCATAAGTTTTGAGGTCAAAACTGTTAGCTGGGATATAGGAACAACTGTAAGTGACTGAACATAAGCTGAAATTCTGAAACAGCAATCACAGACAGATCACCTCACTCACAGCAGTCAAATCAGAGAGACCTGTGCTTATCAGGAAATGACAGAAGAAATATTATGGAGTTATTTCACTTGACTAAATAAATATATTTTAAATTATTGTAAATTGTTAAATGTCTTTATTCAACATTTTATTTTCAGAGAGTACAAAAATGTTACTGTACATAAATAGTTATTGTATCATCGATATTGGCTTTGATACTTATTGAAAGGAAGATAAGTAATATCACCCATTCAAGCACAGGTGAACGAGCTTCGACAATAATGATGTTAAACATCCTTGATTACTTATTAAACTATAATGTTAAATCTCATAAGAGCAAAAGGTTCTAAGCCATAAATACACAACAGATGAGACCTTGCCCTCATTCACAATTTTTTGCAAAAAATGCATACGCTGTTAAAGTGGAGTCAAGAAATAGTACTTTTACAGTTAGAGACAAAATATGAACATTACATGACATGCATTCCACAATAAAATCAGACAATTCCCAAGCTGCTCAAAATGACATTGACCACTGGCTGTCAAACTATAGGTTTATAGACAAAAGAGATCCGCACTCATCCAAACAGTCCAAAAAGGCTTATATCATTTATTACTCAGAGGTCACTAAATAGTGGAAAAAAGTGCAAAGGTGCAAGAGTGCAAAACGTTTTCGGGTATTAACCCTTCCTCAGTGCCACGTGCTACTATAGAGAACTATAAACTTGTATAGACAATAAAATAAATAGATTAATACAAGTAATCCATGCCATATTCCTAGAATAAAACTGACGTTTATATTTACTGTTGTCATTTTGTTTATTGGACTTTGTGAACTTAGATTATTTAAAGAGGTGGTTTACTGCTTTTTTTCTTTGCTTGATTGTGTTTATGGGGTGCAATATAACATGTCTTGGTGTTTCGTTTGTTAAAAAACGCCTTATTTTTCATATATTTCACCTTTATTGTAAGCCGCTTTCTCCTCTGTCATTTGAACGACCGATTGACTTCCTGATTCTGTGAAACCACTCCCTCAGAAGCAGGCGATGGGCTCAGATTGGTTAGTTGGGCCGGTGTGTTGTGATTGGCTAAACTGCGTACTGCACATTGTCGGAAACTTCACGCCCATTACCTTCACGAGCGACAGCTGCATGTGCTCCGGTCAAATGTAAATAATGGTGTCACTAAAGTATACATGGAAACATTTACAAAATTACATAATTACAAATTCGGGTCCAAAATGTTTGTACGCGTTTGTCAAAGACACATGAAATAGCATTTAACTAACTGGCTACTAAAGCCAGCGTTGACATTTGTTCACGTCCTTGATAAAACTAAAACATTACGTCTGAAATTATACATGCAAATACATTTAAAATTATGAAATCTTACTTACAGGTTGTGGCCCAACAACTGCTGCCTCTGGTTTTAAAGTTGGAACCACTCCATGTTTTAGTAATAGTTTCTGTGTGAATCCGGCATTGAACTCGTGTAGATTCTGGAAGCTGTCTTCCGTAAAATGCGCAGCACAGAGAGCTGAATTAGGATTGTAATTGTCAGGAACATAATCAAACATAAATTTTAACCGTTGTTGACGAACTACAGCGTCCGTCGGAAGCCCGAACACAGATGACCTGACAGCTGGGTGAAAATAACACCGTTTCGACGGCATGACTACAACTCTCCACTATAACTCTTCCTCTGCGACAAAGCCGCAGAACATGGCCTTGCCCCCTTTTCTGCATGTTCCGGAGGGAGGGGTTGATGGGTTTATTATGTATGCAACCCGGGAAGTATCTCGTTGTAGTCCCATATGAGTCGTTTTTGTAGGCATTAAACTTCCTGATTTTTAAAAGACGATATCTCCGCTTACATTGAACTTTCAGCGCAGCAACTTTGCAGATACTGTCCATGCACCAACAGCAACATTACACACTATTTAAAATGAAAAAAGTGAAATCGCAGTAAACCACCCCTTTAAAATAAGAGCTTGACATGAGTAATGAATAATGAACAAAAATGTAAAAAAAATAAATAAAAAATAGTTTGAGTCAACATTTCTAAGCTTTAAATTAAACAGATCCTAAATAAAATAAATAAACCTCAATTATCTGTGCTGTTCTATATATATATATATTTTTTTTTTTGTGGGTCTGATAATGCTTAATTTTCATTGGTTTTAAACAACAGGGCAGCAGCTGCAAATGAAATGCTTTTTATCATGATGCATATCATCTCAGCTCAAGGGCAAACACAAAGGTGAAATGCAAACAATATGCAAACTCTTGTGTTTCCTGATTAACACATATGCATGTGAGTCAAGAACAAAACTATAACTGATGATTATCATAATGTTCCTCAAACAGAGCTGAGAAGTTTTGTGAAGAAACTATGCAAAAACTATCCAACAAAACATGATTGTTTTATCATAAAACATGATAAAACAATCATATTATTTTTAAACATATTTATTTCCACACATTAAAAACATCAAAACTTCACCAAAATGTAATAATTTTAATGCTTCTGTTACAGGGCGAACAAGATCTGAGACGTGCGGATCTACACTGAACAAAATTATAAACGCAATACTTTTGTTTTTGCCCCCATTTTCCATGAGCTGAACTCAAAGATCTAAGACTTATTCTATGTACACAAAAGGCCTTTTTCTCTCAAATATTGTTCACAAATCTGCCAGTAGATTACCGTTAATTCAAGGAAAAAACAGCAATTTACTGTAAAACGTAACAGTCAGATTAACCAAACGAAAAAAAGTTATTTTTACTGAAATATTAGAGAAGGTCCACAGAAAACAGTTATGCAAAGTCATGAACTGATAAATATTAAACTGAACTGTAATGTGTTTTTGTACAAGAGAGATCTATTAGTTTATTGTAGTTTTGTGGGTAACCATTGTGGTGGAGAGTAGAGCCTGTGCTTCAGTCAATGATGAGACACAAACACTGAAGTTGTGCTGTTTTTTTTTTTTTTTGGTGCAGTTGCTTAAGCAGCAATGATCTTTTTAAGTATTTCGACATATGCATGTGTATTATAGCTGATGATGAACTGCAAAAATTTGAGTTAAAGACATGTTTTTAGTTATTTAAGGTGTTTGCAGTTTTATCCTGAGAAATATTTATTTATTTACCAAATGATATAAGTTCACATTACTTTCTGTAACAGCTACTTTTATTATAATGAATATAACATTCAGTTAACCAGAGATTAGACATGACAGACACTAACAAATGACTGCCATTATAAATATATAGCAACCAACTACTGATCTTTTTCTCTGAGCTTTTGAGTTGCAATAAATATGTTCAAGGAACAAGGTCACAACAACCAGAAAGAGCTGATAAAATGTAAACACTGTAACTTGAATGCAATGTAAGTCGCTTTGGATAAAAGCGTCTGCTAAATGCATAAATGTAAATATAAATGTAAAGAAATCCCTCCAACTAACACAGAAATCAAGGGTCAAGAGCCCAACTGAAGCAGACACTGATCTCTAACATGGTTATTTCAATTGAAAATAAATCAACATCTGAACCTTAGTTAATTCTCAATAAAATCTTCTGTAGATGTCTGACAGAAATAAAGTCAGTCTGGTTATTAATAAGTGGAGCTGGCGATGCTGCTTGTGGGGTTGTTTAATCAGATCTTGATATTTGATGCATTTTATTTCAGTTGATTTCATCTAAGTATGTGTCTAAAGTCAGTTGTTGTTCTTGTGTTTCTCTTTATGTCAGTGATTCTGTTTGATAACAGCAGGTGTTCATCACTAATGCTCAATCAGTAGTGATGGTGAAATGAAGCTTCATGAAGCATTAAACTTTTCAGCCAAGAGGTTCACAAAAGGGTTAATTTCTGGAGGCTTCATTTGCTCACAATACCACCTGGTGGACAAAGAGTGTAAAACAAGCAGATATATTACAGACAGAGGTGGACAATCCAGGGGTCAGAAAGTAAAAGTCCTGCCATATTTTTGTTCCACCCATGAACTCAGCAGCTGATTTCACCAGAGGAGGAACCAAGACATTCCTTTCAAGTCACAAGCAAGTCTCAAGTCAAATCCCAAGTCCTGAAAGAGTTAAAGTTAATGAGATAATTAAGTGACTAATTAAATGATGATTGTGCATTAGTGATGAACACCTGCTGTTACTGAGAATTACAGAGGATCAGATGTTGATGTTTTATTGGTTAAAATTGGGGGGGCATTGTAAGTCACTTCAGATAAAAGTATCTGCCAAATGCATAATTGTAAATGTAAAAAAAATGAATAAATTAAGATTTAAAAATTTAAATGTAAATGCTTTTTTTGTGCCTTGGCACAAACGCTCAATAAAGCTGCTTATTTCTTAGTTTATTTCTTCAAGGTACTGCTATAATATAAATGCTTACATATATTTCATACAATTTCTATTTGGGACTTTAAAGGGTTATTTCACTCAAACATATATATATTCAGTCATTATATACTTGCCTCAACGCTGTTCAATCCTTGTGTGTGTGTGTGTGTGTGTGTGTGTGTGTGTGTGTGCGTGTTCCCCCCAACCACAAAAGGTGATTTTGGTCAAGTTTGTCAGAAAAGCGCTGTAATAGCTGTTTAAAATTACAATAATTAAAATAAACTACACCTTAAGATTTAAAAGATGTTTTATTGATGTCTGTAAGTGTACTCACTCAGAGCCTTTGATAGCAGCATTCCTTCATCAGTCAGTCTTCAGCGGATAAACACTCGTGTGTCTCATCTGTCCCTGTAACATCAGACAGGAGTCAGTCACCTCTGTGATTTATCTGCTTAATACTATATTTACATGTTGAGGTAGTTGCTGATGCGTTAACTCACTTTTTATTCAACACAAATGTTCCTCAGTTTATCTACAATACTAATGGACAAATAAAATAAATAAGTTATGTTTAGTTACTCCATGTAGATTTGTATATTTACATTACATTCATCTAAAGCAGTGTTGACAGTGAATACTGCATAATAACACATACATCACTCAGATGTGTGTTCATGTTGTGATGCGCTCATCTGTAATTTTTTTAGTACATTTTCCTGTCTTTAAGATGTATATGGTTTATGTAAATGCACTCTGGAGACGTGCGTGTGTTTACTGGAGCTCCCCTTTCCATGTGTCCGGAATGGGCTTTCAGCTCGACAGCGCCCTCCGGCTTCGAGTATGAATGAAACATACACCGCATAGGAGTGTTTAGCGCTTCATAATGTTCACAATCACCTCGTTTTGGATACGAATAAAATGACTATCTTGTCCCTTTGCATTTAAATATAGATTTATTCACATTAGTCCCTGAAAATGTTATGTTTCTGTGAAAACTTACACCGCTATCTGCATTAACAAATAATGTGTCCATGGCAACAGTAGATTTTTTTAACGGCAAAACCTGGGTCGCTGTTGTGAAACACTTAACGGTTTCCCTTAACTAAGGGAATGGTTTAAGGGATTGTATGCAACACCCTCAAGTCATTCCCTTAGATAGGGGAAATCACGCCTTAAGTGTCATACTTAAGGGAAAAACTTAAGGTGCTTTATGCAACCAGGCTAAAGAAGTCGGACATCCGGGAACTTCTCGACTACTCTTTTATGAATACTGAGGTTTCGGACATACTTCTTCGCTCGCCTACTGCTTTTCCCCTACTATATAGTAGAGAAGTAGGCGGTTTCGGATACAGCCTTGGACTCCTCCTTAGTGGGAGCGACCAAATATTTCCGGTCTCTGGAAGAGCGCACTTTTGTGTGTGGGATACTTTCGATTTTGTTTTTCCTCAAGTCTCATCGTCAACTTGAATTGATTTATGACATTTTGATGCCCAGAACATAAGACTCATACAGAACTTTCACCATGTAAGTTTTCATGCTTATAAATACAAAGCTTGTGTTTTGTTTTTTTTCTTTATGTTTGTGGAAAACTAAACCAGGGGTTTATTCCAGAAAGCAGGTTATGTGACATACCTGGGTATGTTTGAGGATAAGAGAGCGAATAATCTCAGTTTTCGGTTCCAAAATCAGAGGTTATTTTCAGGGTATGTAAGTAACCATAGCAACTTGCTCTCTGAAGATTACCTGCTCCGGAGCAGGTTATGTTCCAGGGTTAGTTCACTTCAGAGCTATCAGAGCATGTATGGTCTACTGACGAGCCTTCAGTGGGCGTGACAGATAACACAATATTATATATTATTACAATACAGTTATGTATATAGCCTACTATACCCAGATAGCACACGTACGTCTGCAAGATGTCTGTTAAAGATCTGTTGATCTGGAAAGCATCTGCTGTCTACAAACGTCTGAATGTATGTTTTACATACATTCTAAATCTTAAACATCTTAAAGACATCTAATAGACGTCTATTTGACATCTAAAAGGAGACGTCCAATAGACGTATTGCAGATGAGCAAACACTCTACGTCTTGCAGATGTAAATGCAGATGTCAAATAGACGTCTCCTAGATGTACGTGTGCTATCAGGGTATGTATGTATGTATATATATATATATATATATATATATATATATATATAGTTGTATGCTATTTTAATGATAAAGCGCTAATATAAGTAATAAATAAGGTTAGCCTATATATTGCTCTAATATGGTTATTGGCATATATAACAGTTATCTGTATAAGTTATAAAACACTATTATGACAAGGTAATGTTTAATTTATTTTATATATATATATATATATATATATATATATATATTACATTTTATATTATCATCTCACACATGGATCGGCATTTTCTAAAATGTATTTCTATAATAAAAATACATATCTGATATGACTTAATATATAATTAGCATCAAACAAACAATATAATTCTTATTCTCAAGGATTAAAGATTAAACGAAAAAAAAAAAAGATTGCAAAACCATCAATTAGGTGGCGATATGCTCTAAGCATAAGGCCTACATGACCGTTGAATAGAAGAAGAAGAAAGAAGCAGCATGGTGCACTTATTCTTAGTGTCCGTTCCCATAGTGCCTCGTCGATTCGTCGCTCTGTTGAGAATGTCTTGAGTCTTAACCAGGAACATACTCTGAGTTGAATGAACTTACTCCCGAACGCGTTTCTGGAACCACATACCTCGAGTAAGCAAGGTTTGGGGTTAATCAACCGAAAGTTCAGGGTTTATCTGACGGTAAGTTAACCATGCTTTCTGGAATACACCCCTGGAAATGAATCAGAGTTTTTATCATAACAGTCATGTGATTATGATGATGTTTAAACTTTAGTGGTGTTATTAATATAGTTATTAGATTGTTTTAGATTGATTATTCAGATGAGAGGATTGGTTTTGTAGCAGGTTATTGCATGTAAAACTATGTTTGTGCACATTCCTTTCCAGCCTTTCGAGTTTGACTGGTTGTATTGTGTTAGTTTGATGTTTCTTACATGGATATTGTGAAGAGTTGATCTTCACCGCTGGGAACGGCAGTACTGGCATACACATACATGCATACACACTCACACACTTACCTCAATCCTACCCTTGCTGTTTAGCCATCAGGAGAGCGGGTGCACACGTACTCTCGATGGCACACGGACATTCCACACACTCTTCACCCCCTTTACAGTATACATACCCCGGATAAACCACACAGACACACTGTTGTTAGTTTGAAGTTTTATTTTTAGTTCGTTTTGTCTTGTGTGTGTGGGAAGTAGTCGGACTTCCGCGTTGCGCCGGCCAAACCCAACGATCGAGCGGCGCCCGCTTATGACGTCACGGCCGCGCCGCGCCGGCGCAATGCGAGTGTAGTCCGACGAAACCATTGTTGTTTTTGTGTGGGGAATTGGGTCATCTTTTCTGTGGGGAGAAAAGAAACTAAATGTTAATGGTTTGTGTTATTCATGTGTTTTAATAATGGTTTATTGGTTTTTGTGTTTTATAATATGATTGATGTTTTATGTTAAGTTTGAGTTAAAATGAGATGATAAAATTATAAACTTACCTGCTAATGGTACCCTCCAGGTAGGGGGTGGAGCCTGGCCTATAAGAAGGGAGGCCAGGCTCACATCAAGTTACTTGTTTACCAAGTCAGCGAACGTGCTACTGCGGTGCCGTAAGCAAAACCTAACCTCCTTGTATATTGTGGATACTCGTTGGTACATATTATTTGTAGTTTGTTTTGTTCTTTCTTTTTTTTTTTGCTACTTTGTTTTGTTTTTTTGTTTTGGACTGAGCACTTGTGGAAATACTGTATATACTTTCACCACTGGACATTTTTCAGGTGCACTGTAAATAAAAGTCACCTTTCATTTACTTCTACGGGTCAAGCCATCATTTATCTATTTTTTTTTTTCGGACCCAAAACGTCCCGCAGTAGGTCTGCAAGGGTCTACTGCATCACATTTGGTGGCAGCGGTGGGATGGCTACCCGTAAGAAAGCGCCAAAAGGGAAAAGACCTGGTTTGCGATCCCAAGCAAAGGATGCTGTTAAAGAGGATGTTGCATGGGACACGCTGGGGACATCATCGGAAGAGGAGGCATCAGTGGGGCTTCCAGGTTCCCCGAGCGAGCCAGGCCCATCCCGCTCCAGTGAGGGCATGGTGAGCCTCATGAGGGAGTTTCTCAATGCGCAGCAGCTAAGGGAGGACAGGTACCTTCTGGAGCTCCGGGGGTTACGAGAATCCATTCTGCAGACAGTCAGGCCTGCACCAGTGACTCCAAGTGATACCAGGAGCATGCGGATGGAACTCCCAACTCCTGCGCCACGGAGAGTATCCACAGACAACGCATCAGTGCAACTTACTGATTCACCACCAAGAGCTTCTACTCAGCAGAGTTTGCCGCCTCGTCGAACGGAGATGCCGGTGCCAGTTCTACAGCAGGGGGATGACATCGAGAGCTACCTTCGGCGATTTGAGCGACTGGCCAGGGCCTGGCGATGGCCAAGAGAGGAGTGGAGCTGCCGGTTGGTGCCATTGTTGACTGGACAAGCGTTGGAGGCATACCTTGCGATGGATGAGGATCAAGCAGACGATTATGACCACTTGAAAGATGCGCTTCTGCAGAAATTCAACATTTCACCGGAGACTTACCGTCAACGGTTCCGGGCAGCGACAGTGCCGGACGGGGAAGCTCCAACAGAAACTTATCATCGTCTGCGAAATCTCTACCAGCGCTGGGTAAGACCAGATCTGCATACCAAAGAGGAGGTTGGAGAACTTGTGATCTTGGAACAGTTACTTCGAGTGCTCCCTTTCGACAGCCGAACCTGGGTTAAGGAGCACGAGCCAACGTCAGGACTGGCAGCCGCCAAGTTGGCCCAGCAGTACATGAACGCTCACAGAACTATTCCTTGCTCTCAACCCCCTAAAGGTAAAGCACGTTACACCCAACATGCTAGTGGTCATGTGTCTGAACTGAGCCACCAACCCCAAGAGATTACAGCAGGTACACAAGGGCTTAAAATTGCAACTGGTCAACGACTCATTTGTTTTTCATGTCAGCAGCCAGGGCACAAGGCTTCAGTGTGCCCGGTAAGGAAGTCCAAATTGACTGGATTTTGTTATGCCCCTAGAGAAGAAGACAGTGTCACAGACTTTGGTGGGGAGGGACAAACTAGTCAAATGGTTGTGGACATTTCTGTTAACGGACATTCTCTGAAAGCTTTGCTGGACACTGGTAGTTCATTGTCTCTTATTAAGTCTTGTCATGTCTCTAATGTCAACTATGCTTCTACAACGGCAGTGCAATGTGTACATGGGGATGTAAAGAGGTATCCCCGGGCAGAAGTGTTAGTTGGTGTGCAGGACCAGGTGTACATGCTAAATGTAGCAGTAGTGGACAATCTGCCTGCTGATATGATTTTGGGAAGGGACATGCCTGTTCTGACTGATTTGCTTGTTACTGATGTGAATGTTGACCATGATGTTAACCTGACTGTCGAAACTGAGGTTAATGTGACCACTCATGACACTGAACAGTCTTTTCCTGCTGTGACAAGGGCCCAAGCTAAGGCAGGTGTTCAGCCCTTGCCAGACTTTGACAGTAGTCTGCTGCAGGGCGGGACTAAAGGCCCGAGAAAGACACGCCGCCAGCGGCGCCTCATAAAGTACATGGGTACTCCAGTCCCTCAACCTTCCACGGAGGGTCTTGAGGTTAATGGCTGGCAGGTCCCAGAAAACATTAGTGAACTGCAACGGGAAGATGAAACCTTGAAACCGTTGTTTGCAAAAGTTGGTTGTACAAGTGATCCTAATGTGGGTAATGAAAAGTATGTTTTGCAAAATGATGTGTTGTATGTGCAAACGGGTGATGTTTTACGTTTAATTGTTCCCCTGTCTTGTCGCCCCCTAGTGTTACATCTGGCACATACAGTTCCATGGGCAGGCCATCTGGCGCAACACAAAACATACACACGCATTAGTTCACGATTCTATTGGCCAACCATGTACACTGATGTCCAAACATACTGCACCACATGTTCCACATGCCAAAAGACCAGTACTGTGCGTCAGCGGGGCAGAGCACCACTACATCCGCTACCCATCATATCTACCCCCTTTCGACGCATCGCCATGGACATTGTGGGACCACTTGAGAAGAGCAGTGCGGGACACCGATACATCTTAGTCATCTGTGACTACGCAACAAGGTACCCGGAAGCCTTCCCACTTCGCACCATCACTACACCGAAAGTCATCCACGCTCTCATCCAGCTGTTCTCCAGGGTAGGCATCCCAGAAGAGATTCTAACTGACCAAGGGACGAACTTCACTTCCCGCCTGATGAGGCAGCTCCACCAGCAACTGGGTATCACCGCGGTGAGAACCAGTCCCTACCACCCACAAACCGATGGACTGGTGGAGAGATTCAATCAGACACTGAAGCGCATGCTGCGGAAGTTCGTCACAGACACCGGACGCGATTGGGATAAGTGGCTGCCCTTCGTCTTGTTTGCCTACAGGGAAGTACCTCAAGCCTCAACCGGTTTCTCCCCCTTCGAGCTCCTGTATGGGTGGCAGGTCCAAGGCCCATTGGACCTGCTGAAAAAAGCCTGGATGGTGCCAGCAGATAAGAAAGAGGAGAGGAGCATTGTTAACTTCATCTTGGAAATGAGAAACCGCCTCGAGCGTTACCGAGAAGAAGCGAAAGAAAACCTACAGCAGGCACAAGCATCACAAAAGAAGTGGTATGATCAACAGGCACGATTCCGTCAACTACAGCCGGGGCAAAAGGTGCTGTTACTGTTACCCACCTCCACGAACAAGCTCCTGGCAAAGTGGCAAGGGCCATACACTGTGGTAAGGAAGATGGGACCAGTAACCTATGAGATTCACCACCCTGACAAGAGGAAGTCGCACCAGACATACCACGTAAACCTGCTGAAGGAATGGAAAGAAACACCCAATAAGACACCAGAGAGGTCGCTGATGGTAAGGAAGGTGGATGATGAGGAAGAGGATGAGCCTGCTCCAGAGGTGAGACCTCAGAGACACCCTGCAATGGTGAACTTGAGCCATCTGAATGAACCCTTAAGGGCTGAAATGCAAGATCTCCTGGACCGCTTCCCATTACTGTTCCGTCAGAGGCCTGGACGGACAGAACTGGTGCAGCACAGCATCGACCTTACAGACACAACCCCTTCACGACAGCGGCCGTACCGAATACCAGAAAGACTACTGACACCTTTGAAGGAGGAAATTGAAATGATGAAGCAGCTGGACGTAATCGAACCATCCAACAGCGAATGGAGTAGCCCCCTCGTCATCGTCCCGAAGAAGGATGGATCCTTGCGTGTCTGTGTCGACTTCCGCAAGCTTAATGCCCAGTCAAGGTTCGATGCCTACCCGATGCCTAGAATTGATGACTTGCTGGAGCGGATAGGACAGGCCCGGTACATTACTACCTTGGATCTGTGTAAGGGGTACTGGCAGGTTCCCCTTGATCCAAACTCTAAACCATACACTGCATTCAGGACACCAGTGGGACTGTTCCAGTTTACGGTCCTACCCTTTGGGCTGCACGGGGCACCTGCGACCTTCCAGCGACTCATGGATCAAGTCCTCCAGGGTTGCGAAGGGTGGTCTGCTGCATACTTGGATGATGTTGTGATCTACAGCAATACATGGGCAGACCACCTGGAACATCTACGACAGACTCTGGAGAAGATTCAAGCAGCGGGCCTGTCCTTGAATGTGGCAAAGTGCGAGTGGGCTAGGCAAGAGACCAGCTACCTGGGATACCATCTGGGCAATGGCGAACTGCGACCCCAGGTATGCAAGGTGGAAGCGATTCAGCGCAGTCCCCGACCTAGGACGAAAAAGGAGGTGAGATCCTTCCTGGGCCTAGTGGGCTGGTACCGCAGATTCATCCCGGACTTTGCTAACATTGCAACACCACTAACGGACTTGCTAACCAAAACTGGGAAGAACCCGGTGGCATGGACTGGTGCCTGTGAGGAAGCGTTCAGCATTCTAAAAGAGAGGATGTGCGCCGGCCCAGTCCTACAAAGCCCCAACTTCAATCAGCGGTTCCTGGTGCAAGTGGATGCTTCAGAAAAGGGAATTGGAGCAGTACTAGCCCAGGGGACTGCGGGAGAGGAGAAGCCAGTTGTGTTCCTGAGTAGGAAGCTGTTGCCCAGAGAAACCAGGTATTCCACGATCGAGAAGGAGTGTCTCGCAATCAAGTGGTCCCTGGAATCCCTCCGATACTACCTCTTGGGGAGAGAGTTCGACCTGGAGACGGACCATCGGGCATTGACGTGGATTCACACCATGAAAGATCATAACGCCCGCATCACGAGATGGTACCTAGCTCTCCAGCCCTACAGTTTCAAGGTACGACATCGGCCTGGGAGGCTTAACCTGGTTGCCGACTACCTGTCCCGGTACCCGGACAGTACGCGGCTTGGAGAGGGGGGAGGTGATGTGAAGAGTTGATCTTCACCGCTGGGAACGGCAGTACTGGCATACACATACATGCATACACACTCACACACTTACCTCAATCCTACCCTTGCTGTTTAGCCATCAGGAGAGCGGGTGCACACGTACTCTCGATGGCACACGGACATTCCACACACTCTTCACCCCCTTTACAGTATACATACCCCGGATAAACCACACAGACACACTGTTGTTAGTTTGAAGTTTTATTTTTAGTTCGTTTTGTCTTGTGTGTGTGGGAAGTAGTCGGACTTCCGCGTTGCGCCGGCCAAACCCAACGATCAAGCGGCGCCCGCTTATGACGTCACGGCCGCGCCGCGCCGGCGCAATGCGAGTGTAGTCCGACGAAACCATTGTTGTTTTTGTGTGGGGAATTGGGTCATCTTTTCTGTGGGGAGAAAAGAAACTAAATGTTAATGGTTTGTGTTATTCATGTGTTTTAATAATGGTTTATTGGTGTTTGTGTTTTATAATATGATTGATGTTTTATGTTAAGTTTGAGTTAAAATGAGATGATAAAATTATAAACTTACCTGCTAATGGTACCCTCCAGGTAGGGGGTGGAGCCTGGCCTATAAGAAGGGAGGCCAGGCTCACATCAAGTTACTTGTTTACCAAGTCAGCGAACGTGCTACTGCGGTGCCGTAAGCAAAACCTAACCTCCTTGTATATTGTGGATACTCGTTGGTACATATTATTTGTAGTTTGTTTTGTTCTTTCTTTTTTTTTTTTGCTACTTTGTTTTGTTTTTTTGTTTTGGACTGAGCACTTGTGGAAATACTGTATATACTTTCACCACTGGACATTTTTCAGGCGCACTGTAAATAAAAGTCACCTTTCATTTACTTCTACGGGTCAAGCCATCATTTATCTATTTTTTTTTCACGGACCCAAAACGTCCCGCAGTAGGTCTGCAAGGGTCTACTGCATCACAGATATTTTTATCATGCACAGCAAAATCCCCAGTGTTAATTTAACACTCTGAGTGTGGACTCACTGGACTCATATAAACACTGAAGCAGTGTTAAAGTGAATGAGATAATTAGGTGATTAACTGAGTGATGATTGACCATTATTGAAGACACCTGATGATAACAAGCAGAATCACCAAAGAAGAAAACCTAAATTTGTATGTCACCATTATAGTGGTCTGTGTTTGCATTAGATGCGATATTGACCCTTAAATTTTTAACATTAGGTTTTGTTTGTTATAGTTGAATTATAACAGCCAGACAAAACAGAGGAAAGATGATCATGTGGTGTTGATTATGTTTTGAACTAGTCATCATGTAGTGACCTGAATACGTGAGTTAGGTTTTCTTTAGTGATTAGGTAAACAAGGTGAAAAGTGCAAGATCTGGTGTAATCACACAGATGATTTCAGAAGTTACTCCTACATAAAATAAATAATACAAAAAAAACCAACTTTAATTTAGACACACAAACATCAAGAATCAGCGTGAGAATCACAACAATGGTGACCATCAAAAAAGCATGTTGTAGCCAATGAAAATTCATCATGCATTGCGGCATGAATAAATTATGAGCTGAATTGTCTTTGTAACTTTTTATTCTCACTACACCGTAGTTGAGATTCATACGCTGATTCTTGATGTCTGTGTCTGCCTAAAACAAAGACTTCTTTCTTTTTTTAAATCAGAACAGCTTGCAAGAAACCACTTCAAAATGTATAACAAACACAGTATCTTTCACTGTGGAATCACAGAGCTGTTGCAATCAATAAAGCTAATATAACTCAGAGATCAGACTCTAAATAAGCTCAATGACTCAAGTCAAATGACAATTATGTTAAAACACAATCATCACCACCTGATGACTTTTGCTCTTGGCTTGTCTAGCTGTTATAACTCAGTTACAGCAGCCAAACAAAATTTAAAATTAAAAAGTCAAGGGTCAATATCCCATCTAATGCAAACACTGACCACTATAATGGTGACGTACAAATTTAGATTTTCTCCTTTGGTGATTCTGCTTGTTAACATCAGGTGTCTCCAATAATGGTCAATCATCATTCAAGTCAATCACCTAATTATCTCATTCACTTTAACACTGCTTCAGTGTTTATATGAGTCCAGTGAGTCCACACTCAGAGTGTTAAATTAACACTGGGGATTTTGCTGTGTACACTGGGAGTGTTGATTCAACCCTGGAGGTTTTACTGTGTGTAAGATCCATATGTTAAAACTTTAACTAAAATTGAAACTGAAGGTTTAGTGTATTGTGGTCAGGTGTATAGTAATTTATCATTTAGAAAAGCATTTTATTAATGTCTTTGTGATGTGTGTCTGTTTCTGTCACATAACAGCTCTTCTGTATTCTCAACAGGTTGAAATGGTTGAATCTTCTGCTGCTGCTGTGCTTTGTCAGTGGTTGCGGTCAGTATGATTTTGAAAAAAAAAAAAAAAATTGTGCTATTTGTGATTTTCAGTGTCAGGTAGTCAATTGTTTCTCTTTTGCACCAAGTGACTTTGTTGGACATTTGTGGATTGATGATGGAAATTTCCCACCGTGTTATTTTACATAATCACATATCATGATATTGCTGGTTTATATTGGCAGTTCATTCCAGTTCATCAATATTGTTAGGTACTTATTTTTTATGTGCTGTGTTTATGGTATTTTACGTGACATTTTCTTCAGCATTAACGATTGCTGTAGAAATATTTTAAACTAACTGGTGTTTACAAGGTGAGCTTCCAATCTGGTAGTTGAGTTCAGACTTCTAACAGAACTTGCAATTTTCACTTTATTTGTGCAACCAGATCTCTTTTCTTAACAGGTTATCTGCAGGATTTTTACAATTTAAAATTCCACATGTATTTTTCAATATTGATACTTCATACGGAATGAAAATGATTCTGTCTGTCTTTGCAGAAACCGCCACTATAAAGAAAGGACAAAGGGGAGGCAGCGTCACCCTGCCATGTAACAAATATAAGGACAGTGCAATTTTTAGTATTACTATGATAAAAATGACAAATGGAAAAATTAACAGTGAAAAGGTTTGTGGCAACAAAAACTGTAGTGAACAGGAAAAATCTGGTATCATCCTGACGAATCTGAGCTTCAATGATGCTGGGAGATACAATTTGACGGTCTATTATGACAATGGTCAGACAGTACTGAAACCACAAACTACAGAATACCAACTTCAAATTCATGGTAATGTCAAAACTGATCAAACCATCAACATGTGCTTCTTTACATCTGGACCTGGTCACCAAATCCTAAATATGTGCTTATGTCCTTGATTGATTGACATCATTATAATAATGATTAACATCTTTGTTTCTCCTCAGATGAGATTGTGAAAATAGGGGAGAAGCTGAATTTAGATGTTCTGTTCACCAATGTTAAAGAAGTTAGGCATCAGACCGAAAGCAGCAGTGAAATAAATATCTGGAAGAGAGGCCATGAGGTTCAGAATAATCGACTGACCGTGAGAGACAGGACCCTGACCATTAATGATTTTACAGCTAGTGATGCTGGTGTAACCGGTCCTTTTCTGACCGCTGCTACTGTCGTCTGCGTTGTGTGTAAGAAGGCTCAGGACACTTTCACTTCTGTTCACCAAAGGGGATTTATTGACAGCCACGCCCAGCATTAACTTCACTCCTGTGAATTAACATGAATAAAGTTCTTATCTCTCTCCTGGGTATTCCATAGAGGCATTTCTCTCACCAGCATATACAATGTGAACTCTCTTTTAACAATTGAGTATAACAATTTTCAAAGAATACAGAAGAAAAACAATTAGAGTGAAATACCTGTGAATTAACATGAATAAAGTTCTTATCTCTCTCCTGGGTATTCCATAGAGGCATTTCTGTATGATACAATATTTATTAGCTAATTAATAACTCGAAACCATGCCAATAGCATATCATACGACCCACACGATATAACTTTACATTCTTAATCCACTCGCGCATAAACCTTATAACAGAACACTGCATGTAGTCTCAGAAATACTTATAACATAATATTTAAACGATTTATACACTTTGCAAGCTTAATTCAGTAATAAAATGAAGAGCTCTGACAAACGCTTACCTCTCACCAGCATATACAATGTGAACTGATGAGAAGCGCGAACTCACTTGAAAAATGGCGTCAGTAGAGCGCCATCAGCATTTTTCAAAATAAAAGTCTCTAAACAGTGAACAGCAGAATCGACAAATATTGCTCAAGAAAAACAGAAATAAAAAATAATACAACAACAAATAAATCCGTAATACAATAAAAATGATTTTAGTGAAAAAGCAATGTGTTACATTCAAACTGTATTCACTATAACTCGTTACATTCACCCCTTCCGGATTTCACTAAAATCCGTACTGAATCCAAATCACCTGGTACAGGTCCATAATGAAACATTCATTACTTCAACTTGTGAGTTACCCACTAATGGGTCAAGAAAAACCTCAGGGTGATCAAGCCTAAGATCATCTTGGAACATTATGATGCCTAGTACACCATAATATGACCTGACCCTTACATTTCGAGTCAAAAATGTCTCTTCATCACACAAAACAAAATATAGTAGAATACTCCTTAAAAAAGGGAAAGAAATGACCCAGATCTCTTTTTCAAATGATTTCCTATACCTTGGAGTTTAAAAGGCTTCTGAACCATTGACTCAATTAATCTGTTCACTTTCTTAACAACTCTACCTGCCCTTGTTCTGACACCCTGAACATCAGGAACTGGAACTTGGTTGTCAGTGTCAGTTTGAATGTCAGTCTGAACTTGTGCTTGTGTACGTGTATCTGTGTCACAGTCAAAATTAACATCAAGAGATGTTGGACTAGTTTCAGCTTCACTCTGAGGAAGATCCCTGCTACTATTCTCTTTAGTCTGCCTCTGATCACTGGACTCTTTCCTATCCAAAATGTTATGGTCTGTGCCCATGGCTTCTTCACTATCAAAGTTATGGACTAGAGGGCTTTCAGACTCTTGAACTAGAGGGCTTTCAGACTCTTGGTTAACCCATCTCATGGTTCTTTCCTCCAGGTCTGCTGGATCAACGTCTTCGACACCGATCTCACTCCTGGCGCTACGTGTCTCATCCTCTGACTCTCCTGCAGAAAGCAGAATGCTTTCCTCCTCATCAGGTGACCCAACAGGTAGGAAACTAATGTCCAACATCAAATTCCTGTGCACTATCCTCACATTCCCTTTCTCATCTTTGAGTTTGTAAGTGTGTGTCTGCAGGTTCCGGTCCACTACGGTGTACACTACAGGGTCCCACTTATCTGCTAGTTTCCTCTTTCCTCTTTCTCTTTTATTCGCTACTAGCACACGATCCCCAATCTCCAGACATGTCCCTCTGACTTTCTTGTTGTAAGCTTTTGCCTGTTTTCTCTGTTCTTTTTCAGAATGTCGCTGCGCGATCTCAGCCGCTTCATGGAGATACGACATCAATGACTTCAGGTAAGTACCACGATCAACAACTACAGGATCATGTAGCACCTGTCTGAACATGACGTCCACTGGCAATCTTGGTACACGACCAAACATAAGCTGGAAAGGAGCATACCCTGTTGTTTCATGGACTGTAGCGTTGTAGGCGAAGGTCAACGTTTGAATTTGCTCTGGCCACTTGTCCTTCTCTTTTAGGGGCAGAGTTCGGAGCATACTTCCTAAGGTCCGATTAAACCTCTCTACCCCCCATTTCCCATGGGGTGGTATGCAGTGGTGTGAGACTTGGCAACTCCGGACAGTTTGAAAAGCTCTGCTAGAAGGGCACTTTCAAAGTTGGCTCCCTGGTCTGTGTGGATGCGGTTCGGGAATCCGTACACACAGAATACACGGTCCCACAGTTTCCTTGCGACTTGCTTCGCTGACTGATTTGCACAAGGGAAGGCATGAGCCAACTTTGTGAAATGGTCCGTCATAACGAGCACATCAACGGAACGCTTTTTCCCATCCTCCGCAGTCCAGAAATCCAGACACACCAGTTCCATGGGCATGGAGGTCTTGATACTTTCAAGTGGGGCCCGCACGGATGGTTCTGGAGCCTTGGCTAGGATGCACCTTTGACAGAACTTGATATATTCACAAATATCATGCCCCATTCCTGGCCAAAAGAAGCGTTGGCGGGCGAGATGAGTGGTCCTCGCCTGCCCTTGGTGGCCTGCCAAGTCATGTAAGCCTGTCAAAGCTTGGTCCTTGAGGCTGGAAGGTAAGACAAACTGATGCCGCTTATGCTTACTGTGTGGATCTTGTGTGACTCGGTACAGTATTCCATCTACAATCTTTAGTTTATCCCATTGCCTGAAAAGAGATAAGGTTCTGGAATTCATGTTGGCCCTTTCTCGTCTTGATGGTTGACGCTTCAAATTCATAAAAAACATAACCTTTGAAATGACCAAATCGGCCTCTTGCAAGTCCCTGATTTCATTCGCAGCAATCATAGGAAGGGTATTAGCACCAGCTGGTACTAGATCTTGATAAGACTGAATTAACTGCACAGCTCTTGCTTTTGATGTTTCTTCCCACTGATCATGTAAACTTAAGCAGGCTTTGACAATGGTGCTGTCAAAGGGAGAGGCAAGACAGGACTGAGGGCACATCTGTAAGTTCTGAGCTCCTTGACGAAAAGCGTCTCGAACTCCATCTCCATCAACCTCTTCAGCCTCCACAAGCAAATCATGATAGCGCTCTCCCATTAGCCTGCTGCTCACAGTCTTGACAAAGGGGTCTCTACTCAGAGCATCCGCCACTATGTTTTTCGTCCCTGCTATATGCTTCAGCTCAAAAGTGTAAGCTGCCAGTTTGGACACCCAACGTTGCTCACAAGCGTCGAGTTTTGCCTTGGACATAACGTACGTGAGCGGATTGTTGTCTGTCCAGGCAGTAAATGTTTGGCCTTTCAACCAGTGGCTAAACTTCTCGCACACGCTCCATTTAAGTGCCAGAAACTCAAGCTTATGAACTGGATAGTTCCTCTGTGATTTGCTCAGGGTCTTGCTCGCGAATGCGATAGGACGAGCTCGCTCTTCGCCTGCAGGCACTTGAGATAATACAGCTCCCAAACCGTCCAATGAAGCGTCAATTGCAAGAATCAGAGGTCGAGTGAAGTCAGGATGTGCCAGAACCACACTTTGTAGCAGACTCTCCTTGAGACTAAATAATGCATGATCACATTCCTTTGTCCAATCCGCGGGTTTGAGCTTCCTATAAGTTCCTGCTTTAATATCTCCCTTAATTCCTCTCTTCCTTCTCTGCCCAGCCGTGAGAGCAAAGAGTGGCTTTGCCAAAGAAGAACATCCAGGAATGAAATGTTGGTAATAAAGGATCATACCAAGGACTGATTTAATCCTTTGCACTGATGGGGTACATCTGTCATCTTCCATCAGATCAAATTTGGAGAGCTTCGAGATTACCTCAACTTTAGCAGGATCTACAGAAACTCCATCCCTGTCGATGATGTGACCTAAGAACTTTACAGAGGTTCTCAGTAGATGACATTTCTTAGGGCTCAACTTAAGGTTGTACTGCCTCAGACGACTGAACACGATCTCCAGCCTTTCCAACGCCTCTTGCTCACTTGGAGCGAACACCAGCAGATCGTCGAGATAACATAACAAGCTGCTGAAGTTTAAATCTCCAAAGATGCTTACCATCATCCGCATAAATGAGGCTGGGCTGTTGCATAGCCCTTGTGGCATCCTATTATACTCGTGCAGCCCTACAGGAGTCGTGAACGCAGTATATTTCTTGTCCTCTTCGGCCATGGGTATGTTATAAAATCCTGATGTCAGGTCCATGGTGCTAAAAAGTGTGTTTCCGCCCAGAGCAGCTAAGCAGTCAGACTGGTGTGGAAGTGGGTGTGCATCCTTTATCGTTCTTGCATTTAACCATCTAAAATCTGTGCATATCCTCAGACTGCCATCCTTCTTCCACACTAGGACTAATGGAGAAGCATATTCACTTACAGACTTCCTAATTATCCCTTGTTCTTCCATCTGGGACAGAACCTGACGCAACTTTTGGTAGTGTGCAGGTGGCACTCTACGATAAGGGAGTCTGAATGGACGCTCATCCATTAGCCGAATGCGGTGAATAAAGCCTTTTACTTCTCCACAGTCCAAAGCATGCTTGGAAAACACATCATTGTATCTCTCCAGTAATTGGACTAACTCCTCTTTTCTCTCATGGCTGACAGAACAAGACTGGATGTCAAGATCAGCAAGACCAACAGTTTCCAGACGCTGTCTGAAATCAGAGGATGGATTAGGTAAGCACTGACTCTCCTTCTCAAACACCTCAGCTCGACTCAGTCCCTGGAAAAGTTCAAAATCCTCCACGGCGACACATGGCAATACATCTGCCAATTTGCGATTTCTCTTGAGAGTAATTGGCTTGTCAGAGACGTTGATGACTTTTACGGGAACCCAGCCATCACCCCATAATGGCGTAACAACTCGCCCGATCATGATGTCTCGTGACGCAGACCTGGAAGTCGTTGGTTCCACTACAACTGTGCTTCCTGGTGACATGGGGACATTTTTTGGCAACTTTCCCCAGACAAGGTGCTCCTGCCTTGCTAAAAGGGTCACACACTGCTGTAGCTTGATGGTTCCCACCTTGTCTGGCAACTCTGAGCCCTTCCACCGACAAGTGTTGGCCATAACATCAAGGAACTGCTCACATCTTGCCATCGGCTCCACTGTCTGATTAGCAACAAGTCGCCAATAATCACTGTCCCCTTTCATGTGATGTGCCAGGAATTTGATCACATTTGTGCCAATGATCAGATCATCCCGCTGTCCGGGTACAACGAGAATAGGCACTAGGCAGCTCTCTCCATAAATTTTCAATTCAACCTCGTACATACACTTTGGCCTTGTAACCTTACCCCCGCACCCTACTAGAATGACTTCCTGGTGAAGAGGTGCGGGTGGAGGCAATACATTCTCACTTAACATCCTCTTTTCTGCTTTGTCACTAAAGGTGCAGGCCATAGACCCTGTATCAAGCATTCCCTTCATTGAAAAGAAGTTATTTACACTGACTGGTGCATAGAACAATTCATCAAATGCCTCAACTGCCTGGACGTTTTGTGCTATCACCTTGGTTCCAGTGGGAGCCTGTGCACATGCATTTTCATAAAAGTGATGGAGATCAATACTCTCTAGGGGTTCTTCGCTTGTGCCCACGCATCCCCCTTCCAAACGTGAGCCATCTAGTTTAAACCTGAAGAGCCCCTGAATGGTGACGGACCAGGTCTTGACCTGTCACTTGTACAGTCTCTCTTACTATGCCCAGGCTGAAAGCACGCAAAGCACAGGTGTTCTCGCCGACAATGCGTTACAGTGGAGTGATCTGGAGATCTGCATACTCTACAGAGCTTGCCTTGGGGCTGGTGAGATGACATTTGGGCATTTTGAGACAGTGCACGATCAAGAAGATTAATCAGAGTTCTCATACAGTTGTCATCACTATCCATAGCGTCTGCAGTGCTGATTCGACTACACTCACGCGGCTCTATAGGAGAGCCAACATCCACTTCATCAACGTTGTGTGATGTCTGAATATGAGCAGTGACATGTCTTGAAGTAGTATGACGCTTTGACTTTGTCGACATCTGCTCTTTCAACTCTGTTTGGTACCTGTCAAGCTGTTCTTGTATCTCCTGTGCTGTCCATTTTTCTGGAGCTTTGAAACGGAACACTGACGCTAGAGTGGGGTCAGGGCAGTACTTCACGAACATCATAGCCGCTTCTTGACACGGATCCTCCATTCGTCTTCCAAGTCTCTTTAATGCTTCTTCCGCAAGATCCACTGCTTTATTCAATCGCACCCAATACTCAACAGGACCTTCTCCTGTTAATGGAACAGTGCCATAGAAGTCAGCCAAGGGCATACATGAATAATTGACATCACTAAAATGTTGTTTCAAAATATCCATGATAACCTTTGGGTTCTCAACTGGGTTTAAAGCTGAATTACAGCAAAGAGTAACTCTTACAACATCTTTAGCTTTACCCATCAATCTGCTTAAAATCTCTTGATGTTGCTCTGCTAATGGTATTCCTCTCTTTCGCAGATATGTGTCCATCAGCTCCTCCCATTCATGCACTCCAAGCTTGTCCGATGAATCACCACGGTAGACTGGGGGCTCTTTTGCGTCTGACTGCATGACCAATCTCACTCCAGTCAAGTTAAGTGAAGGTACGTCTGAAAATACCTTAGTGGTATCTAACATTTGTGTTTGTGTACCTCTATTCTCTCCTTCCCCATAACTAGCTTCCCTTTGAGATGCTAACATTGTCTGACCAACTTGTTGAGCGATGTGTGCTATCAACCCTCGCCAGGTTGGATCATTTATGTCTGGAACAGCTAAAGGCAAAGTGTCAGCTGTTGGATTGGGAACATCATCAGTTACACGCGTGGAGCACAACATATGAGGTATCCGGTTCACTCTACTCTCTCTTTCAATTGGAGCGACTGGAGTTTCACTAAGTATTCTCCCCCTACCAAGACCCAACCCAGTCCTTGTTTCATCAAATTCATCCCTGTTTAAACTAAATGCCATGTTCAGTTTCATACACAAAATAAATCCAACAGAAGATAAATGTCCGATTAAAATAAACCTTATCAGAAAATATCAGTCCGAGAATAATAATCACTTAATGCAGGAATGCACCAGCCAATATGAAAAATCCCACGTTTTTGTACTCTCACATTTCTTCACTCCCAAACCCCGTGAACCTCAAAGCAGCGTCCCTCGGTGATCCGACTGACGTAGATCCTGAAGCAAATCTTCATCCGGGTCACGGCACCAATGTAACCGGTCCTTTTCTGACCGCTGCTACTGTCGTCTGCGTTGTGTGTAAGAAGGCTCAGGACACTTTCACTTCTGTTCACCAAAGGGGATTTATTGACAGCCACGCCCAGCATTAACTTCACTCCTGTGAATTAACATGAATAAAGTTCTTATCTCTCTCCTGGGTATTCCATAGAGGCATTTCTCTCACCAGCATATACAATGTGAACTCTCTTTTAACAATTGAGTATAACAATTTTCAAAGAATACAGAAGAAAAACAATTAGAGTGAAATACCTGTGAATTAACATGAATAAAGTTCTTATCTCTCTCCTGGGTATTCCATAGAGGCATTTCTGTATGATACAATATTTATTAGCTAATTAATAACTCGAAACCATGCCAATAGCATATCATACGACCCACACGATATAACTTTACATTCTTAATCCACTCGCGCATAAACCTTATAACAGAACACTGCATGTAGTCTCAGAAATACTTATAATATTTAAACGATTTATACACTTTGCAAGCTTAATTCAGTAATAAAATGAAGAGCTCTGACAAACGCTTACCTCTCACCAGCATATACAATGTGAACTGATGAGAAGCGCGAACTCACTTGAAAAATGGCGTCAGTAGAGCGCCATCAGCATTTTTCAAAATAAAAGTCTCTAAACAGTGAACAGCAGAATCGACAAATATTGCTCAAGAAAAACAGAAATAAAAAATAATACAACAACAAATAAATCCGTAATACAATAAAAATGATTTTAGTGAAAAAGCAATGTGTTACATTCAAACTGTATTCACTATAACTCGTTACACTGGATCATACATTGTTCTCAATTCTGAAGGAGAACTCTTGATCATGGTGACAGTCAGAGGTGAGAGAAGCTCAGTAAATGTCTAGAAATTTTATTTTTTAAAGCATTTGGACAGCTAAGGTTTATTCACCATGATTTGAACAGCAAATTGATGCTAAACTGTGTGACTAAGAAAATCAACATGTTCTACAGAATCAGGCTCAGCAGGAGAGCACAAAGGTAACACAGAAGAACAGTAAAACAAAGGTAAATGAGAGCTTAATTATATGTAAACAGTGGTTTTAAAATTTTTACATTTGTGCTCTCTCCCCAGCTCCCAAACATCCTGCTACAAAACAGACAGTTTCTTTAGCGAACTCTGATGTGTTTTTTGCGATTTGGGTGGTTATTGGGTTGGCAATTCTGATTGTGTTTCTGGTTGCTGGGACGATGAACTGATTTCTGCACTCTGCTGGTTCTTTTTAATTTGCCTTCAGATCCAACAGATTCTGTCAACGTATTTTTACAATATATTTTTTTTTTAATTTACAGTACATAAAATTGCATATCTGCATTAGTTAAAGTGACTTAGTTAAAGATAAGGAGTGGATTTCTCATACAATGATGTACAACTCTCTGTTTAATTACTATAGCATAATGGATCGTTCGATATATGACATGTACTATAACTAGTTGTGACTGTTTCCAGAAATTGTAACAAGACTCATTGATGACATCACGTGCAGGTGATGGGGTAATAACTTATTTAATCGATTCAAGATTGCAATTATTGTCATAATTATTGTAGTTCATTTACACTAAACAACAGAAAGCCATTTATTATTTTAAATCATATTTACATGCAGTATGTAACACTCCTGTTGTCTAGCCTGTATGTATACACAGTTTATATATGTTTAAAAGAAGTATGTTCATTTATGCACTCAATACTTGGTCGGGGGTCAGCATCAGTGAGGTGTGGCATGGAAGCGATCAGCCTGTGGCTCTGCTGAGGCACTATTGAGCTTCAGCTCGTCTGTATTGTTGGATCCACTGTTTCTCATCTTTCTCTTGAAAATATCCCATAGATTCCAGATGGGGTTCAGGTCAGGCATGTTGGCTGGCCAAACAAGCACAGCAATATCATGGTCAGCAAACCACTTGGAAGTGGTTTTGTCACTGTGGGCAGGTACTAAAGTCCTGCTGGAAAAGGAAATCAGCATCTCCATGAAGCTTGTCTGCAGATGGAAGCATAAAGTGCTACAAAATGTCCTAGTGGACGGCTGCATTGACTTTGGACTTGATAAAACACAATGGAGCAACAACAGCAGACGTCACGGCCCCAAATCATCACAGACTGTGGAAACTTCACACTGGACTTCAAGCAACATGGATTCTGTGCCTCTCCACTCTTCCTTCAGACTCTGGGACCTTGATTTCCAAATGAAATGTAAAATTTACTTTCATCTGAAAAGAGGACTTTGGAGCACTGAGCAGCAGTCCAGTTCTTTTTCTCCACAGCCCAGGTAAGACGCTTCTGACGTTGTCTCTGGTTCAGAAGTGGCTTGGTAGCCCTTTTCCTGAAGACGTCTGAGCGTGGTGACTCTTAATGCACTGACTCCAGCTTCAGTTCTCTCCTAAGCTCTCACAAGTGTTTGAATCGGCTTTGACTGTATTCTCAAGCTTGTGGTCAAAAATACCCTGCAATTGTACATTTACTATACTAAACTGCTATAATTAAAAGTCTGTTAAATTGGAACAACTAATTTTGTACTTAATAATTGTGTGAAAGTAGTGCTTAAGTCTTAGCCTCTCCAAGATGTGTCTTCACCATCTGCTAGAGAATTTTTCCCTTTTCAACTGTTGCCTTTTTCTGTTTAGTAGGGCATTTGCATTATTCTTTGTAAATCTCCCTGCAAGGAGTATGTATTGTGAAAAACTAAAAGTAAACCACTTTGTAAGATTTATTTTTAATTTTTTTTTGTCTGTATTGTTTTTTATTTATTTATTTATGTATTTTTGTGTGAAGTAAATCTTTTTGCTATTTTTTTTTTAATTTATTTATTTTTTTTTGACGTTCAAAATTGTTCTTTTTATAATATAGGATATATGACAAAATAGGAAAGAATGTTTAAATAGACTGTCTACTTACAAACTAAACAGCCTCTTTGTGAAGCTGCATGACATATTCTGACACAATCAGGGATGAAATGTACTGCTCAAACTGTTGAGATCAAACTGAAACTGCTGAAATAAACTTCAACTGCTCTAAACATGATATACAGTCACCTCAGTATCACTCGCCTACAGTATACACCTCACTGTGAATGTTACGTTTCTGGACTCTCAAATCAACATACACTATTTTGTTAGTCGAGTATATGCAAGCTAATGCATCTTTCAACAGCTCAATCTGCATTGAAAGAATAACCAGCATAGGGCAATAAATATCACTCATACTCATCCATATGGCAGGGACCTACACTCAAAAAAATGATTCTGTCTAAATTGACATTTTATGTAATTCAATTACATAACAATTTTCCATCCATTTAGATTACATAGTTTTAACATAAACAAATCAATAAACTTAATGTGAGTCATATGCATCAGTCATACGTGAATGAAACAGGTAAGATTTATGTAATAATTCACAGCAAAGTCCCCACACTGCTCAGTGTTCATGTGTTTCCACACTACAGAGTGTTCAAGTAGAATTGAAGCAGTGCTGGAGTTGAGGAGATAATTATGTGATGATTGATCATTAATGATGAACACCTGCTGTTATCAAGAAGAATCACCGAAGGAAAGACAAACACAAGAACTACAACTGACTTCAGACACAGACGAAGATCAAATCAACTGAAATAAAAGAAGACATTAAATCTCTCAAGATCTGATTAAACAGCATCAGACTGACCAGATTGACTTTATTTCTGTCAGACTTCTAGAGAAGCTCTTATTGAGAATTAACAGAGGTTTAGATGATTTATTGTTTTGTTTGAAATCACCATCAAAGAGACCAGTGTTTCCTTTTGTTGGGCTCTTGACCCTTGACATGTTGGTGTTAATATTACACTGGTTGTTTTAACTGTGTGTTTATATAAAACACACATAGCTTAACCAGCGAAGCTAAGTAAAAATAAAAAGGAGTTGTGGGTGAATGATCAACCGACCTCATTTCAAGTCCAACATTGTATGGATGTAATACTGCTTTAGATTTTTTATGTAGCTTCAGCTCTAGTAGTCTTGTAAAATAAGATAATTTAAATAATTTACAAATCACTTTGTGCACAAAAAGTTTTCATCTGTAGCAACGCAAAGATCACAGACATCAAGAATCAGCGTATGAATCTCAACGATGGTGACAGTCAACAAAATGCTTCATGTTGCAATGCATGCTGGGTACCAGCATAGTACAAGACTCTCCCATGTATCCCAGCATGCATTGCAGCATGAATAAACAACGCAGCTGAATTGTCTGATTATTTTCTTTTATTCTTACTGTTTAATTTTACATATGCTGTTATAGTTGTGACTTTTAGTAGCTTGTTTTGTGATGTTCAGAGTTTCATCTGAATAGTTTCTTGACTGTCACCATTGTTGAGATTCATACACTGATTCTTGATGTCTGTGGTCTTTGTACTGCTACAGATGAAAACTTTATGTGCACAAAGTGATTTGAAAATTATTCAAATTATCTGATATTTACAATACTGCAAGATATGAAGCTACGAAAAAACATAAAACAGTATAGTGTCTATGTAATCAGAAATTGGACTTGAAATGAGATCAGTGGATCATCTACCCACAACTCTTTTTCACTTTGTTTCGCTGCTTAAGCTAAGTGTGTTTTAAATGATCACACAATTAAAGCAACCAGTGTAATATTAACACTAAAACCTCAAGGGTCAAGAGCCCAATAAAAGGAAACAGTGGTCTCTTTGATGGTGATTTCAAACAAAACAATAAAGCATCTAAACCTCTGTTAATTCTCAATAAGAGCTTCTCTAGAAGTCTAACAGAAATAAAGTCAATCTGATGCTGTTTGTGAAGATGTTTAATCAGATCTTGAGAGATTTAATGTCTTCTTTTATTTCAGTTGATTTCATCTTCAGCTGTGGCTGAAGTCAGTTCTTGTGTTTCTCTTTCCTTCTGTGATTCTTCTTGATAACAGCAGGTGTTCATCATTAATGATCAATCATCACATAATTATCTTCTCAACTCCAGCACTGCTTCAATTCTACTTGAACACTCTGTAGTGTGGAAACACATGAACACTGAGCAGTGTGGGGACTTTACTGTGAATTATTACATAAATCTGACCTGTTTCATTCACGTATGACTGATGGATATGAATCATGTTACGTTTATTGATTTGTTTATGTTAAAACTATGTAATCTAAATGGATGGAAAATTGTTATGCAATTGAATTACATAAAATGTAAATTGAGACCGAATCATTTTTTTGAGTGTAATAATGTTGGCATTTCATGCAGGGCTGTAAACAGGCAATAATCAGATTACCAGATTACTATAAAGGCTTTTCAGTGGCTGATTTAAAAAAGAAACATCACATTTGGTTCCCAATGCTAAATATGCACCTGTATGGCCTTGATTGATAATGATGATTAATGTCTTTGTGTTTCTCCTCAGATGAGATTTCCGTGAAAATCAGTGAGGAGCTGAAGTTGGACATTCTGTTACCCAATGCTGATAAAGTGGAGCATCAGCCCAAATCCAGCACAGAATGGACGGAGGTTTGGAAAAGAAGCAGCGGGGTTCAGTGCAATCGAATGACTGACTCTGATGGAAACCTCATCATTAAAGAGTTTACGGCCAGTGATGCAGGAACATACAGAGTTCTGGACTTTGAAAGAAACATCTTGATCACAGTGACAGTCACAGGTGAATCTCAGAGGATATGCAGAAATATTATTTTAAAAAGTGGACAGCTGAGGTTTATTCATCATGATTTGCAAAATGATGCTAAACTGTGAGAATAACCTTTAAATATCCTCTACAGAATCTAGTACAGAATTAAAAGGAAAACTGAACTACATGGATGATGACAAACCTAATGGTAAGTAAAACAAAGTAAAATAAGAGGCAATTAACTGCCTTACAAAAAAAAGTTAATCTGTAAATTTAAAAAGGAAATTACTTTTTAAAAATTGTATTCTCTTCCCATCTTCCCCCTCTAGTTGTTTGGTTTTGGACTTCAATTGTTGTATTGCATGCATGTGCATGTTTTTGGTTGTGCTGGTTCTTGAACTGTTTTCGTTTCCTGACATCAAGAAATGTCTGGCTCTGAAAGTGGAACAAGATTCCTACAAAGAGGTCCAAATGCAATAAACAGAATATCAAGCAACGTCATCGGTTAGTTAAAATTTGCTTTCAGAGCCAAAAGACCTGCAGAGAATTCTTTGAAAACGTTTGCAATATATATTTAAATTTACAATACATATGAACACTTGGATTGCATCCCTATACAAAGAGTCTTGTAAGGATGGCTTTCCTGCTAAGACAGAACTCAGGATCAGACACACTGCAATAAAACAACAAAACACACTGCAGAGAAGATCACATACACTGGCTGAGAAAACTTAAAAGATGAGCTGCAAACAATAACTATATGAGCTAGAATTAATAAATTAATTTCATATCTATCTATCTATCTATCTCTCTCTCTCTCTCTCTCTCTCTCTCTCTCTCTCTCTCTCTCTATATATATATATATATATATATATATATATATATATATATATATATATATAAACAGGATTCATAGATGGGATAAGTAACAAATGTTAAATGTGAAACATAGATCATACAGTAAGCATTTTTGGTTTTAAAAGATGTGGTGCAAACATTGAGTATTGCCCAACACTCAAGAGAGAAACATCTAAAAAAAAAAAATAAAGTAAACTTCAAATTATTCAGAACAGAGCAGGAGGGTTAGTGCTTTATTTTCTATTTTGTGACATGAATAGAAAATGATCATGATTGTTGGTGAAGGCTAAATTACATCTACAACTGATGGTATATTTTTATAAGGTTATCAGGTATCATACATCCTGTGGTGCTAAATATTCAGATTAGTGGAAACACCATAAGACTATAACGTAGAAGTACACTTCGGTGATTCGATCAGAGTAATTGTATTCCTGTTTTTATCTTTATTTATTTGTATAGATTTTTGTCTTCATCTACTGCATTTACTTACAAACTAAAGAGCCACTTTGTAAAACTGCATCAAAGATTCAGAACACAGTCTGTGCTGAAATGTGCTGCTCAAACGGTTGAGATCTGTTGAGACTGAAATAACATTAGTCTTCTATATTACCTCGCTGTAAATGTGAAGTTTCTGTTCATTAAATATTTGTAAATCTGGGTTGTCGTTTTAATGTATCCTGGTTTATGATGTCAGTGATTGTTTTTGCAGCTTCATTTTAGCAAATGCCTTTCTTGAACACTTAAACATTACACGTGTCAACATAATAATACGATTGAACTGCATTCTGAGTAAAGTTATATCACTCTTTTAACTCACATTATGACATAAACCAGGAAAATCAGACACCATTTGCGTTTGCAAGCCTCTGTAAAGAAAGTTTATAGGATAAATATTAAGAGTGTCAACATTAACGCGCTAACGCATGCGATTAATCTAAACATTTTTACGCGTTAATATTTTTTTTTACGCAAATGAATCATTTCAGAAGGTTTGACCCCAACTTCTTCCCGTCATCGCAGTGCAAAAGGTCACCTGTCATTGTGTGACGAGGGTACAGTGAACCAGTGTTGGCAGGGTAACAGCACAAGTGCTATTTTGAAAATACAGTCAGGGGAAAAAATTACAGAGCCGTGGGCTGTGGTTTTTTGGGCTACTTTTATAATGTACCACGGCCGCCCAAGGTGTATATAGACAAATACAAATTAAAATAGATCCTTTTACTAATGTGTATTATACTTGGAATGTATACCTGGCAACTTAAGAACGGAGAGGCGGTTGTAACATCAAACAACGTGAGTTTCAGCAGAGCACATGTTAAGGCTTTACACAGCAGAAATAAACATGACAACGGCCACTATAGATTATATAAGATAATAAACACGATTATGATAGGATATTTGTATGTGATTTTCTGGAGTTAAATGTGTACCTCTGAAATGCTAATTTGTGAAGATATAAAAGGCTATAAACAGTATATTTTAACAACAGTAAACGACCAAATTCCACATGTGATCGTAAAAGGAAGTTATTACAAACACTCGATGGTGGTTTGAAGTGAGATCTGAGTAAAAGTGTAATATTAATCTCATAAATTGTCTTATGAAGCATGATACTAATATTAGCTCTAATGCACCTGCAGAACAGGTTCTTCTTCATAATGAATTTTGTCATAATACTTCACGTAAGGTCACAAGAAAATGTTTTGTTGTATTTATGTAGAAATACTTTTGATAATAGTTGGGTAAATGTATACTGGGATTGAAGCGATGTGGCTTGGTAAACGTTTTATTGCCAGTATAAAGGCTGATAATGGCTGAATAAAAACAAAATAATAATGATAAAAGAATAAGAAGGATTATGTCTCATACCTGGTGGAAGTGTGTAAGGTTCTGTTTCCTTAAATTAGTTTGTCATGCATCTTTATTTCAACACATTTACAGGTAAATCCTAGTATTTTAAATTTGTGATTCATCAAGATTAATCACAGTCCATGACTGTGATTAATGAGATTAAATTGTTTTATCGATTGACAGCACTAGTAAATACTATTAATTAACCAATAGTATGTGCATAGAGCTTAATTTGTATAAAAAATGGAATATTTATGATTATAGACTCTCAAATCACTGCATTGTAAGCCAAGTGTCTAAGCTAATGTAGACGTAATGTATGTCCAGCAGGCTATTAAAAACTACATTAGGAAATCATGAGGATTTTTAATGTAATACATCTAGGGAGGGATGCAACACTTGAACTGGCATAATGCTCTTGAAAGAATGTGGGAAGACTTTGTGTTTTAGAGCTTCTGCATTGTGATCTAAAGATATGATATAAACGTTGACATGACATGTGCAGAATTGAGAAGTGATTTTTTTTTTTTTTTAGTGTTATGGCTTCAGATATTCAACTCTAACAGCTTATCTGAGATCAGATTTTACTGTCTGGTCACCCTTCCATCATATTGACTCTCACACCACACAGACCGTTTCACATTACCTTGCACTACAATTCTCATCAGCCATTGCACTGACAACACACACATCTGATTGCACTGATCACACACCCTACATAAACCATGGACTTCCTCTTCCTCTTTGCCGAGTATTGTATGCACTTATCACTCTCTTAGTAATAGCTACTCTACAGAGCCTACTTAGTTGTCATAGTCTTGCCTTGCCTGTTTTTCCTGTTTTGATTCTAGCCCGTGTTTCCTGCATTAACCCTTTGTCTCAGACTCCGTTTGCACCTCTCTTGGATTATAGTTTGTGTACCTGGATTATCTCTCTGCCTTGCCCCATTGGATATTGTTCGCCGATCGTAGACCCACACTTGCCCCTAGATTACTCTTTGTTTTGTCTGTACTGTACCTGTTTGCCATTGCCTGAACCTCGCTTGTCTTGTGACCATGTCTTTGAATAAAGCCCTGCAAATGGATCCGCATGCCTCTCGTCTTGTTGTGCCCGTAACAGACAGCAGCTAAAATGCACAATTGAGTTTACAGTTACAATGTATCTCCTACCATTTGTTTAAAATGATTGTTTATGAAGGCCAAAAGTAAAAGGAAAAAGTGATATAAAGTCATGGGATAGTTGTGACTGGGTATGTTTATGCATAAACCCAGGTAATAATAATAGTAATAATAATCATCATCTCACATTAATTCTATCTTTGTTACTTACTTGGTGGTAAAGAGAAGATAAGTACATTTAACTGAACAGGGCTGGTCACACTTACATATTCTGTTAAACTAAAAAGAGAGAAAAAAGACATTAGTAGGAAACCAGTTACAATTTGAAAGTTAAATTAGACATTTTAAGAAAGAAAGTATTTACCTGTTGAATGTGTATACAGTCTGTGTAGCTGAATGGCTGAGCTCCAGAAAAGTAGTAATCAGCCTTTTATATATATATATATATATATATATATATATATATATATATATATATATATATATATATATATATATATATATATATATATATATATATATATATATATTATGTATATTCAAGCGTAGCCTATTAGGGTTTCACATTAAAACAACACCAAGAACAATGTTGTGTGGATTGGGTACTTTTTTATTGACATGTAATATTGTAGCAAAAATGTCGGTGCTTTTAACAACAGTTATTAGCTGAATAAAAAAAAAAAGACAATTGACAATGAACATGAATACATATGCAAAGAAGTAAAACAAAAAATAGATGTGATGAAGACGAAGTTCCAGTGAAATATCTTCATATGCCTTTAAGTCCATTATTACGGTGTGACTGAGTGACAGTTTATCTGCAGATGAAGAGGTTGTGGGATGTGATGCATCTGAAATACACAACTGAGTTTAGAATTACAGTATGTCCATTTGTTTATGTAAAAACAATTATGTTCACAAAGGCCAAAAGTAGCAAAAAATGGACAGCATGTGAGCCCTTCACAATCTTAAAAGAAAAAAAAAAAGTGATATAAAGTCATGGGATAGCTTTATAAAACCAAGTAATAATTAAAAAAATTCTAACAGTATGGATTATAAATCCATATAAATTCAGTTTAAAAGAGCTGCTCACATGTGACCAAAAAACTAAAAAGAGAAAAGAAAATTTGTTTGGAAACCAGTTAAAATTTTGAACTTAAATTTGTATTTAAATGTAAGAATGAAATCATTTACCTGTTAAGAATGTGTTGACAGTCTGTGTCGTTGTATCACTGAACTCAAGAAAGTCAGTAATGAGGTGCTTTCACAGTTACAGATTTGAAAAACAAAAGGGCGGGAATAAAGAACCCTAAACTCTTAAAAAACCATCAGAAAAAACATTTCAGCATAAAAGGGTTGCATGCTCACATGAAAAATGTACATGTCTAGCTGTATACCTTTACACATTATACACTTATCTACACAAGCATGATTTTATATAACCTGAGTTTAAGAGAAAAAATAAATGCCATCAGTTTATGGCACATAAAGCTTGATTAAATAAAGTGTTTTGAAGGTTAAATGTGCTGTTGAGAGTTCTGATTTAAAAATAAACTGCAGTAAAACTAAGGAATCACACGTGTTGTGCATTTTCTGACAGAAATTCTTATTACCCGCGCTAAACCTTAAACCATAAATGAAGCGTTAGCGTTAGTTCTGGCAGGTCACGTGAGTCAAGCTTGCATCAGCTGATTCTCAGCTGATCGTATCTACCTATAGGAATACAACACCTATCGCGGCATTCCTATATAAGCTCTCTTCCGTATCAATCAGCAGCTTTTTCCGCTTGCTCAGGAGCAAATCAGACGGTGAATTCCATCTCTACGGGAAAGCTTTCAGTCAGGAATTTTCAGGGGTTCATTTCGCACGGAGTCTCACCAGATTCAACAGTTTGTGAACTTGAATGCGAATTCACCGCGATTGATATAAGCTTATAGAATCGGAAGTGACCTGAGCAAGCACTGCTTCTCATAACGATATATCATTGACGTAGACTCAATGCCCGCAATTCATCGCTGAAGTTGTGCTAATGTGACTGCATCAACAACACTTTTACACGAGATCTGCTTTTCCAGCTGGAAGTAAGCAAGATATCAAGGAGGGTTAAAGCATCCACGTAAAAACTGAACACTTAACCCTTTATTCATCACTGAATGTCTTCACGAAGTTAAGCTAAGTTCTATTTCGTTCTCATTGCCTCATGGTATGTTGGCAATTATGCTATCGTCAAATATTGCTCGTTGTTAAAGCAGTTGTTCAGTAACATGTTTGTTTGCTAGGCATGCTGTTGCTTTAGGCTGATTGGTTGTATTTTGTCACGCTGGTGACAATACCCAGTAAACCTACCACAGCGAGGCTTGTTTTTAATATGTTGTTTAAGGCTGTCTGATATGAAACAGGTGCTGCTTAAGACTCATCTATTATTGGGAATTCCGTTTCATTAAACTTATCCTATTTTATTTCTATTTGATATGCCGTTGCTTTAATCAGTGTACCTGTAACGTGCTTGATAGGCTACTTAACAGGCAGTATGTAGATTTGCTACCAAAGGTTATTAATGCTAACGATTAACGTTATCTGGATAAGGGCAACATGCTGTTGCCTAAACGTCGGGTATTGACCATGCTGTACTGCATTAAAGGGGCATGCTGCTCTTCTCAGCTGCTGATTAAAGAAGAGCACCCCTTCGCGGCTTCTCTTCTTAAAGGGCATGCTGCCGCAGTCTACGCTATTTCAGAAGGTCTTTGCTTTAAAGCTGTTAGGGTATTGGGATTTTGCTTGCTTTTAGGGCTTATCTAGTGCTCAGTATCATGTTTGTTGCTAGACCCGCTTGTTTCTTTAAGCTATTGGTTGTACTGCAAGTACTGGTACTTGGTAAATCTGCAACAGTAAGAAGCTAATATTTAACCTGTTGTTTAGGCCATCTGATTGTTCTCGAAATATGCTTGCTGCTTATGGCTCATCTAGTTATTGGGACTGCTATTTCCTTAAGTTTCTCTGACTACTGCTACATGCTTGTTGCAAAGCTATCGAGTGCATTGGTAAGGATTTCTGTCTTCACGCACGTGGGTTGTCAGATTGAAGACGCGTAACATAACGAGCACAATGTCAATGGGAGACGACAACCTGTAAACTGATGAGTTGATCCGAGTTATATGCTGTTTCTATAGAGTTTTTAAATGGATGCTGAAGCTTTTAGGCCAGGTAGAATATGCGATCTCTCTGAACCGTTCATTGCTCGCTTCTATGGCTGCAGTACGTTTGTTTGCTGCAAATTAGGCTGTCATTTTTAGTGAGTCAATTAGCTGTCAATTTTTCTGCATTTTTTTTTTTTTTTTTAGGTATTGCAAAAAGGGGCTTGCTGCTCTTCTTGGCTGCTTATTAAGAAGAGCATCCCTTCGCTGCTACTCTCTTCTGGTAAGGGGCTTGCTGCTCTTCTTGGCTGCTTATAAAGAAGAGCACCCCTTCACTGCCTTCTCCATAAGGGGTTGCTGCCCCAGTCTCTGCTATTTCAGAAGGATATGCTTCTTTCAGAATGCATCAGTTGTGGTTTGGGCGGTTCTGGCCTATCGTTGTGTCGGGGGGTCCGGGCCTATCGTTTGTGTTGGGGGGTTATTATTGTTGCTCTCCCTGCTCATTCATGACAGGCTGCATGGATGGGCAGGGAGTTTTTGCACAGAACAGAACCATACCGCCAAACCAAAACTTTATGCTAAGTATCTTATCTTTTGACGATAGTGGTCCTGACAGAAATGAAGCGTTAGCGTTAGTTCTGGCAGGTCACGTGAGTCAAGCTTGCATCAGCTGATTCTCAGCTGATCGTATCTACCTATAGGAATACAACACCTATCGCGGCATTCCTATATAAGCTCTCTTCCGTATCAATCAGCAGCTTTTTCCGCTTGCTCAGGAGCAAATCACCCTCCTCCATCCCCAACTCCTCCTTTCACACAGTCAGGACTTGTCTTTCTGATATTCCTTGCTGAATCAGACTTAAATACACTTAAATATCATTAAGTACATTAATGATATCTGCTTTGTTCTGTTCTGTTTACCCTAGGGGGGTTATTATTGTTGCTCTCCCTGCTCATTCATGACAGGCTGCATGGATGGGCAGGGAGTTTTTGCACAGAACAGAACCATACCGCCAAACCAAAACTTTATGCTAAGTATCTTATCTTTTGACGATAGTGGTCCTGACAGAACTGCAATTATGTCAAACACACTATCACATTTTCAGAAAAAAAAAGTGTGTGTACATTGCTCATAGAGACATTATGGGCAATAAAAGGGCAGATAAATTAGCCAAAAAAGCTTGGAAAAGATAACATAAATTTGTCTTTCAAGATCAGGAAGGAACAACGGGGCATGTGGTGTAAAGAACAATGTAATGCAAAGAATGGACAGGTAGAACTGTTTCATAATAAAAAACAGGAAATTAATGTCGAGAACATGACATGGTCTTTTGTATACGAGTTAATAAATCCAGAAGATGGCAGCAGTCCTACACTGAGCATGCAAGCATCACCTTAAGAAGAGGAAGTGCTCACTGTGAGATGTGTTCACCTTTACCTGTCACCACTCCCTAAACTTAGTGATTTACGACATTCTGACACTTGGATCAAAAGACTCATACAGCATTTTTACCATGTAAGTGTTTATGCTTTTAAATATAAAGCTAGTGTGTTTTTGTGTTATTATACCAATAGTTTTGCTTCTGTTTGTTTCATAAGCTTTTGTGTCCATTGGACCTTTGGGTTTGACGGATCATTTTGAGCTTTGAGGAATACACTGGAATCATTAATAAAGATTCAGATAATAGGCCTAGTTGGTTTCTTATTCTTATATTTTATCATGTTGTATTCAGAATAAATGAAAGTGAATTTTTTGTAACATTACCCTTCCAGAAAGCATTTTTTCACTGTATTAATAAACTCTTTGTGTTGTGTGTCTGAATCTGTCTCATCTTCTGTATTCTCATCAGGTTCAAATGCTTGGATCTTTTTCTGCTGCTGCTGTTTTGTTTTGTCTATCAAAGCGGTCAGTAACATTTTTGTTAACAAACTGAAACTTTTCAGTATCAGGTAAAGTTATCAAATCTAGTTAACTGTTTATCTGCTGCACCACTAGTATCTCGTCTCTATGGTCAGGTGTGGCAGCGCCCCGACATAGAACTCGATACACATTGAATCAATACTGTTCAAAGAACAGACATAGCAAGCTTTGTTTTCCTCTCCTGAACTCGTCTGAATCACTATTTAAACTCAAAGAATGCTACATTAAAAAGATAGTCCATCTAAACATGAACAATTTGTCATCATTTACTCACCCTCAAGTTGTTTCAAACCTGTATGAGACAAAAGAAGATGTTTTTAAGACCTTTTAACCAAACAGTTGCTGGTTCCCACTGATACAACCGTTTGATTACACTAACATTGTTCACAATGTCTTCTTTCATATTCAACAGAGGAGAGAAACTCATACAGGTTTGAAACAATTTAAGGCTGAGTGAATGATCACAGAAACTGTCTCTTAAAGGTGTGCATTCTATCGTTTGCTTTGTTCCGAAATAGGAGCTTAATTTGTTACAGTGTTGCATTTTCTTTTTGTTTCGGTTCGCGTTCACAAGGCAACATTTCAAAGCGTATCCTGCTAAAATGTATTTATGCAAGTCACATGCGATGCGGGTAGAACTGTCCTCTTATTGGTCCGAGTTCACCTGTAGGCTATACGTCACGTTTCTCTGCGACATCAAGTTATCAAGATGGACTGTTCGCTCTGCGGGCTTATTGTGGCTTTATCTGTAGCTGCTGTGCCACACGCAAATACAACGTGTCTACATCAGATGCGAGCGGCGTGATGCGACGCGACAAAAGACAGATGCCATCAATCAGTGGTGCTGTCTGTGATGTCTATAACTGTCGCGTCCGGTGTAGTCACGGTGTTACTCGAATTCAACAGTCAATTATATTACCCTTATATATATATATATATATATATATATATATATATATATATATATATATTTACTTTTTTTAAAGGAGCTAGGTGTGAAAACGCCCTTATGTATGCACAATTTTTAACTGTCACAATAATGTGACAGAATGTTATTGCCATGTCAATGAAGGTTGTTAAGGTCTATTTTTAACTCCTTAAAAAAAAATATTGATGACAAAATATATAAAAATAGATAAACAAATCAATAAACTTAATGTGATTCATAGCCATCAGTCATACGTGAATGAAACAGGTAAGATTTATGTAATACTTCACAGCAAAGTCCCCACACTGCTCAGTGTTCATGTGTTTCCACACTACAGAGTGTTCAAGTAGAATTGAAGCAGTGCTGGAGTTAACAGTGGCGCCTCCAGAAATTTTTCATAGGGGTGGCCAGATGGGGCCACTTAAAATCTTGGGGTGGCACACCAAAACTATAAACCTTAATTTCAGAATTTTATTCTACTGTTGTAGTAAACTGTCTGAGCGCGCAACATCGGCATGGACGGAGGGGCGGGGGAGAGGGCTGGCTACTGTGGGCGATCGAAGGTCTAGAGTGGCTTGCCTGCCTGGCTGTGCATTAGGGACGAAATGCATAACTGATGCTACTAAAATTTATACTGGCCAGTGGGGTGGCCAGGAGTCGGTGGCCACCCCTGGCCACCCCCTGGCGGCGCCAGTGGGAGTTAAGGAGATAATTATGTGATGATTGATCATTAATGATGAACATGTAACCCGGGTAACCCAGGCTACCAGTGAGAATGTAATGAAAAACAATAATAGATATAAGTTTAGAGAGAATCATAAAGAAATTAAATGTGGTGATGAGCTCTTTAAGAGCTAGTAGCAGCAGTGAACTAAGCCCCGCCTATCTGCTACTTGCTGAATGCGCGAGAAAGCTCTCGGTTTGCTAGAGAGAGCGGGAGACAGTGAGACGAGGCAGCCACACGGAGCGATCTACAAACCCTTCCATGTAAGTGATCAATTTAGAGATAAGTGATCGAATACAACAGGAAAACAGGATTTCTGATCTGATGCTATAACATGAAGGAGCTGTTGCCGGAGTAAGAAGCGGATGAGCGAGGACTTGTGAAACAGATCGATGCAGGCCCACGGAGCATCAAAGTGCCACATATGAACTTCTTTGTTGAAAATATATCAATTTCTCGCCTTGGTGAGTTACAGTTCAAGCAATAACGTGATATTTACGCGAGGAAAGTGCCGCGACTCTGATAGAGAATCGGTACGAGGTGTTTATATAGGCCGTGCCAGCTTAAGTTGATGAAACATGGGCTAAAGCTAACGCACGTGTGAAAATGCTAATGAGCTAACAAAGTATCATAAAGTATAGTATGTGTCAATGTGTTCAATAAGTGTCAAAGTGTTGAGTTAATGTGTTATTTGAAGTGCATACATGTAATTTGATGATGAAATTGTTTAAACCGAAGATTAATTATTGTTCTGCCTTGTTTCTACAAGGCTGGGTTTCTTTGTGAGATTCAAGTTCTTCCATGACGAGTTTCCTGATTCATGCTGGACGCACGAGGTGCAATTTGTATATGGCGAGCCACCCACGGAACTGTTTCGTCTGAACTGTGTTTTTGAGCCATCAAACTGGTAGGAGGATTCTTTCTTTTACCTTTGGACAAACGGGACTCGGACTCATTGAGATCATCTTGTTTTTCTATTTTCCTTTTTGATTTCTCAACGGAAGATATTAACTGTTCCTGAATTATTGTAAAAGAATCTACAGTTTCTGAACTCATCTATTCAATTCATGAACTCAGGTTAACTGGATTAATCTATCCAATGTGAATCAGAGGCTCAGGATTTAAGACTATTGAGTTTTGAGGAGAACATGGTTCATTTTTCAACTGAAAGTGGAAATTCAGAACTTCATTTTGTATATTGAATCTATATTGTATATTGTTTATTTGATCACATTTTGGGGTGTTCAAGTTATTGAGCACAATATTTTGTTTGGAAACAGTCTATTTTCTTCTTTAATTGTGTTACAAGAAATCTGACACAGTGTTGAATTTTTGCAAAAGCTTTATTTTATTCTTTTATTGTGCATAAGTGTATGAGAATCTGTTCCAGCTGAGTTGAAAGTGTTCAAACTGCTTAGTCCACGTACCTGTAAAACCCCAACAAGAGTGTGGATATTGTAATTTATTGTACTTCAATTAACCGTTTACCTATGTGATTCACACATTTTGAGCAAAAAGCTGAGAGTACATCTTTTCCGAATACAAAATCAAACTGAATCAGAAAACAAGACTTTGTGTTGATTGTTCACTCACCTGCTGTGCTGTCTTCCTCTCTCCAGTAGTCACACCTTTCTTCTGATTAATTGGCCCATATTGAACGTTACGTTAGTGTGACACGCTAGACACGTGATACGCTACAATTCTTGGCGAGCCAGCCAGGAGAGAGGACGCAGCAGCTACTGAGGTGAATAATCGTTTAAATAAGCACATACAGTGAGCTAGGCAAAAAATGGATGTTTTGGAACGTGAAAATGTCAATGTGCAAAATGCAGTGATTGTCAGTGGCATAACGCTAACTGAACTAGATGAAGCTGTAGAAGCATATCTGCAGAAGTTCGGCTCTATTCGCCAAAAATTACTAATTGATGACCCACGCTCTGAGTTTCATCGTAATGCAGTAATAGAGTTTTTGTGCAACTCTGCCATGTCCAACCTTGAGCCTCAGTTACCCGCGACCATCGAAAGTCCCACTGATGCAGACACAGTGTTCTATGTGCGCACCCTGAGTAGTGTATACACTCCTACCGCTAGTAGTGCCACCACAGTGTACTTGGAGAAATTGCAGGCAATAGCGAATGCTAATGGAGAATCCCTTCAGGATGTGCTCCAACGAGAGTTGAATAAGATGAGTGAAATTAGAACTTCAGTCGATGCGTCGTCCAGAACAGAGCCTGAGATAGAGCACCACCCTTGTAAGTCAAGTTTTCTGACGCATGGCACTAGCACTCCTCAGCATCCAGTGAGCAAATCACCACCTCTACAGGGAACGGAATTTGCTGCAGAGACATTGGCTCACCCACCGAAGAATAATGAATCCAAAAACCCAGCCAAGGGAGCCATGGGCGCTGCATCACCGCACTGCTCAAGAGACCTTGATGACAGCACTACTGAGACAGTATCATTGAAATTGCCTATGACTGCTGCGCACCCTCCAGGTATTCAGAGGGTAGTAATGGAACATGTTATAAGAATGAATGACTCCCTGTCTCCACACAATGCTCCGTTTCGCCTAAGAGCTTTCTCTGGAAGGAGCCCCCGTCCAAGCAATGAGCCTGATTTTGACACCTGGCGAGCAAGTGTTGACTACCTGTTGAATGATCCATCCCTTACCGATTCACACAAGACGCGGAAAATTCTAGATAGCCTGTTACCACCTGCTTCAGATATCATTAAACATGTGAACCCAACCGCTCCATCGTCAGAGTGCCTTAAACTGCTAGAGTCCGTCTATGGCTCAGTGGAGGACGGAGACGAATTATTAGCTAAGTTTATAAGCACCCTGCAGAATCCTGGTGAAAAATCATCTGCCTACCTCCACAGATTGCACGTGATCCTGAGTGCTACCATCAGACGTGGAGGTGTTGCGGAGGGTGAACGAGACCGTTGTCTGCTGAAGCAGTTCTGCCGTGGCTGCTGGGACAACACCTTGATAGCTGACCTGCAGCTTGAAAAGGGGAAAGCAGACCCACCTCCTTTTGCTGTATTAGCAATACGCATTCGCACAGCTGAGGATAAGCAAACCTCTAAGGAGGAGAGAATGAGAAAGCATTTGGGTGTGAGCAAGTATCCATCAGCTCCCCTTAAACTGAGGATGGCAACACACCAACAGTCTGTTTATCCATCTAGCACATTTGAAGAGGATGTTGTCGAGACTTCAGCTCCTAGCAATGAAAAGCAGAAAGCACCAAAGCAGAAAGGCAAGGTCCAGTGTCCTGACATGTCAGAAGTGGGCATTTTAAGGAAGGAAATAGCTGGCCTTCAAAGTCAAATCGCAGCTATCAAAGCAGACACTAGGAAAAAAGAAGGGAAATGTACTGAGGCAAATGAGATTGAGGAGTTGAAAAAACAGATAGCGGAGCTTAAAGTTCAAGTTGTTGCTTCTGGTGCACAGAGAAACCAACCTGAGAGATCCCCTCAATTGAGAAGCAGTCTGAGCAGATCAAATTTCAATGAAGTCAGCAGAAAGGAGAATGAAAGACCAAGGTACACTGAGACGAGATCCAACCGCCCTCGGCCATGGTACTGCTTCCGCTGTGGAGACGATGGTCACCTAGCCGCCAATTGTGAGAATGCACCAGATCCGTCTAGAGTTGAGGAGAAGAGGCAAAAGTTGAAGGAGAGACAAGCTGAGTGGGATCTTCACAATGGAATTGCAGCGGTGCCTTTAAATTAAAAGCAGTCTCTGTCACAGGGCGGATGGGGACTGAAAGGGAGAAACAAAGCCCTAAGCAGCGACAAGTCTTTAATAAGCACGTTGGTGCTAGAAATTCTTTGAAGTTACCAGATGGATTAATAGGAATGAGATGCACTGCACAAGTCGGAGTCGAAGGGAAGGAAGTAAACTGCCTGTTAGACACAGGATCTCAAGTCACGACAGTCCCTCTGTCCTTCTACAACAGTCACCTGTCGCACCATCCTATGCAACCATTGGATCACCTGTTGGAAGTTGAAGGAGCAAATGGCCAGGCTGTTCCCTACCTGGGATATGTCGAATTAACTCTGAAGTTTCCTCAAGAGTTTCTAGGAACAGAGGCTGAAGTTCCGACGTTGGCCCTAATAGTCCCAGACCTGACACATCTGCCCCAGGTCCTCGTTGGCACTAACACTTTGGATATTTTGTATGCCGATTACGTGCGAGGAACCACACTCAAAGCCAAGTCGTGTTACCATGGATATCAAGCTGTGATAAGAGTCCTAGAGGCAAGGCGGCAACAAGCCAGTGCGAGTGTCTTGGGCCAAGTAAAAGTGAAGGGAGGCATGCCTGAAGTGGTAACGGCTGGAAGCACAGTGGTTCTAAATGGGTGTGTCAACATCGTCGGGCCACTGTCAGAGACCTGGGTGACCGTAGAGCCATCAGCTTCATCATCTTTGCCTGGCGGACTGCTAGTGGCTAGTTGTTTGCATTCACTACCTCCAAAGCGCAACATTCAGATACCAGTAGTGTTGAAGAACGAGACCCAAGTTGATTTAACAATCCCTCCTAGAGCAGTGTTGGCTGAAGTGCACACTGTCCAAAGTGTGATTGAGAGAAGAAACCCTGTGAGTACCCCTGTGCGCAAAGATGTGAGTCCTGCACAAGTTAAGATCGTCCCTGACTTTGGTGACTCTCCCTTATCAAGTGAATGGAAGGAAAGAATAACTGATCTAGTGAGCTCCATGCCAGATGTATTCGCACTGCACGATTTGGATTACGGCCACACTGATAAGGTAAAACACCACATCAATCTCAGTGACAACACACCCTTCAAGCAGAGGCCTAGGCCTATCCATCCCCAAGACGTCGATGCAGTAAGAAGGCATCTCAAAGAACTCCTCGATGCAGGTGTCATTAGGGAATCGGAATCACCCTTTGCCTCTCCGATAGTAGTAGTAAAGAAAAAGAACAATGATGTACGTCTCTGCATTGACTTTAGGAAGTTGAATTCACAGACCATAAAAGACGCGTACGCTCTGCCAAATTTGGAAGAAGCCTTCTCAGTTCTATCTGGCTCCAAATGGTTTTCAGTCCTTGACTTAAAATCAGGCTTCTATCAGATCGAGATGGAAGAGGCTGATAAACAGAAAACAGCATTTGTTTGTCCTTTGGGGTTCTATGAATTCAACCGAATGCCACAAGGGGTCACAAATGCGCCGAGTTCATTTCAAAGATTAATGGAGCGGTGCATGGGCGATCTTAACAGGAGAGAAGTATTGGTCTTCATTGACGACCTTATAGTCTTTTCTGAAACTCTAGAGGAACACGAAGCTAGACTCATGCAAGTCTTGAGGCGTCTGAGAGAGTACGGATTGAAGCTTTCCCCCACGAAATGCAAGTTCTTCCAGACGTCGGTCCGATATCTAGGCCATATAGTATCTCAGAATGGGGTAGAGACGGATCCGGCCAAGATTGAAGCTCTCAAGACCTGGCCAAGGCCCAGAAACCTCAAAGAACTCAAATCTTTTCTTGGGTTTGCGGGATACTACAGGAGGTTCGTCCAAGACTTTTCTAAGATCACAAGACCTCTTAACGACCTTACTATTGGATATCCCCCTCTGCAGAAAACCCAGAGGCAAGACCCAAAGAAAAGTACACAGTACCGGGATCCTAAGGAGCAGTTTGGGGACCGGTGGACCCAGGAATGCCAGCGGGTCTTCGATACCGTCATAGAGAAGCTGACTTCAGCTCCTGTCCTCGGATTTGCCAACCCCAGACTTCCCTATGTGTTGACCACGGACGCAAGCACCACTGGACTTGGGGCTGCCCTTTATCAAGAGCAAGAGGGTCAGATGAGAGTAATTGCCTTTGCGAGCAGGGGGCTAACCAAAAGTGAAACAAAGTATCCCGCACACAAATTGGAGTTTCTCGCGCTCAAGTGGGCGGTCACTTCAAAATTTAGTGACTATCTGTATGGAGGAGAGTTCACTGTAATAACGGACAGCAATCCACTCACCTATATCTTAACATCTGCAAGGCTTGACGTGACCAGCTATAGGTGGCTGTCCAGCCTGTCGACATTTAATTTCAAGATCCAATATCGTGCAGGCAAGCGAAACCTAGATGCAGATGGACTCTCAAGACGTCCTCATGACAGACCTGTGGATGATTTTGTCTTCCAAAAAGAGTGTGAAAGAATCAAGCAATTCACTCTTCACCATTTAGAAGAATTGGAACAGCCAACAATTCTGCCGGCAGCAGTGAAAGCCCTTTGTGAGAAACACCAAGTGTATCAGGGCTGTGACGATCCTGACCTGTCATGTTTCCAGCCCACTGTGTTCGAGTCACTGTGCGTTAATGCTAGTGCAATACCCCTGGAATTCCAGCAGGAGGACGACCATGGTCTTCCGATTCTTCCCCAAGCATCTGACGAGGAGTTGAGGGAATGTCAAAGAGCTGATCCAGCGCTCAAAGAGGTCCTTAAGTACTTTGAATCCGGGAAAAAACCTGAAGGAAAAATAGAGCCTGTAGAGGTAGCCTTATGGCTGAGGGAGTGGAACAGATTGGAGTTCAAGAATGGGGTGTTATTTAGAAGGAGACAAGATCAAGGAGGTGTGCTGTATCAGTTGGCGTTACCTGTAGATCTTCGGAAGATGGTCTTGACAAGCTTGCATGATGACATGGGCCATCTTGGAATTGAGAGGACCCTGGACTTGGCTAGGTCCCGGTTTTACTGGCCAAGGATGGCAATAACTGTGGAGGAGAAGATAAAGGCCTGTGAGCGCTGCGTGAGACGGAAGGCCCCCCCTGAGCGTGCTGCACCCCTGGTGAACATAGTGACCAGCAGACCCCTCGAGCTAGTCTGCATGGACTTTCTGTCGCTGGAGCCCGATCGGAGCAATATTAAGGATATTCTAGTTATCACCGATCATTTCACCAGGTATGCTGTGGCAATACCCACCAGAAACCAGAAGGCTCAAACCGTGGCCAAATGCCTTTGGGATAACTTCCTCGTCCATTACGGGTTTCCTGAAAAGCTCCTCAGTGATCAGGGCCCCGACTTCGAGTCAAAGTTGATCAAGGAACTATGTGGTATAGCGGGAATCCGTAAAGTGAGGACGACACCTTACCATCCCCGGGGCAACCCTGTTGAGCGCTTTAACAGGACGCTGCTTCAGATGTTAGGGACCCTGGATGAGAAAGGAAAGGCTTGCTGGAAGGACTTTGTGAAACCGTTAGTCCACGCATATAATTGCACTCGTAATGACTCGACGGGATTCTCACCTTACGAGCTGATGTTCGGAAGGCAGCCCCGGCTACCAGTCGATCTGGCCTTCGGTTTACCCGCTGATAAGTCGTCCCCATCTCACTCAAGTTATGTCAGGAATTTGAAGGATCGCCTGCAGGAGAGCTACAGGGTGGCAAGTGAGAACGCCTCAAAAGTGGCAAAACGTAATAAGAAGAGATTCGACGAGCGAGTGGTCTCTTCATCCCTTGAAATCGGAGATCGGGTCCTTGTAAGGAACGTCAAGCTGAGGGGAAAGCATAAGTTGGCAGATAAGTGGGAGAGAAAGGTTTACATCGTGATCAAGAAAGCTGTTGACTTACCAGTCTATACCATTCAACCAGAGGGCGAGGATGGGCCTCTTCGCACGTTGCACCGAGACTTGCTATTACCATGTGGATTCCTACGAGACAACGCACCTGAGGAACCAGTAAGACCAAAGACACCTCGCAGGCCTAGAACTCGAGCCAACCCTGGTACAGAAGATCCTGAATGTGTGACTGAGGATTCTGAATTGGAAAATGATAGTATGGATTATCACACACCCAGGTACTTGCCAAGTGTTGAAGATAGGATTCTCTCCAATTCTGAACCTCAGAAGCAGTCAAGTGGAGGAGTGACAGCAGAAGTTTCTCCTGAAATGAGAACTGCGATTAATACAGACCATGAGCAACCTACTACAGTGAAGTCACAAGTGAACTTACCTGACTTACCTGACGCTGGGAAGGGAAGTCCGCTGGATGAGCCTGAGGGAGAAGATAAACAGGTGATGGATCTTGTAGAAGCAGATATGTTGAGTGACTTATCTGTGGGAGATGACCCAGGACTAGTGGAGCAGAGAGAGGAATCAGATGAACCAGCATCTAAGATCTCCAGTGCGGATGATAGGACTGATGTCCTGCCGCAAGACAATGTTGTTGATCAGAGAAACCATCAGAGTGACCAGACAGTGATTGACCAGGTTGGAGAAAGTGTTCTGAGGCGTTCGCAAAGGCGCCATGAGCCACCAAAAAGGCTACAGTACTCTCAATTAGGTAATCCCCTTTCCCTGGTCATACAGTCCTTACTGCAGGGACTCAGTACAGCATTCACTGCATCACTGGAGGAGTCTGACTGCCTGGAGGAGTCTAAAGTCTCTCCGGAAATGAAAATTGGATGTCCCTCTGCTGTGATTTCGCAGCCTGGAAGATGCAGTGGGACCTGCATATCTTCAAGGCGGGGAGAATGTAACCCGGGTAACCCAGGCTACCAGTGAGAATGTAATGAAAAACAATAATAGATATAAGTTTAGAGAGAATCATAAAGAAATTAAATGTGGTGATGAGCTCTTTAAGAGCTAGTAGCAGCAGTGAACTAAGCCCCGCCTATCTGCTACTTGCTGAATGCGCGAGAAAGCTCTCGGTTTGCTAGAGAGAGCGGGAGACAGTGAGACGAGGCAGCCACACGGAGCGATCTACAAACCCTTCCATGTAAGTGATCAATTTAGAGATAAGTGATCGAATACAACAGGAAAACAGGATTTCTGATCTGATGCTATAACATGAAGGAGCTGTTGCCGGAGTAAGAAGCGGATGAGCGAGGACTTGTGAAACAGATCGATGCAGGCCCACGGAGCATCAAAGTGCCACATATGAACTTCTTTGTTGAAAATATATCAATTTCTCGCCTTGGTGAGTTACAGTTCAAGCAATAACGTGATATTTACGCGAGGAAAGTGCCGCGACTCTGATAGAGAATCGGTACGAGGTGTTTATATAGGCCGTGCCAGCTTAAGTTGATGAAACATGGGCTAAAGCTAACGCACGTGTGAAAATGCTAATGAGCTAACAAAGTATCATAAAGTATAGTATGTGTCAATGTGTTCAATAAGTGTCAAAGTGTTGAGTTAATGTGTTATTTGAAGTGCATACATGTAATTTGATGATGAAATTGTTTAAACCGAAGATTAATTATTGTTCTGCCTTGTTTCTACAAGGCTGGGTTTCTTTGTGAGATTCAAGTTCTTCCATGACGAGTTTCCTGATTCATGCTGGACGCACGAGGTGCAATTTGTATATGGCGAGCCACCCACGGAACTGTTTCGTCTGAACTGTGTTTTTGAGCCATCAAACTGGTAGGAGGATTCTTTCTTTTACCTTTGGACAAACGGGACTCGGACTCATTGAGATCATCTTGTTTTTCTATTTTCCTTTTTGATTTCTCAACGGAAGATATTAACTGTTCCTGAATTATTGTAAAAGAATCTACAGTTTCTGAACTCATCTATTCAATCCATGAACTCAGGTTAACTGGATTAATCTATCCAATGTGAATCAGAGGCTCAGGATTTAAGACTATTGAGTTTTGAGGAGAACATGGTTCATTTTTCAACTGAAAGTGGAAATTCAGAACTTCATTTTGTATATTGAATCTATATTGTATATTGTTTATTTGATCACATTTTGGGGTGTTCAAGTTATTGAGCACAATATTTTGTTTGGAAACAGTCTATTTTCTTCTTTAATTGTGTTACAAGAAATCTGACACAGTGTTGAATTTTTGCAAAAGCTTTATTTTATTCTTTTATTGTGCATAAGTGTATGAGAATCTGTTCCAGCTGAGTTGAAAGTGTTCAAACTGCTTAGTCCACGTACCTGTAAAACCCCAACAAGAGTGTGGATATTGTAATTTATTGTACTTCAATTAACCGTTTACCTATGTGATTCACACATTTTGAGCAAAAAGCTGAGAGTACATCTTTTCCGAATACAAAATCAAACTGAATCAGAAAACAAGACTTTGTGTTGATTGTTCACTCACCTGCTGTGCTGTCTTCCTCTCTCCAGTAGTCACACCTTTCTTCTGATTAATTGGCCCATATTGAACGTTACGTTAGTGTGACACGCTAGACACGTGATACGCTACAAACACCTGCTGTTATCAAGAAGAATCACTGAAGGAAAGAGAAACACAAGAACTACAACTGACTTCAGACACAGACGAAGATCAAATCAACTGAAATAAAAGAAGACATTAAATCTCTCAAGATCTGATTAAACAGCTTCACAAACAGCATCAGATTGACTTTATTTCTGTCAGACTCCTAGAGAAGCTCTTATTGAGAATTAACAGAGGTTTAGATGCTTTATTGTTTTGTTTGAAATCACCATCAAAGTATGGAATGCCAAACCTGCCATATTTAGAAATAAATAAATAAATGTATAAGAAATGTAAAAAAGCAAAAATAAATAAATAAATATATAAATAAATGTACAAAGAAAAGTAAAAAAGCACAAATAAATAATTATTTATAATTTTATTTCCTTATTTATGTATTTCTTCATTTTTTCCACATTTATTTATTTATTTATTTATTTTCACATTTATTTATTCATTTACGTATTTATTTCTTTATTTCTTTATTTCCACATTTATATATTTCCACATTTATTTATTTATACATTTATTTATTTTCACATTTATTTATTTATACATTTCTTTGTCCGCAGGGTAATGAGGAGGGCGTGTTTTACGTCAGGAAAAGCAATCGAGCCAGAGTAGTCGAGGGGTAAGCTTGAGGCCACAGTGACACCTTGTGGTGCCCAAACGAAGTACAAGAAGTGTAGCCTACATGACGCGCCTGTTGATAGTGTGGGATGAATGACTTAGACGGGCGATATGACAAAATCTTATATCACCGTTATTATTTCAGTTTCACGTGGGGGGTTGTTTCGGCTGGGACGCCTATCTGTGATCGCGTGCATTTGCTGAAGCTCGCGAAAGCGTGCAATCGCTCTCTTATGCGCGCTGTTTGTTTAGGTTTCACTTTCAAAGCATACAAGGCATGTTCCCGATATTCAGAATAGAAGGAGGTTACTGTAGAAGATTGGTCGCCTCGCGCCTCTTCCCGTGTGGACAGTCACCGCATCAACTGATTATAATGAGTTCTCTTGTTGTAGACACGGCTTTAGATACGGATTAATCACACGTTTTAGGCTGGAAATATCCAGAATTAGGTCAAACAAGAGGTGTCCATGGGAATGGACCTAGTGAAACACACACGACATGCATTGAACACACAAGCATCATGCTCATCCAAACAGTGCCTGTCGTGTGCCCTCAGTTTTTTGAGCTAAATGCATTTTTTTAAAGTAACCAAAAACCAAAAACAACATTGACAGCATCAGAAACAAACCTGTAAACTGATGTCCAGGGGCATTTAAAAAAAAAATATATATATATGTATATATATAATTCCAATCGATAAACAATCGATAAAAATAATAAAGGGCTGTTAATAGTAAAAATCCAATCCGTGTCAACAAAAGCCATCAGAGACATCATTACTGAATGCATTTACACTGCAATAAGCCTACAAATGCATAAAATGTTATGAAATTAATGTTTTAAATTTTAAAGGCAGAAATATGTCAATGTCAATCAATTAAACGATACGTTTAATATGAAACTAAAACAGACACTAGGTGGCGCCAAGTCACTGTTTTAACGAGTGAGTTCAATCCATTCAGCTGATTCCTTCAAATAGGTTTCGCTGATTACGAAAACACCACTACTGTCGCGGTTCAGCTGTGGATTTGTTTCTGTGATCATTATATGTAGGCCTAAGGTCACGTGTTATTTAAAGAAATAAAACATATTTTCATGATAAAATTATCAAAAAGATGGCAGGTAGGGTAGGGGACATGTTCGGCGAACACGACTTCTTATGTTGAGAGAACAACATTTATTTCTCGTGGCCATGCGTTTAATGCACGAACCTTTTATTAAACATTTTATTAATTTATTCAGGTTGCTATGGTCACGCAGGTTCGTGCCTTAAACGCATGGTCACGAGAAATAAATGTTGTTTTACTACTCTGGCTCAATTGCTTTTCCTGACGTAAAACACGCCCTCCTCATTACCAAACAGACAAAGAAATGTATAAATAAATAAATGTGAAAATAAATAAATGTATAAATAAATAAATGTGGAAATAAATAAATGTATAAATAAAGAAATGTGGAAATAAAGAAATAAATACGTAAATAAATAAATAAATGTAAAAAATAAAAGTGGAAATAAATGTATAAATAAATAAATAAATAAATAAATAAATAAATAAATGTGGAAAAAAATTAAGAAATACATAAATAAGAAAATACATTTATAAATAATTATTTATTTGTGCTTTGTTACTTTTCGTTCTACATTTATTTATATATTTATTTATAAATTTTTGCTTTTTTACATTTCTTTGTACATTTATTTATTTATTTATTTCTAAATATGGCAGGTTTGGCATTCCATATCAAATAGACCAGTGTTTCCTTTTGTTGGGCTCTTGACCCTTGACATTTTGGTGTTAATATTACACTGGTTGCTATAATTGTGTGTTTATATAAAACACACTTAGCTTAGCCAGCGAAGCCAAGTTGTGGGCAAATGATCCACTTCCTTGTTTCAAGTCCAATATCTGATTATATGGATGTTGTATTGCTTTAGAATTTTTTTAATAGCATCAGATCCTGCAGTATTATAAGTATTAGAGAATTTGAATAATTTACAAATCACTTTGTGCACAAAAATGTTTCATCAATTGCAACACAAAGACAACAGACATCAAGAATCAGCGTATGATTCTCAACAATGGTGACAGTCAAGAAAATATTCAGATAAAACTCTGAACATCATAAATCAAGCTACTAAAAGTCACAACTATAACAGCATACGTAAAATAAAATAGTAAGAATAAAAGAAAATAATCAGACAGTTCAGCTGCATTGTTTATTCATGCTGCAATGCATGCTGGGATAAGTGGGAGAGTCTTGTACTATGGTGTTACCCAGCATGCATTGCAACATGAAGCATTTTGTTGACTGTCACCATTGTTGAGATTCATATGCTGATTCTTGATGTCTGTGGTCTTTGTAATGCTACAGATGAAAACATTTTGTATCCAAATGATTTGTAAATTATTCAAACAATCTGATTTTACAATACTGCTAGACCTGAAGCTACAAAAAAAAAAAAAAAAAAAACTGAAGCGATACAATATACATTTACAAAAAGACATTGGACTTAAAATTCGGTCAGCGGATCATCTACCCACAACTCCTTTTTCACTTGGCTTTGCTGGTTAAGCTAAGTGTGTTTTATATAAACACAATTAAAGCAACCAGCGTAATATTAACATCAAAATGTCAAGGGTCAAGAGCCCAGAGCCCAACAAAAGGTAACACTGATTTATTTGACGGTGATTTCAAACAAAACAATAAAACATCTAAACCTCTGTTAATTCTCAATAAGAGCTTCTCTAGAAGTCTGACAGAAATAAAGTCAATCTTATGCTGTTTGTGGAGCTGTTTAATCAGATCTTGAGAGATTTAATGTCTTTTGTTTCATTCACGTATGACTGATGGATATGAATCACATTAAGTTTATTGATTTGTTTATGTTAAAACTATGTAATCTAAATGGATGGAAAATTGTTATGCAATTGAATTACATAAAATGTAAATTTAGACCGAATCATTTTTTTGAGTGTAGGCACCAGCCTATGTTTACGGCAATCATAAAATTACCCGATACCCTCTGAAATACACATGCATTATTTTCAGTGTCAACAGTCAAATGCAAAGAATGCTCACAGAGTAAAAATATTTACTCCACGAACATGGAAAAAAAGCCATAGTAATGGAATTTATCTACCTGTTGTCTGCAGTGTTCTTTTCTCAGCCTTCATGATAAAACACTGCAAGTTGTCATAATAGGAGATTTAGTCAGATTTTCATGCTCTTTTAATGGCATAAATTGTGCGTTTACATTCCATCTGTCACCATGAAACCCACGACACACAACAAAAACAGCTCCGAACACGGCGTCCTCATTCACCGGTTGTTGATGTTTGTAAATGCTGCGAATAAAGACGCTATTATCGGCCGCTTCAGAGTTCCTGCTGTCGGTGTGAATGCAACCAGAAAACAGCTCGATGGGGAAATTGGTTCCCTGAATGACGCTGCTGGCTAGACTAAAAACTAAGCTCTTATAAGTGCGAAAGCGCTTGGTCAGGAGCTGCTACTGGTAGCCTTTATTCATATCGCAGCATTTGACTATGCAGTTCAAATCTGTTTCATAAGATGAACAGTTCTGAACTCTGCGCAAAGTGAGAATAATCAGCTGTTTTTTTATTTGAGTTTATTTATTTATTTTCATTTATTTAGATCATGATTGAAACAACATTGTTAATCTGAAATATTTACAGTCATTTCTAATTATGCTAAATATTGGAGAAACTACACCTCATTTCACAGTTGAATCCATTTGAATATGTGGTGAAACGCCTCGAGCAAAAGAAAAGCTGACTAAAATAACTCTACTAGAATATTTTATGATTATCTTGATTACAGAGAATAAACAGAAGCACCACTTGTATTTTTCGGTACTGATTCTTTGTATGGAATAAATCTGAATTTGCAGGAATCCTCCCTGCAGGAAACTACCTCATATCTGTGAGAGGAAAAAAGGGAGGCAGCGTCACCCTGCCATGTGAATTTGAAGCCAAAAAAATTTCTGATATTAGTTTAAACAGTCTGTCAAAAAACATCCCTGTCTGTCAGAAGAAAAAATGTAGTGGACGTCTATTTAAACAAGGGAACTGTGACATTATCATCAAGGATCTGAGCTTCAGTGATGCTGGGACGTATATTTTGCATATCTATTACCGTAACGATCAGACAGAGCTGGAGCGACAGATCAGGACATACCAACTTCATATTCATGGTAAAGTCAAAACTGATCAAACCATCAGCGTGTGTTTTCTGGTTTTTTTCTAGTAATTGTATAGTTTTGCATGTAAGCAGCAGAGACTCAATTGGACAAGCTTAATATTTACATTATGGTCACCAACAGGCTTTTCAATAGATGATTTGCAAAATGATTACATTCTGCCAGTGCTGAATAATTGATTCATTGACACCATTATAATGTATGTTTTTCTGTTTCTGCTCAGATGAGATTTCTGTGAAAATCGGTGAGGAGCTGAAGCTGGATGTTTTGTTGTTAAATGCTGATAAAGTGCAGCATGAGAGCAGAAGAAGCACAGGGTGGAAGGAGGTTTGGAGCAGAAGCGACGGGGTCTGGAGTGATCGACTCACCAACAGAGATGGGAATTTGGTCATTAATGAGTTTGCAGCCAGTGACGCAGGAACATATACAGTTCTGGACTCAGAGGGAGAACTCTTGATTACAGTGACTGTCAAAGGTGAGAGAAGCTCAGTGAATATGTGGAAACAATACTCTTTTTTATTATGAGTTTTTCTCATTCAAACTGTAAACCGAACTGTATGCTAAACTGTATGATTACCTTTTATTATCTTCTACAGCATCTGGCTCAGCGAGAAAACACGAAGGTAACACAGAAGAACAGTAAATTCGAGAGGCATTGAGAGCTTTAAAAACATTTCAACAAAGAGTTTAACCATGTAAATTGTGATTTGTGGTCTCTCCTCAGCTCCCAGCCGTCCTGATCCAGGACATTGGAGTTTGTCAAAGAAACTAACTGTGCTTTTTGTGATTTGGGGGGTTATAGTGGTTCTAACAATTCTGATTGTGTTTTGGGTTTCTACGATTGAACCGATATCTACAGTTTTTTTGTAATTTGCCGTCAGTCCCAACAGATCTCTATCAACATATTTCTGAAATATATTTTACATTTTCAGTACATATGACCATTTGGGCTGCACCCCTACACCAGGACTTTGTTTGTTAACTGTGAGCTACTTAAAGATCTGGAGTGTGTTTCCCATACAATGACATTACTCGCTGTTTAACTAACAGTCATGGAGATAGTTCACCCAAAAATGAAAATGCTGTCATTAATTACTCACTCTCATGTTGTTCCAAACCTGTAAGACCTTCATTCATCTTCAGAACACAAATCAAGATATATTTTAATGAAATCCAAGAGCGTTCTGACTCTCCACAGACAAAGCAACTGAAATGTTCAAGGCCCAGAAAGGCAGCAAGGACATCGGTAAAACAGTCCATAGTGGTTCAACTGTAATTTTAAGAAGCTACAAGAATACTTTTTGTGTGCAAAGAAAACAAAAATAACGATTTATTCAACAATTCTTCTCTCCTGAGTCACCCTTTTGCCTCCATTATGGAGAGTACTGCAACGTATGCGCGTGCTTTCCTCTGCTTGTAAACAAGGCCCAGCGCTACGTCAAATCTACGTCAGTGTTCTACGTCAGCAGCACCACATGCATGTGCCGTGATACTCTCCATAATGGAGGCAAAGGGTGACTCGGGGGAGAAGAATTTATTCGGTTTAACTTAATTTCTCAGAGATGCTACCATAACAAACTTGACCTTTGGAGACTCGCTATTTTTGTTTCCTGTCATTTTGTTGTATGTAATGTTTGATTCATCGCACGTTCTTACGTCACACTCCAAGGTTATCAAGTATCATACTTTCTTCTTTGAAAAGTTTGTATATCTTCATTTTATACATGACTATAAAACACATCAAGTGAGTCAAGCTCAACTCTTTTTAGTATGTCCACAAACAGATTTGATGAAACTGATTGACTGTGCTTTATCAAGGTTCTGCTGCTTGAAATATGGTTCCCATAAGAAAAAGTAAAAGTGCATATGTGTTTAAAAGACTATGTAAAGATATGCTTACGATGTGCTGCTACTTTAAATGATTAAATTATTTATTTTGTACTTAAATTATTTAAGTTTGTACTGTGGTGCTAAATATTCATACTAATGGAAACACCATAAGACTATAATGTACACTCTTAAGAAAAATGGTTATTTGGCTTGCAACAATATCAGAACACTTTTTAGTGCTAAATAGAACCTTTTTTATAGGGTTCCATATAGAACCATACTTTGAAAATCCTATATAGGACCTTAATGGTGTTATAAATAAAATTTTTAATGATAGTTCAAGTTCAAGTTCAAGTTCAAGTTGAGCTTTATTGTCATTCCGCTACATGTGGGGGCATACGGTGGAACGAAATGTCGTGCCTCACAGGACCACGGTGCTACATAAATACAAGAATACAGCAGTGCAGTAAAACAATATAAACCTATACACAACTATCCTACTGATAGATTTGACTATAAAATATGCTATGTATAAAGAATTTTTTACCTGTACATAAACTAAAAAATACAAACAATACAAACTATACGAGTGCTTCAGATAAATACTGCTGGCTGGGGAATAGTGCAGGATGATTTGTAGTGCATGAGCATGTAAACATATGTATATTACTGAGTCTTTTTGTGGGATTTGTATACACACAGCAGTGTGTGTGAAAAGTGAGGAGGAGGAGAGTGTGCTACTACAGGTGGTTTGTACAGGCCCACTCACCTGCGTGTAGCACACTTCGATTGCACAAAAAAAAGTTCCATAAGTTTCAGATGGTCCATGTTTCAGGAGGTAGGGGGTTTGTATGTGGTTCAGAGAGGGGCGGGGTGATTTGAGTTCAGGGCTCTCACAGCCTGGGGGAAAAAAGCTGTTGAGCAGTCTGGCAGAGCGGGCTCTGATGCTCCGGTACCGTCTTTGTAATGTTTGCTTTAGTTGGGCTCTTGACCCTTGACTCCTTAACATTATATTTTGTTTGGCTGCTGTTACAGAGTTAAACAACAGTTAGACAAGCCAAATGAGAAGATGGTTTGGTGGTGTTGATTATGTATTGTCATCATCATTTGACCTTAATCTCTGAATTAGATTTACTTTGATTACAGCAGTCCTGTAATTATACAGTATAAAATCTGAAATTTTCAGTATAATCCAAAGGGTTTTTAAAAATAGTTATGATCCCAAAAGAAAAAGAAATCATTTTTTAGGCACATTCTGACATAAAGAATCAGAGTATGAATCTCAACAACGGTGATAAACAACATATTCAGATAAACAGATCAACTCTGAACTTCACAAAACAAACTACTAAAAATATGCAATGCATGATGGGAGCTATTGATGAGTTTTGATTGGTGGCACCCAGAATGCACTGCAACATTTGATGGTCAGCATTGTTGAGGTTCTCACGCTGATACTTGATGTCTGTGTGCCTAGATGATAGCTTTTTTTAAAATATTTAATCAGGAGAGCTCTTAAAAATCTGTTTATGCTGAAAATTTTAGGTATTGCACTGTACAATCACAGGATGGCGGAAACTGATACAGTAAATCCAACTCAGAGATTCAGGTCTGATGATGTCAAAACATAACCAACACCACCAGATCATCTTTTCTCTTGGCTTGTCTTAACTGTTGTCCAACTCAGTTACAGCAGCCAAACAATAACTAATGTTAAAAAGTCAAGGGTCAAGAGCCCAACTAAAGCAAACATTGACCACCGTGACGGTGACCCAATGGTAAAACATGATTTTCTCCTTCAGTGATTCTGTGTTAACATCAGGTGTCTTCAATAATTCAGTTTTGGGGGCCTGGAAACACAAGCTTTTGAACACGATGCCTGTATCATCTCCATGTAAACAACAAAAACATGAATTTGCGAAAAAGGTGACGTCATGTGCATGCATATTACGTTTTTGCGCAGTGTTTCTTGATCGCCAACTACTGGCCTGACATGCATAACACAGTATCATTAGCATAGTGTTTTTTGTCCAATGAAACGAATATTTTTGTTTGAATTTTACTTAATTTTTTCATGCTATTTTACTCATTTTGAATGGTTAATTGTTAGCATTTCATTTGATTAATTCTAATTAATTTTAATGTGTTGAATTTAATTAATAATATCAGAGTTGTAAAGTCCAGGGGTCAGAAAGTAAAAGTCCTGCCATATGTTTGTTCCACCCATGAACTCAGCAGCTGATTTCACCAGAGGAGGAACCAAGTCATTCCTTTCAAGACACAAGCAAGTCTCAAGTCAAATCCCAAGTTCTCAAAGAGTTAAAGTTAATGAGATAATTCAGTTTCTAATTAAATGATGATTGTGCATTATTGATGAACACCTGCTGTTATTGAGAATTACAGAGGATCAGATGTTGATGTTTTAATGGTTAAAATGACGCCACCATCACAGAGATCAATGCGTGCTTTAGTTGGGCTCCTGACCCTTGACTTCTGTGTCAGATCTCTCTCTGCAGCAGTGCATGTGCTGTTATAAAGCAGAGAGATCAGTGCTACACAGTGAGCAGCTAATAGCTGTTTTCATATGAGATAGTGACCTGTTAATAGTTATATTGAATATATTTTAAATTTCTGTAATGCACATAAATTAAACTCCAGAGCTATTTATACACACAGAGACATCAAGAGCCAGCATATGAATCTCAACAATGGTGATAATCAGCAAAATGCTTCATGCTGCAATGCATACTGGGTAACACCATAGTAAAAACTCCCATCATGCACTGCAGCATGAATAATTATTGTCACCATTGTTGAGGATCCTATGATAAGTGTTCACGTCTAGAAGCCTGAGTGACACAGTTTTTCTTTTTTCCGATGTTTAAGCATTAAGGTGACGATTTGTTTATGAACAGCTGGATATTACCAAAGAGAGATATCTTTGTGACGAATGAGGCACTTATGCAGCGCTTTACTATGTATTGAAACACACCAAAAGCACTTTACAATCATGTGGGTGTCTCTCCTCAACCACACATCAGCTACAGGTGGAGTAATGTTCATTCAAGTGAATGAAAGTGTAAACGCATCTGCTTCAAGCTTTTAATTCAGCAATGTACAAATATTTGTTGTTAAACAATATTGCAATTGGTTAAAAACAAACCACTTTAAGTTATTAAAAGGGTCAAGAGCCCAACTAAAGCAAACACTGATCTCCATGATGGTGGCATCATTTTAACCAATAAAACATCAACATCTGATCCTCTGTAATTCTCAATAACAGCAGGTGTTCATCACTGACGCACAATCATCATTTAATTAGAAACTTAATTATCTCATTAACTTTAACTCTTTGAGGACTTGGGATTTGACTCGAGACTTGTTTGTGACTTGAAAGGAATGACTTGGTTCCTCCTCTGGTGAAATCAGCTGCTGAGTTCATGGGTGGAACAAACATACGGCAGGACTTTTACTTTCTGACCCCTGGACTTTACAACTCTGATTGAGAGTACATGAAAAAATACTACAGCAATATACAATTTTTGAACCATACTATAGTAAAGTACTTGAATTAATTTGTTGTGGTAATTCTATAGTTGCTGTGGTAACATAACAACTACAGTAATTTAAACAAATTACTTTACCCATACTGTACTAAGTTATCTACAACTATAGGGTATATTATACTACAATACACTGCAGTTTACTGTAGTAAAAACTGAAGTATACTACTATTTATTACAGTTTATCCGTTCACTATAGTTAATACTACAGTATGCTGATAGCATTCATTAACAAAATGTTGTAAATGCTATATAGTATGATACACTTTACTATAGTATGGTTCAAAAACAATGTAGTATTTACTATTAATGACTATAGTATTTTTTTCATGTGGGTGGTGTTATGGTGGGAATTATGGATATCCATAGTGAATGATAAATGTTTACTGTAGTTAAGCGGTAAAAGAGAAACTGTGTCAAGTGTTTAAAATGTTTATTGTATTTAAAGTTATATGGTTATGCGCTTGCTAATTCTTTAATGGAATTAAAACTATGAGTTAAGATTAGGCTACAAGATGAAAAAAATAAAAAGGTTTAAAGGGAGAGACGTCATAGACATGAGCTACCAATTTGAGTGACAACCTCAACAGCCAATGAAAAAAGGGGGCGGGAATAGTGCTATTTCTTCATATCATACGCAGCAAGTTTATACGAAGTTAATACGAAGTTTTACTTTAATTTCGCAAAACGTGCAGTGGTTTACGAACTTTTAACGCCAGAACAAAAGACCCATGCAGAATGTAAGTGTTTTACCATGTAAGTGTTCATGATTTAAAATATTAACCCAGTGTTTTTATTATACTAGTGGTGTTTATGTCGAACTGCGCGTGATGCAGAAGTGAGTATGTTTACGAATCGATGAAAGGTGATTATGATCTTAATTAGCACGGTTATTAATATAATTAATAGATTTTTCTACATTGAATACTCTGACGAGAGATTTTTATTTATTTATAATAAAATCACAGAATATCAATACACTGTGATACAATATGAATATGACTCGGACAAAGGGAACTAATGAGGTAATTAATGAACAAAGATGGACAAGGTCATTACAGGGAAACTAGGTCACAGAGAGCAAAACTGAAAACTATGATTGAAAACACAGAACAGACTAGACCTGTAACAGCAGTCAGTTATATATTGTTTTATTGCAAGTATTTTATCGCTGTATTAAACTATTTGTGATGTGTGTCTGTATCTGTCGTCTGTATTCTCATCAGGTTAAACTGGTTAAATCTTCTTCTGCTGCTGTGCTTTGCCAATCATAGCGGTCAGTATCAGTTGTGTATTATTATTACTTTAAATTTGCATTTCATTTAATTCACTCAGAGTTATTCTAGTCAATAGTTTCTCTGTTGCATCACACAAATCATTTGACTGGATGCTTGTGGATTGATGCTAGAATTTCCTTAGCATATTACATTATCACACTGACACGACTTATCTTTACAGTCCGTCTATTATTAAACATTGTTTGGTCAGGGATTTTCAGGAATTCACAATAACTGCACTGACACATGTGCTGTAGCTTTGTATTGTCATGAATGAGGTTTATTTGTGAGTTCAGAAAGACTAGTAAGACACAAACTGACTTATAAGATGAACATTTCTGAACTCTGACAAAAGTAAGAATAATCAGCTGGAATTTACACGCAATCTCATACAGTAGTGTTTTTGGACACTGCATACTTTAATTTTCCCAAATAATAGCTCATGGTCCAAACCAGCAACCTTAAACTTGAATCTTTAGGCATTTCTGAAACTTTGCCATCAGTTCAGTTGCTGAATCACTTGAACATGTGGTGAAACATCTTGAGCAAAAGAAAAGCTGACTAAAATAACTCTTCTAGAATATTTTATGATGGCACTTTTTTTTTTTTTTTTTTTGGAGTATTAATACTTTGTATTGAATGTTTCTGTATTTGCAGGAACCACCACTGTATCTGTGTCAGGAAAGAAGGGAGGCAACACCGTACTGATATGTGAATACAAGGCCAGAGAGATTTCTCATATTAGTTTAAAAAGTCGGTCAAAAAACAGCCCTGTGTGTCCGACTGAAGACTGCAGTGGACGAGTATATAAACAAGGAAACTGTGACGTCGTCATCAAGGATCTGAGCTTCAGTGACGCTGGGAAATACTTTCTGCGAGTCTATTACAGTAATGATCAGGCAGAGCTGGAGCGACAAATCAGGACGTACCAACTTCATATTCAGGGTAAATTCAAAACTAATCAAACCAAAAACATGTGTTTTCTAGTTTTCCTTTAGTGACCGTGTGATATTGTATGTAACCAGCAGACTCTGAACAGAACTGGCTTAATATTCAGATCAGTGTGCTTTTCTGGCATTGATCGATTGACACCATTATAATGATTAATGTCTTTGTTTCTCCTCAGATGAGATTTCTGTGAACACAGGTGAGGAGCTGAAGTTGGACGTTCTGTCAAACACTGATGAAGTTCAGCATCAGAGCAGAAGAAGCACAGAGTGGATGAAGGTCTGGAGCAGAACTGATGGAGGTCAGAGCGAACGACTGAACATCAGAGATGGAAACCTGATCATTAATCCATTTACAGCCAGTGACACAGGATCATACAGAGCTCTGGACTCGGAAGGAAACGTCTTGATCACAGTGACAGTCACAGGTGAGAGATATGTGGAAAATAAAGTGCACAGCTGAGGTTTATTCATCATGATTTTAACAGCAAATTGATGCTTTGTGACTAACCTCTCAATATCATCCACAGAATCAAACAACAAACTGGACAGCACAGATAAAGACAAAACTGATGATACGGTGCAAGTTCGTAAGTAAAACTGGATGCGTTGAGAGCGTTATACATTTAAGCAGTGAGTTTAAAAAACATTTTAAAAAATTGTGCTTTCTTCCCATCTTCCCGTTTTCCAGCTGTAATCTATTGGATTATGAGTGTTGGACTGCTTTTGTATCCAGTTCTGCTGGTTTCTATTCTGGTTGCGCTTATGATCCAGAAACACACCAAATCCTAAAAGCAGGACGTGTTTCGCACCGAGGGGTCAAAGTGCAATGAATTTTACAGATGAAGTCATGTAGCAACATCACTGTAAGTTTGCCTGTAAGTTTGGGGGATGTCATTTATTTTGCATTAATGAGCTCAGCTCAGTCAGTCATGCTATAAAGGGGGCGCTCTTTGCTCACTTTCTCTATACAATCCATTCACAATTTAAAGACCAGTTTTGTTTGTTATGTGGAGGACCAATGTTCATGTACAAGTGGCCAAGTTGCAGAAGTGACAAATGCATTAATTACGTGAGTGAATCTTTTAAATTGTTGCGCGAGTCACTCCTGAAATTGCTGTGATTGATCAGGTGTGTTTCTAGCTTTTGAAAACATCAGGGGCTAATGGTGAGGGCATATATATATATGTATAGGACACAACAGGGCTGAAGGCACATCTTAAGAAAAACGTGCTTCATGTATGTTTTTATTAAACATTAATACGTTTTATAAAAGTTAATTTTGATGCATCAAATGCAGAGCTACATGGCTACATCTGTATGAATCTCTTTCATGAACTGATATTGTATTTCTGAAATATAGCTTATTTTATCTGTTGTTTTCTTATGGCACTACCTTGATATACAGGAACAGTTTAATGTTGCACTTATTAAAAAGTATTTATTTAATTCCTTCTGTTTTATCACTTTTATATTATACTTTTATACGTTTTATATATAGTCCAGGGTTTTGAAACGAGCGTTTTGTAGAACAGTACTGTATCATGCTCTTGAAATAAAACTGAGAGGTGTTGTTTAACATGTTTAAATATATTTACAATGACATGATGAAGTGTCTTCATCTGAGTTTTGTTCATTTCCACTGTTGCTTTTGACTGATTAATGGATTTGCATTATTCTTTGTAAATCTGCTTTGTACTGTAAAAAACTAAACAAACTGAACCACTTTTGTAAGAAATGTTTTTGTTGATATTGTTTTGTTGGTATGTACTTGTATGTGTAAGATTTGCATGCGCACATGAGAAATGCACGTCTAGCTGTATTATACACATCATATTATAGCATTATTATAAGCTAATTTTAAGAGAAAATAATTCCAACAGTTTTATGGCACATGAATGTTGATTAAACAAAATGTGTTGAATGTAAAATGTGTTGTTGAGAGTTCTGATTAAACAAACAGCAGTAAAACTAAGAATTCACTCGTGTTTTGTATTTTCTGGTATAAATTTTGATCAATACAAACGCTTAACCTTAAATCATAACTGCAATTATGTCAAATATCACACTTTCAGAAAAATGACATTTGATCTTCAAAGACATTTGTCATTCAAGATGAAGAGCATTGCATGTGAGAAGAATATAACAGAGTGACAACAACAGTATGACCAGGAAATTAAAGATAGAAATACTACATTAAGAATAAAGATGGCATTGTGGAAAATAAGGGAAGAAACAGAGAAGAGGAGACGATCATGAAGAACAGGACATCATAATTTGGATAGAACACTTCACATTATAGACAAGAATCCAACAGGATTTTGTGACCATTGTGAAATATCAGAAACAGCGGAACGTGCACATTATTCACTAGTGATGTTACTCCTGACACCGAGGCTTCGAGTCTTGTGTTGAGAATATCAGGTCGGTCTACTTTCAGACGGAGCTCCATATCGAGGCTTGTTTCATTTTAGTGAAGTGATGTTTGAAATCTCCTAAATTTTATGAAAGATAGAGGATCAGAGCACAGTATATAGGTTTCTCTCTCGCTCTCTTTATTTATGTCCATGAAACCCTGAAGTTGCACATCCTGGTACATGGCAGAATCGAGCCTGAAGTCAGTGGAAGGAATATTGCCCTCTGTCCAGTCCAGTCCAGATTCATCACTTTCAGCCACTTTTATCCAGTCTAAATAACACCATCATTTCCCTCTTCAACAGAAGCACTGCCCAGTTATAAAATTATGAAACATCATGAAACACTGAGCATAACAACTTTAAATGATTTATTTATTTATTTTACATGTGTTTACTATATGAGTGTGTATATTAATGTACCAAGCCCTTTTAACCATGTAGCACATATTTCTGCATTTTTTTCCTGCACCTTGTTTAGCTCGACCAGCAGGTGTTCAGCACGCATTCAAAGACTTGAGAAATGAACCACTTTTCAACACATCTGGCTGGAAAGCTTCAAAGCTTCATCAAGCTTCATCCCACCACCACTATTATTGAGAAATTAAAAGTGCAGAAATGACAAGATGAAAGAAATTGAACAAATGTGAGTCACAGGATATGGAGTAAAGAACATGACATGTGTTTTGTATACGAGTTAATAACTCCAGAAGATGGCAGTAATGCAACACTGAACCCATTGGTGGCTGAGAGAGCTTAACGTCATACAAGTGAAGAAAACACATGCAAATTGAAAAAAAATAAAATAAAAAAAAAAACAGCAGGAAAACAGTTTTCATCAGTTTGACAACACATGCTCCAAATTCTCACAATGCAACCAAATACAGATCAGGATGTTAAAATAAACAAAAACTCACCTTGCTGGTGATCGATTAGACATAGTACAATAAGCATAACAAAGCCAGCTTCGTCACTTGTTGGGATCCTCTTAAAACACTTCTACCCAGATAGCAAAATTACTCCGGATCGGATCCGCCCCGGAGGTACCACAGACTCTGGAACGGATCTGCAAAACGGGTCCGTATCGGAGTCCACTTGCACAGCGCCGCGGATCCGGAACAGATAAGGATTACGGATCCTGACAGGATCCGGTCCAGACCCTATCCGTAACCGTATAATTAAGAGACTAATTAAATGATGATTGTGCATTAGTGATGAACACCTGCTGTTATTGAGAATTACAGAGGATCAGATGTTTTATTGGATAAAATGACACCACCATCACGGAGATCAGTGCTTGCTTTAGTTGGGCTCTTGACCCTTGATTCCTGTGTTAGATCTCTCTCTGTAACACTGCATGTGCTGTTGTAAAGCAGACCGGTCAGTGTTGTGCTGTGAGCGACTGATAGTTGTTTTCAGATGATGAGACAATCATCAGGTACTGACCTGTTTATATCCAAAATATATATATTTATATAAAATATGTAAATAATTAATTTTGTGTAAATTACTGCTGTTATAGTGAATGAATTTTAAATCTGTGCAATGAATGTGAATATTTAAACTCCAGTGCTATTTAGACACACACAGACATCAAGAACCAGCATATGAATCTCAACAATGGTGACAAACAACAAAATGCTGCAGTTCATGCTGGGTAACACCATAGTAAAAACTCCCATCATGCACTGCAGTATGAATAATTATTGTCACCACTGTTGAGGATCGTATTATAAGTGTTCATGTCTAAAAGCCTGAGCAATATAGTCCTTTTTTCCAATATTCAAGCATTACTTTGGCGTTTGTTCAACAGTACATTTTTGCAGTTCTGTAATAGCTGACTATCAGTCAATAAACCAAAAACAGACAGCTTCATGATGTTCATTCAAGTGACACAAAAGCCAAACGTGTAAGCTCATCTGTTTCCTCAAGCTTTTACTTCAGCAATGCACAAATGTTTGTTGTGAAACAATATTGCAATTGCTTAAAAGCAATCCACTTTCAGTTATTGAAAGGGTCAGGAGCCCAACTAAAGCAAGCACTGATCTCCGTGATGGTGGCATATCCAATAAAACATCAGCATGCGATCCTCTGTAATTCATCAGCGGGTCCGGATCGGATCCGTAATCCTGATCTGTTCCGGATCCGCTGCGTGGTGCAAGTGGACTCCGATACGGACCCGTTTTGCGGATCCGTTCCGGAGTCTGTTGCTATCAGGGTACTGTGGTCTGTGCTCTTTGCAGCGCCTTTCTCTATTTGTTTGGGTTGTGTTGGGAGTATTTGCAGCACCCATATTATCAAACTGACAAAGTTCTTTTCTTAATTTGCTGGTGTTTTTTTTTTCTATTTGCATGCATTTTCTTAAGCTGTAGTGCATTGAGCTCTCTCGGCAAACAAAATCAAGATCCTAAAGCGATAATAGCGCAACAGCATCTTGAGAGAGAATATTTTCACCTTTTACAAATATATACAGATGCTTCCAAAGATTCAGTAACTGGACGAATAGCTGGAGCTATGCACATCCCTTTTTCTAATTATAAAGCTGCAAAAAGAATTGCTAATGATATATCTGTATTTACTGCAGAGATGGTGGCATTACAGTGGGTAGAAGAAGTTAAACCATCTGCTTTAGTAATTTGCTCAATTTTCAGTCCTTACTAGTTTAATAAGTGGAAAAAAGGATTCCAGGAAAGATTTATTAATAGAAATATTACAAAATCTTTACCAAATTTGCCAACTGAGGCTTTTAGTAGTATTTTTGTGGGTGCCGATGAGAACAAGTTGGGTCAAGATAGCTAAACATAATGTTAAGCATAATGTTATTTACTTACTTTTGGGTAAATCTGAAGTGAAAGGTTTAATTAAAACAGATGTTAAAAACATGTGGCAGGAGATGTGGAACAAAGTAAATAAAGGATGGTATTTGTATAATATACAAAAACAAGTTGGTTTAGTTAGAGTCAGTAATGGCAACAGAAAGGAACACAGCAAAACCCCCAGTGTTAATTTAACACTCTGAGTGTGGACTCACTGGACTCATATAAACACTGAAGCAGTGTTAAAAGTAACTCTGAAGCAGTGTTAAAGTGAATGAGATAATTAGGTGATTAACTGAGTGATGATTGGCCATTATTGAAGACACCTGATGTTAATGAGCAGAATCACCAAAGGAGAAAATCACAATTTGTATGTCACCATTATAGTGGTCAGTGTTTGCATTAGTTGAGATCTTGACCCTTGACTTTTTAATTTTAAATTTTGTTTGGCTGCTGTATCTGAGTTATAACAGCCAGACAAGCCAAGAGCAAAAGTCACCAGGTGGTGATGATTGTGTTTTAACATAATCATCGTTTGACTTGAGTCATTTAACTTATTTAGAGTCTGATCTCTGAGTTATATTAACTTTATTGGTTGCAACAGCTCTGTGGTTCCACAGCGAAAGATACTGTATTTTCTATACATTTTATAGTGGTTTCTTGCAAGCTGTTCTGATTTAAAAAAAAAAAAAAAGTCTTTGTTTTAGGCAGACACAGACATCAAGAATCGGCGTATGAATCTCAACTACGGTGTAGTGAGAATAAAAAGTTACAAAGACAATTCAGCTCATAATTTATTCATGGTACAACATGCTTTTTTGATGGTCACCATTGTTGTGATTCTCACGCTGATTCTTAATGTTTGTGTGTCTAAATTAAAATTTACTTTATGGAGGAGTAACTTCTGAAAACGTCTCTGTGATTATGTCAAAAAAGCCAGCTCTTGTATTTTTCACCATGTTTACCTAGTTACTAAAGAAAACCTAACTCAGGTATTCAGGTCACTACATGATGACTAGTTCAAAACATAATCAACACCACATGATCATCTTTCCTCTGGTTTGTCTGGCTGTTATAATTCAATTATAACAAACCAAACCTGATGTTTAAAATTTTAGGGTCAAGATCCCAACTAATGCAAACACTGACCACTATAATGGTGACATACAAATTTAGATTTTCTCCTTTGGTGATTCTGCTTGTTAACATCAGGTGTCTTCAATAATGGCCAATCGTCACTCAGTTAATCACCTAATTATCTCATTCACTTTAACACTGCTTCAGAGTTACTTTTAACACTGCTTCAGTGTTTATATGAGTCCAGTGAGTCCACACTCAGAGTGTTAAATTAACACTGGGGATTTTGCTGTGAAGATACAGTAATACCTCATCTGGAGAATTGGTCATTCTGCTCTCAACAAATCAGTTCAGATGATAGGGAAACTAAGATGTTAAAATAAGGGTGTTAAATTAATACTGAAGCAGAGTTAAAGTTAATGAGGTAATTAAGTGATGATTGACCATTATTGAAGACACCTGATGTTAATGAGCAGAATCACCAAAGATGAAAATCACAATTTTCATGTCACCATTATAGTGGTCAGTGTTTGCTTTAGTTGGGCTCTTGACCCTTACATTTTAAAAGTTAGATTTTGTTTGGCTGCTGTTGCTAAATTATAACAGACAGACAAGCAACGAGAAAAAGGGGTCATGTGATTTTGGGTATGTTTTTACATAATCATTTGATCTGAATCATTAAACTCATTTAGAGCCTAAACCTAAGAAAGCCAGATTTTACCTTGTTGATCATAACAGCCCTGTGATTCTACAGTATACAATTATTAAAAGGATTTCTTGAAAGCTGTTCTGAAGATTAATTCTTATTAAAATTAACACTCTTATTTTAACACTTTCACACTCTTGAGCAGGGGTGGGCAAACTCGGCCCTTTCAGGCCACTTTCCTTCAGAGTTTAGCTCCAACCCTAATCAAACGCACCTGCACCAGCTAATCATTGTCTTCAAGACTACTAGAAGGTAGAGGTGGGACTTTCAAGTCACAATCAAGTCTTCAATTCACATCCCAAGTCCTCAAAGAGTTAAAGTTAATGAAATAATTAAGTGACTAATTAAATGACGATTGAGCATTAGTGATGAACACCTGCTGTTAACAATCAACATCACTGAAGAAAAGAGAAACAAAATAACTATAACTGACTTCAGCCACAGCCTTGGATGGTGTGGGGTTATTGATATGTAACAATAGGCTGCCACTAGAAAATTACCTACCCTAGGCAATGCGACGGGGCCGTTGCTTGGGCCAGGGCAAGTTCCTTTGGATGTAGTTGTTGTCAGGCTTCTGCTAAAGAGAGGTGGAAAACAGGCAGAGGATGAAGTGTACGTAATCAGAAATCTGCATACTGCACTTTTTGGACGACCGGCTATCTCAAAGCTTGGACTTGTGGCACGATTGGATAGCATCGACATCGAAACACTAAAGATGAGTTACCCAAAATTGTGCAGTGGTTTGGGAGAAATACGACAGCCGTATGTGATCAGTCTGAAACCTGGAGCCACTCCATTCTCACTCAAAACCCCGAGACGGATCCCGCTACCTCTAATGGGGAACGTTAGAGAGGAACTGCATCGTATGGAGACATTGGGAGTAATTGGTAGAGTGGAGGAACCAACAGACTGGTGTGCCGGGATGGTTGTGGTCCCGAAGAAGTCGGGTGCTGTTCGATTATGTGTAGACCTCTCCAAGTTGAATGAGTCCGTTCGCCGAGAGAAATACATTCTGCCGTCAGTCGAACAGACACTTGGAATGTTGGCTGGCGCCCAAATTTTCAGTAAGCTAGATGCCAATATGGGATTCTGGCAGATACCGTTAGCAGAGAAGTCTGCACGGTACACAACGTTCATAACCCCCTTTGGTCGCTATTTTTTCAGACGTCTTCCTTTTGGAATAACTTCTGCACCTGAACACTTCCAGAACAGAATGGCTACAGACATCACAGATGGGCTGGAAGGCACAGTGTGTCATATCGATGATGTTCTGGTGTGGGGAAGAACGGAGGAGGAGCATGACTCGAGACTGCATGCGGTGTTGGAGAAAATGCAAAAGGCAGGCATTACTCTCAATGTTGAGAAGCGCGAGCTGTCAAAGAGGAAAGTGCATTTCTTAGGACACATAATTTCTGCTGAAGGAATTAGTCCTGACCTAATGAAGACTGCGGCTATCAGAAACATGACTGAGCCCTCCAATGTGAGTGAACTGAGGAGTTTCCTGGGAATGGTAAATCAGCTAGGGAGGTTCATTCCCCAATTGGCTGACAAAGATAAAGCTCTTCGTGACCTGCTGTCCAAAAAGAACTGTTGAATCTGGGGCACAGAACAGGCCAAAGCTTTTCAAACTCTGAAAGATGCTCTGTCGTCTCCACCTGTTCTAACGATTTATGACATGAACAGAGATTGCAAAGTGTCAGCAAATGCTTCGTCCTATGGACTAGGGGCTGTACTCATGCAAAGATGGCAGGAAGGATGGAAACCAATAGCTTATGCATCGAGATCTCTCACTCAGACTGAGCAAAAGTATGCACAAGTGGAAAAAGAGGCGTTGGGTCTCACATGGGCGTGCGAAAGATTCAGAGACTTTCTTATTGGCAAGCACTTTGAAATGGAGACCGATCACAAGCCATTACTGAGTCTCTTAGGAGCACATGCTCTGGATGCTCTTCCCCCTCATATTCAGAGGTTTAAAATGCGATTGATGCGGTACTCCTACTCCATCGTTCATGTGCCAGGAAAGAGCTTGTGGGTAGCGTACACTTTGTCACACGCTCCTGTAAAACAAAGCGAGTCACAAGAAGACAGAGAACTCTGGGAGTATACGAACATATATGTCGACTCACTCTTGGAAATTTTACCAGCAAGTACAACGTATCTGGGAGAACTGAGAGAGGAATTAAAGAGTGACAATGTCTGTTCCAGTGTGATGAAACTGTGTGTTGAAGGGTGGACAGAGTGCAGCAAGAGTGACCAAATACTGAAACGATATTGGGCAGAACGTGCTGTCTTAATTGTGCAAGATGGACTGTTGCTTAGAGGCACAAGGCTGGTTATTCCAGCCGTCATGAGAAGCAGCGTTCTAAACAAATTGCACGAGGGACACTTGGGACTTGTGAAATGCAGAGAGCGGGCAAAACAGTCGGTGTGGTGGCCAGGGTTAAGTAATCAGCTGAAGGAAATAGTCCTCAACAGCAGGACATGCATTGAAGAGAGACAGAACCCAAAAGAACCCCTTATGCCCACTCAGTTCCCTGAAAGTCCATGGCAAAGGCTAGGGGCAGATTTATTCATGTTGGGAAACAAGACGTACCTGCTTGTGGTGGACTACTACTCTAGATATGTGGAGATAGGTCAGTTAACACCTACCAGGTCTACCGATGTCATTGTTCACATAAAGTCCATATTCGCGCGTCATGGAGTTCCAGAGACACTGGTTACTGACAATGGGCCACAATTCTCTGGGCACTCATTTGCATCCTTTGCAGCTTCATATGGATTTGTTCATGTAACTAGTAGCCCAAGATTTCCCCAAAGCAACGGTGAGGCCGAACGGGCGGTCAAGATGGTGAAGGCTCTTCTCAAAAAAGCTAATGATCCATACCTTTTGGCTTACAGAGCTACCCCCTTACAGAATGGGTACAGTCCGGCTCAACTTCTAATGGGTAGGAGGCTCCGAACGACTGTGCCTACACTGCCATCATTGCTCAATCCGGTACTCCCTGATAACATGGCGGTATCTTCAAAAGAGAAGGAAAGGAAGGATGTGGATGCAGAGCGTTTCAATAGGAGTCACAGAGCCAGAAAACTCAGCATTCTGCAGCCAGGAGATCAAGTCTGGATATCTGATGCTAAAGAGTCTGGGACAGTTGTTGCCAGTCACTCTGCTCCGAGGTCGTACCTTGTGGACACTCAGCAGGGGACTGTGAGACGTAACCGTCACCATCTGGTACAAATGCAAGCAGAAGCTATGGAGGACAACAGCGGAATACCTGATCAGCTTTCTGTTGCGACCTCTGAGTCACTCCCTGTCACTCAGGTGTCAGAGAAGCAAGACATCCCAGACTTGATATCCACCCCTAGAACCAAGTATGGGAGGCGAATAGTGAAACCAGTAAGACTGAACCTGTGAACTGTGTGGTGTGGGTACAGGTTCCCTACCACTTAATGTAAATATTTGAGGACGAATGTTCAAGATGCAAACATCAATGTTGAAATTACCTGTTTGTTCAAGGAGTTGAATAGGAGCAGATCTTCCAGCAAAAGAGGCAGAATAATCCTCTAAGATCTGTTGAGACAAAGGTAGTCTACCCTTTGTTCTCTAGAAAGGGGAGATGTGGGGTTATTGATATGTAACGATAGGCTGCCACTAGAGAGAGTGAGAGCGACACAGACGTGGCAGGGAGTTGTATCCAGTTATGTGGTTGCTGGGTTTTCCATTAAAAGGCACGTAAATACAGTTTGAATCCAGAGTCTATATTTACAAGACACGACAGATGGAATCAACTGAAATAAAAAACAAAACACACACACAGCAACTAACCGCCCTCGCGCAGCGCAAGCCATTGAAATGAATGGGTTTCATAGCGTGGCACAGCGCATTCCGCGTCCTGTGTGAAAGGGCCTTTACACTCGAAGTAGATCTCCCAAAGTGATCCTCAATTTGTCGGTCAGTTCTGACGTACGTTGAACGTGACTGACTGAAAGGAAACGTCAAAATGCACTTGCTTACACATTAATTGCAGGCAATCAGAACAGTACCTTAAAAAACAAACCATAAAATAAAATAATTAACCCTCTAAGGACCAAAGTCGCAAAATTGCGACAAGACGTCATACTTCATGAAATAGACTGTAGTTCCTAATATAGTGTACTGTAATATCTCATTTGTATTCCCTACCACTAGATGGCAGACATGTAGTACTTCGATTCTAGACCAATATTGTTCGAGGAAATAGCAGAGAAAGTGAGCTATCGGCCGTTTCTCAAACGGAAGACTGCATCCTCCGGAGGTCGCATTTGTAGGCTGCATATGTCATAAAGAAGATCTTATTTTAGAATATTAACAGTTATAAATTTGACCATTATTCTTAGTTAAGTGTAAATTGTTGTAATATGATTTTGACTCACGAATATAATGCTCAGTTAACTGCAGCCAACGTATGCAGCCTACAAATGCGACCTCCGGAGGATGCAGCCTTCCGTTTGAGAAACGGCCATCGTGTCATTGATCCGGTAGCAGTTCAGTTCATAGCATCTGCGTAAATTGTGATAGAAAAATCGCTAAATGGCTAATAAAAAGTTGTACTGTGAGGATGTGTTGCAAATGTTATTCGCCGATTTTGACTCTGAAGGGGAATATTTGCCTTTTGGAAATGACGATCGGTCATCTAATGATCGCGCTTCTCCCGGTACATTTTTGCATGTGCAATGGTGCCTCCGTAAAAGGCGAGAGTGTTCACGAAGCACCATCAAGTGATCATTTTGAGCCATTGCCCAACGGGGATGGGGGTGGCAGGGGTGGACGTGGTCTTAGTGTCCATAGGAGAGGCGTTGCTGATGGTCGGCCAGATTGCGTCGTTTGTTCTGATCGTGCGCTCAAACGGCCGCCGGCAGACCCCAGCCAGCACACTTATGTGGAGCCCAGATGGGTGGGTCCTGGGCTCTCTAACTGGGCCCCAGACAGTTTTGTCCGCGGTTTCCATGAGGGCCCCACATGGGTCAGCCCAGATGAAACAATGAAATGAACTCTGCTCAGTATGCATACTACAGAGTGCTAAAAATAAGACTGAAGCAGCACTGCAGTTCATTAGATAATTAAGTGATTAATCTAGTACTAATTGAGCATTAGTGACCAACACCTGCTAAAGAAAAAAGAGACGAGCAGAAACACAACTACTACTATTGACTTCCAGCCACAGCCTGCAAAACAACTGCAAATAAAATACATTAAATCTCTGAAGATCTCAGCAGAGGAGGATTAAACAACTCCACAAACAGCATTACTAGCATCATTATTACTAACCAGACTGACTTTATTTCTGTCAGACTTCTACAAAAGTTTCTGAGAAAAGGAAAACAAATATGCACGTGTGTGTTGGTGATACATTTCACACTCCTCCTTCGTAGGAGGCACCAAATATTCCTTGTTGGTGACTCTAGCTCAACTCTGTGTTACTTTCAGTTTTATTTGAACTCAAATCCCAAAAAACCTAAATGTGCTGTGATTTGCAAAGTTTTGACGCCCAGAACACAAGACTCATACAAAACTTTCACAATGTAAGTTTTCATGCTTTTAAATTCAGCTTGTGTGTTTTTGTGTTATTAAGTCTAGTTGTGTTGCCATTTATGGAAAACTAAACCTGCTAGTGTTTATTCTTAATTTGGGATTATGATTATGATTTTTATTAGCAAAGTCATTAATATATAATAATTAAATATATATAATCTCATGTAATTATATATTTTTTTTAACTGAATTTCGAAATGCTTGTCTTTTAGTTTATTGAATTCAATTATATCATATTCATATTCAATCATATTCAATATTACACAGGAATCTTTTATTTTATTGTCATTTGTTTAAACCGGTAAAAACTAGATTTTAAAATCTCTTTTAAAGAAGTGGTCTGGCTAAGATACATCACTACATTCCAGAAGAAAAAAACACAAAAACTCTTTTTTTTTTTCAAAACACAATTAAAAACATTTACAAATTGATTCTTCCTTTCACCGCTCATTGATAAAAATTGTGAAAGTGTTCGTTGACACCAATGTCTGCAAATTGAAGATATGTTTTAAAGAGTTCCAATCATTGGGTGCCACAAATCGAAAAGCTTGCTTTCCGAGTTCAGTTCGTGCAGGAACCGAAAGAGTGTAAAAGTCCTGTGTGCACAGAGAATAAGCTACAGGAGCTTTGAGCTGTGTGAGAGAACAGAAATATGATGGCAGTAGACTCAAAATTAATTTATAGATTAACATGTACCAGTGCTTACGTCTGCGCGTGTTGATAATGACAACCAACGAACTCTAATATACAAAACACAATGATGGTACTAACATCACAATTTAATATAAACCTAAGCGCACCATGATACAAAGTGTCCAAAGAACAGAAGTTTGGCAGACACTGATTTAGACAGTGTCTCCATAATCAAGGACTGGCATAAATAGTTTTGTCCTTGATTGATAAACATGGGATTTAAAAGATAAGCCATCATAAAACCGAGATATTTATATTCTGTCACTACCTCAATTATACTACCCTGTGAGGATTTGAGTGATAAAATAACACAGCTTTAGTTTTGGTAACGTTCAAAGTCAGGTTTCGGCCTTTGCTGCACAACATCAAAAGCACTCTGTAGTGAGGACACAGCTTTGTGTAATTTAGGTGCACTATAATAAATCTCCGCACTAATGAGAGATTCAAAAATCTTAGGCTGATTTCTAAACTTTGTATTTTGTCTATGTCTTTGATTCATATCAGAAAGATCTCCTCCTTTCAACAATGGGATAACAAAGGCAGATTTCCGTATCTTCTGGAAATTTATTTAAACTCAGGGAAATATTATAAATATGTCAAAAATGTCCTTTATCTGAGATCATGGTATTGTTCATTATAAAGAAAATCCTGCAGCCTTTTTTACAACTGAAATTGAGTCGATATTTTTTCAAAATGTCATAGGTTTATTTAGATTATGAGTTGTTTCATTTAAAAAGTAATCAGCTTTAGCTTTCCTTATAATCACAGTACATCTATTACGTATCTAAAACAAAGTCAATCAGATTGGAGATTGGAGATTGGAATGCATTGCTCTAGCCCAAGCAACATCACGCTCATGAATCAAATCTGATAATAAGAACCAAAAGGGATATCTCGACCCTTTACACGATCAATTTTAAAAGGTGCATGTTTATTAATGATAGTGAGCACTTCATAAAAATAATTACAGGCAAACACATTCTTCTCCCTGTCAAGCTGAGCAAGGTCAAGAACAAAACCTTGTTCACTAAACTGAGCCTAATAATTAACTGAGGTTTGGTCTTAGATATCTAAATATTGCAACAGCACAGTGATCACTAACATCATGAATATCTATGGTGAATTAGTTAAAATTAAATCAAGAAGTGATGATTTATCTAACTTTTTTACATTTATTACAGAAAACATTCAGATTATAGTTTCATGTTTCTTATTGGACATTTTTATCATGTGAGATCCACATAAATACATATTTAAATATTCAGACAGAATTTTTTAGCAACCAGGAAAGCATTTTATCTCTGCATGTGTATTTGTGATGTGTGTCTGTCACATAAATCAGCTCTTCTACATTCTTGTCAGGTTTTCGAATCTTCTGCTGCTGCTGTTTTGCTTTATCAGTTACAGCGGTCAGTATCTTCTTTATATATATATATATATATAAATTGTAACACATTGTAAAATATGGAACAGCTGTTATTTTTGACTCCTTATTGCCTTGATTTATATACTTTTTACAGAGAATACAAAGAACACTTTTGTTTCTCATTATTGATATTTTGAATCTACATTTGCAGGAACCCCCCGTGTAGGAACCACCCTTATAAGTGTGAAACGCCGTCCTATCGTGTAAATTTGATCACACTGAAATTTCCGATATTGTTTTAAGCAGCCTATCAAAAATCATCCCTATTTGTGAGAACGAAGACTGTGAGAATGGCATAGCATTTAAAATAAGAAACTGTGACATTATTCTAATGGATTTGAAACTGAGTGATGCTGGGAAACACATTTTAAGAATTTATTACAAAACTACTCAGTCTGTGCTGAAGCGACAAATCAGAACATACCAACTTCATATTCATGGTAAAATCAAAAATGATCAAAACATCAGCATGTGCTTTCTGGATTTTCTAATAATGTTAACAATGTACACTCAAAAAAAATGATTCTGTCTAAATTGACATTTTATGTAATTCAATTACATAACAATTTTCCATCCATTTAGATTACATAGTTTTAACATAAACAAATCAATAAACTTAATGTGAGTCATATGCATCAGTCATACGTGAATGAAACAGAGTTAAGTTAGTGCTGGAGTTAAGGAGATAATTATGTGATGATTGATCATTAATGATGAACACCTGCTGTTATCAAGAAGAATCACTGAAGGAAAGAGAAACAAGAACTACAACTGACTTCAGACACAGACGAAGATGAAATCAACTGAAATAAAAGAAGACATTAAATCTCTCAAGATCTGATTAAACAGCATCAGACTTACCAGATTGACTTTATTTCTGTCAGACTTCTAGAGAAGCTCTTATTGAGAATTAACAGAGGTTTAGATGCTTTATTGTTTTGTTTGAAATCCCCATCAAAGAGACCAGTGTTTCCTTTTGTTGGGCTCTGGGCTCTTGACCCTTGACATGATGGTGTTGATATTACACTGGTTGCTTTAACTGTGTGTTTATATAAAACACACATAGCTTAACCAGCGAAGCTAAGTAAAAATAAAAAGGAGTTGTGGGTGAATGATACACCGATCTCATTTCAAGTCCAACATTGTATGGATGTAATACTGCTTTAGATTTTTTATGTAGCTTCAGATCTAGTGGTCTTGTAAAATCAGATAATTTAAATAATTTACAAATCACTTTGTGCACAAAAAGTTTTCATCTGTAGCAGCGCAAAGATCACAGACATCAAGAATCAGCGTATGAATCTCAACGATGGTGACAGTCAACAAAATGCTTCATGTTGCAATGCATGCTGGGTAGCAGCATAGTACATGTATCCCAGCATGCATTGCAGCATGAATAAACAACGCAGCTGAATTGTCTGATTATTTTCTTTTATTCTTACTATTTAATTTTACGTATGCTGTTATAGTTGTGACTTTTAGTAGCTTGTTTTGTGATGTTCAGAGTTTCATCTGAATAGTTTCTTGACTGTCACCATTGTTGAGATTCATACACTGATTCTTGATGTCTGTGGTCTTTGTACTGCTACAGATGAAAACTTTATGTGCACAAAGTGATTTGAAAATTATTCAAATTATCTGATATTTACAATACTGCAAGATATGAAGCTACGAAAAAACCTAAAACATTATAGTGTCTATGTAATCAGAAACTGGACTTGAAATGAGATCAGTGGATCATCTACCCACAACTCTTTTTCACTTTGTTTCGCTGGTTAAGCTAAGTGTGTTTTAAATGATCACACAATTAAAGCAACCAGTGTAATATTAACACTAAAATCTCAAGGGTCAAGAGCCCAATAAAAGGAAACAGTGGTCTCTTTGATGGTGATTTCAAACAAAACAATAAAGCATCTAAACCTCTGTTAATTCTCAATAAGAGCTTCTCTAGAAGTCTAACAGAAATAAAGTCAATCTGATGCTGTTTGTGAAGATGTTTAATCAGATCTTGAGAGATTTAATGTCTTCTTTTATTTCAGTTGATTTCATCTTCAGCTGTGGCTGAAGTCAGTTCTTGTGTTTCTCTTTCCTTCTGTGATTCTTCTTGATAACAGCAGGTGTTCATCATTAATGATCAATCATCACATAATTATCTTCTTAACTCAACACTGCTTCAATTCTACTTGAACACTCTGTAGTGTGGAAACACATGAACACTGAGCAGTGTGGGGACTTTTCTGTGAATTATTACATAAATCTTACCTGTTTCATTCACGTATGACTGATGCATATGACTCACATTAAGTTTATTGATTTGTTTATGTTAAAACTATGTAATCTAAATGGATGGAAAATTGTTATGCAATTGAATTACATAAAATGTAAATTGAGACCGAATCATTTTTTTGAGTGTAATAATGTTGGCATTTCATGCAGGGCTGTAAACAGGCAATAATCAGATTACCAGATTACTATAAAGGCTTTTCAGTGGCTGATTTAAAAAAAGAAACATCACATTTGGTTCCCAATGCTAAATATGCACCTGTATGGCCTTGATTGATAATGATGATTAATGTCTTTGTGTTTTTCCTCAGATGAGATTTCCGTGAAAATCAGTGAGGAGCTGAAGTTGGACATTCTGTTACCCAATGCTGATAAAGTGGAGCATCAGCCCAAATCCAGCACAGAATGGACGGAGGTTTGGAAGAGAAGCAGCGGGGTTCAGTGCAATCGAATGACTGACACTGATGGAAACCTCATCATTAAAGAGTTTACGGCCAGTGATGCAGGAACATACAGAGTTCTGGACTTTGAAAGAAACATCTTGATCACAGTGACAGTCACAGGTGAATCTGAGAGGATATGCGAAAATATTATTTTAAAAAGTGGACAGCTGAGGTTTATTCATCATGATTTGCAAAATGATGCTAAACTGTGAGAATAACCTTTAAATATCCTCTACAGAATCTAGTACAGAATTAAAAGGAAAACTGAACTACATGGATGATGACAAACCTAATGGTAAGTAAAACAAAGTAAAATAAGAGGCAATTAACTGCCTTACAAAAAAAAAAAGTTAATCTGTAAATTTAAAAAGGAAATTACTTTTTAAAAATTGTATTCTCTTCCCATCTTCCCCCTCTAGTTGTTTGGTTTTGGACTTCAATTGTTGTATTGCATGCATGTGTATGTTTTTGGTTGTGCTGGTTCTTGAACTGTTTTCGTTTCCTGACATCAAGAAATGTCTGGCTCTGAAAGTGGAACAAGATTCCTACAAAGAGGTCCAAATGCAATAAACAGAATATCAAGCAACGTCATCGGTTAGTTAAAATTTGCTTTCAGAGCCAAAAGACCTGCAGAGAATTCTTTGAAAACGTTTGCAATATATATTTAAATTTACAATACATATGAACACTTGGATTGCATCCCTATACAAAGAGTCTTGTAAGGATGGCTTTCCTGCTAAGACAGAACTCAGGATCAGACACACTGCAATAAAACAACAAAACACACTGCAGAGAAGATCACATACACTGGCTGAGAAAACTTAAAAGATGAGCTGCAAACAATAACTATATGAGCTAGAATTAATAAATTAATTTCATATCTATCTATCTATCTATCTATCTATCTATCTATCTATCTATCTATCTATCTATCTATCTATCTATCTATCTCTCTCTCTCTCTCTCTCTCTCTCTCTCTCTCTCTCTCTATATATATATATATATATATATATATAAACAGGATTCATAGATGGGATAAGTAACAAATGTTAAATGTGAAACATAGATCATACAGTAAGCATTATGGGAAAAAGGTGTAGCTGTGCCTTCTTTGGTTTTAAAAGATGTGGTGCAAACATTGAGTATTGCCCAACACTCAAGAGAGAAACATCTAAAAAAAATAAATAAAGTAAACTTCAAATTATTCAGAACAGAGCAGGAGGGTTAGTGCTTTATTTTCTATTTTGTGACATGAATAGAAAATGATCATGATTGTTGGTGAAGGGTAAATTACATCTACAACAGATGGTATATTTTTATAAGGTTATCAGGTATCATACATCCTGTGGTGCTAAATATTCAGATTAGTGGAAACACCATAAGACTATAACGTAGAAGTACACTTCGGTGATTCGATCAGAGTAATTGTATTCCTGTTTTTATCTTTATTTATTTGTATAGATTTTTGTCTTCATCTACTGCATTTACTTACAAACTAAAGAGCCACTTTGTAAAACTGCATCAAAGATTCAGAACACAGTCTGTGCTGAAATGTGCTGCTCATACGGTTGAGATCTGTTGAGACTGAAATAACATTAGTCTTCTATATTACCTCGCTGTAAATGTGAAGTTTCTGTTCATTAAATATTTGTAAATCTGGGTTGTCGTTTTAATGTATCCTGGTTTATGATGTCAGTGATTGTTTTTGCAGCTTCATTTTAGCAAATGCCTTTCTTGAACACTTAAACATTACACGTGTCAACATAATAATACGATTGAACTGCATTCTGAGTAAAGTTATATCACTCGTTTAACTCACATTATGACATAAACCAGGAAAATCAGACACCATTTGTGTTTGCAAGCCTCTGTAAAGAAAGTTTATAGGATAAATATTAAGAGTGTCAACATTAACGCGCTAACACATGCGATTAATCTAAACATTTTTTCACACGTTAATATTTTTTTTACGCAAATGAATCATTTCATAAAGTTTGACCCCAACTTCTTCCCGTCATCGCAGTGCAAAAGGTCACCTGTCATTGTGTGATGAGGGTACAGTGAACCAGTGTTGGCAGGGTAACAGCACAAGTGCTATTTTGAAAATACAGTCAGGGGAAAAAATTACAGAGCCGTGGGCTGTGGTTTTTTGGGCTACTTTTATAATGTACCACGGCCGCCCAAGGTGTATATAGACAAATACAAATTAAAATAGATCCTTTTACTAATGTGTATTATACTTGGAATGTATACCTGGCAACTTAAGAACGGAGAGGTGGTTGTAACATCAAACAACGTGAGTTTCAGCAGAGCACATGTTAAGGCTTTACACAGCAGAAAGAAACATGACAACAGCCACTATAGATTATATAAGATAATAAACACACGATTATGATAGGATATTTGTATGTGATTTTCTGGAGTTAAATGTGTACATCTGAAATGCTAATTTGTGAAGATATAAAAGGCTATAAATAGCATATTTTAACAACAGTAAACAACCAAATTCCACATGTGATCGCAAAAGGAAGTTATTACAAACACTCGATGGTGGTTTGAAGTGAGTTCTGAGTAAAAGTGTACTATTAATCTCATAAATTGTCTTATGAAGTATGATACTAATATTAGCTCTAATGCAGCTGCAGAACAGGTTCTTCTTCATAATGAATTTTGTCATAATACTTCACGTAAGGTCACAAGAAAATGTTTTGTTGTATTTATGTAGAAATACTTTTGATAATAGTTGGGTAAATGTATACTGTGATTGAAGCGATGTGGCTTGGTAAACGTTTTATTGCCAGTATAAAGGCTGATAATGGCTGAATAAAAACAAAATAATAATGATAAAAGAATAAGAAGGATTATGTCTCATACCTGGTGGAAGTGTGTAAGGTTCTGTTTCCTTAAATTAGTTTGTCATGCATCTTTATTTCAACACATTTACAGGTAAATCCTAGTATTTTAAATTTGTGATTCATCAAGATTAATCACAGTCCATGACTGTGATTAATGAGATTAAATTTTTTTATCGATTGACAGCACTAGTAAATACTATTAATTAATCAAAAGCATGTGCATAGAGCTTAATTTGTATAAAAAAAATGGAATATTTATGATTATAGACTCTCAAATCACTGCATTGTAAGCCAAGTGTCTAAGCTAATGTAGACGTAATGTATGTCCAGCAGGCTATTAAAAACTACATTAGGAAATCATGAGGATTTTTAATGTAATACATCTAGGGAGGGATGCAACACTTGAACTGGCATAATGCTCTTGAAAGAATGTGGGAAGACTTTGTGTTTTAGAGCTTCTGCATTGTGATCTAAAGATATGATATAAACGTTGACATGTTTTAAACTCTAATGCAGAATTGAGAAGTGATTTTTTTTCAGTGTTATGGCTTCAGATATTCAACTCTAACAGCTTATCTGAGATCAGATTTTACTGTCTTGTCACCCTTCCATCATATTGACTCTCACACCACACAGACCGTTTCACATTACCTTGCACTACAATTCTCATCAGCCATTGCACTGACAACACACACATCTGATTGCACTGATCACACACCCTACATAAACCATGGACTTCCTCTTCCTCTTTGCCGAGTATTGTATGCACTTATCACTCTCTTAGTAATAGCTACTCTACAGAGCCTACTTAGTTGTCATAGTCTTGCCTTGCCTGTTTTTCCTGTTTTGATTCTAGCCCGTGTTTCCTGCATTAACCCTTTGTCTCAGACTCCGTTTGCACCTCTCTTGGATTATAGTTATGTTGCAGTGCATTCTGGGTGCCACCAATCAAAACTCATCAATAGCTCCCATCATGCATTGCATATTTTTAGTAGTTTGTTTTGTGAAGTTCAGAGTTTATCTGTTTATCTGAATATGTTGTTTATCACCGTTGTTGAGATTCATACTCTGATTCTTTATGTCAGAATGTGCCTAAAAAATGATTTTTTTTTCTTTTGGGATCATAACTATTTTTAAAAACTTTTTTCCCCCAGGCTGTGAGAGCCCTGAACTCAAATCACCCCGCCCCTCTCTGAACCCCCATACAAACCCCCTACCTCCTGAAACATGGACCATCTGAAACTTATGGAACTTTTTTTTGTGCAATCGAAGTGTGCTACACACAGGTGAGTGGGCCTGTACAAACCACCTGTATTAGCACACTCTCCTCCTCTATGCGCACTAGTCACTTTTCACACACACTGCTGTGTGTATACAAATCCCACAAAAAGACTCAGTAATATACATATGTTTACATGCTCATGCACTACAAATCATCCTGCACTATTCCCCAGCCAGCTGCTGACTCACAATGTTTCTCTTCGCATATGTACAGTATTTATCTGAAGCACTCGTATAGTTTGTATTGTTTGTATTTTTTAGTTTATGTACAGGTAAAAAATTCTTTATACATAGCATATTTTATAGTCAAATCTATCAGTAGGATAGTTGTGTATAGGTTTATATTGTTTTACTGCACTGCTGTATTCCTGTATTTATGTAGCACCGTGGTCCTGTGAGGCACGACATTTCGTTCCACCGTATGCCCCCGCATGTAGCGGAATGACAATAAAGCTCAACTTGAACTTGAACTATCATTAAAAATTTTATTTATAACACCATTAAGGTCCTATATAGGATTTTCAAAGTATGGTTCTATATGGAACCCTATAAAAAAGGTTCTATTTAGCACTAAAAAGTGTTCTGATATTGTTGCAAGCCAAATAACCATTTTTCTTAAGAGTGTACATTATAGTCTTATGGTGTTTCCATTAGTATGAATATTTAGCACCACAGTACAAACTTAAATAATTTAAGTACAAAATAAATAATTCAATCATTTAAAGTAGCAGCACATCGTAAGCATATCTTTACATAGTCTTTTAAACACATATGCACTTTTACTTTTTCTTATGGGAACCATATTTCAAGCAGCAGAACCTTGATAAAGCACAGTCAATCAGTTTCATCAAATCTGTTTGTGGACATACTAAAAAGAGTTGAGCTTGACTCACTTGATGTGTTTTATAGTCATGTATAAAATGAAGATATACAAACTTTTCAAAGAAGAAAGTATGATACTTGATAACCTTGGAGTGTGACGTAAGAACGTGCGATGAATCAAACATTACATACAACAAAATGACAGGAAACAAAAATAGCGAGTCTCCAAAGGTCAAGTTTGTTATGGTAGCATCTCTGAGAAATTAAGTTAAACCGAATAAATTCTTCTCCCCCGAGTCACCCTTTGCCTCCATTATGGAGAGTATCACGGCACATGCATGTGGTGCTGCTGACGCAGAACACTGACGTAGATTTGACGTAGCGCTGGGCCTTGTTTACAAGCAGAGGAAACCACACGCATACGTTGCAGTACTCTCCATAATGGAGGCAAAAGGGTGACTCAGGAGAGAAGAATTGTTGAATAAATCGTTATTTTTGTTTTCTTTGCACACAAAAAGTATTCTTGTAGCTTCTTAAAATTACAGTTGAACCACTATGGACTGTTTTACCGATGTCCTTGCTGCCTTTCTGGGCCTTGAACATTTCAGTTGGTTTGTCTGTGGAGAGTCAGAACGCTCTTGGATTTCATTAAAATATATCTTGATTTGTGTTCTGAAGATGAATGAAGGTCTTACAGGTTTGGAACAGCATGAGAGTGAGTAATTAATGACAGCATTTTCATTTTTGGGTGAACTATCCCCATAACTGTTAGTTAAACAGCGAGTAATGTCATTGTATGGGAAACACACTCCAGATCTTTAACTAGGTCACAGTTAACAAACAAAGTCCTGGTGTAGGGGTGCAGCCCAAATGGTCATATGTACTGAAAATGTAAAATATATTTCAGAAATATGTTGATAGAGATCTGTTGGGACGGCAAATTACAAAAAAACTGTAGATATCGGTTCAATCGTAGAAACCCAAAACACAATCAGAATTGTTAGAACCACTATAACCCCCCAAATCACAAAAAACACAGTTAGTTTCTTTGACAAACTCCAATGTCCTGGATCAGGACGGCTGGGAGCTGAGGAGAGACCACAAATCACAATTTACATGGTTAAACTCTTTGTTGAAATGTTTTTAAAGCTCTCAATGCCTCTCGAATTTACTGTTCTTCTGTGTTACCTTCGTGTTTTCTCGCTGAGCCAGATGCTGTAGAAGATAATAAAAGGTAATCATACAGTTTAGCATACAGTTCAGTTTACAGTTTGAATGAGAAAAACTCATAATAAAAAAGAGTATTGTTTCCACATATTCACTGAGCTTCTCTCACCTTTGACAGTCACTGTAATCAAGAGTTCTCCCTCTGAGTCCAGAACTGTATATGTTCCTGCGTCACTGGCTGCAAACTCATTAATGACCAAATTCCCATCTCTGTTGGTGAGTCGATCACTCCAGACCCCGTCGCTTCTGCTCCAAACCTCCTTCCACCCTGTGCTTCTTCTGCTCTCATGCTGCACTTTATCAGCATTTAACAACAAAACATCCAGTTTCAGCTCCTCACCGATTTTCACAGAAATCTCATCTGAGCAGAAACAGAAAAACTTTTTTATTATAATGGTGTCAATCAATTAAAGCAAAAATTATTTTATTCAGCATTGGCAGAATGTAATCATTTTGCAAATCAGCTATTGAAAAGCCTGTTGGTGACCACTAATGTAAATATTAAGCTTGTCCAATTGAGTCTCTGCTGCTTACATGCAAAACTATACAATTACTAGAAGAAAACCAGAAAACACACGCTGATGGTTTGATCAGTTTTGACTTTACCATGAATATGAAGTTGGTATGTCCTGATCTGTCGCTCCAGCTCTGTCTGATCGTTACGGTAATAGATATGCAAAATATACGTCCCAGCATCACTGAAGCTCAGATCCTTGATGATAATGTCACAGTTCCCTTGTTTAAATAGACGTCCACTACATTTTTTCTTCTGACAGACAGGGATGTTTTTTGACAGACTGTTTAAACTAATATCAGAAATTTTTTTGGCTTCAAATTCACATGGCAGGGTGACGCTGCCTCCCTTTTTTCCTCTCACAGATATGAGGTAGTTTCCTGCAGGGAGGATTCCTGCAAATTCAGATTTATTCCATACAAATAATCAGTACTGAAAAATACAAGTGGTGTTTCTGTTTATTCTCTGTAATCAAGATAATCATAAAATATTCTAGTAGAGTTATTTTAGTCAGCTTTTCTTTTGCTCGAGGCGTTTCACCACACATTCAAATGGATTCAACTGTGAAATGAGGTGTAGTTTCTCCAATATTTAGCATAATTAGAAATGACTGTAAATATTTCAGATTAACAATGTTGTTTCAATCATGATCTAAATAAATGAAAATAAATAAATAAACTCAAATAAAAAAACAGCTGATTATTCTCACTTTGCGCAGAGTTCAGAACTGTTCATCTTATGAAACAGATTTGAACTGCATAGTCAGATGCTGCGATATGAATAAAGGCTATCAGTAGCAGCTCCTGACCAAGCGCTTTCGCACTTATAAGAGCTTAGTTTTTAGTCTAGCCAGCAGCGTCATTCAGGGAACCAATTTCCCCATCGAGCTGTTTTCTGGTTGCATTCACACCGACAGCAGGAACTCTGAAGCGGCCGATAATAGCGTCTTTATTCGCAGCATTTACAAACATCAACAACCGGTGAATGAGGACGCCATGTTCGGAGCTGTTTTTGTTGTGCGTCGTGGGTTTCATGGTGACAGATGGAATGTAAACGCACAATTTATGCCATTAAAAGAGCATGAAAATCTGACTAAATCTCCTATTATGACAACTTGCAGTGTTTTATCATGAAGGCTGAGAAAAGAAAACTGCAGACAACAGGTAGATAAATTCCATTACTATGGCTTTTTTTCCATGTTCGTGGAGTAAATATTTTTATTCTGTGAGCATTCTTTGCATTTGACTGTTGACACTGAAAATAATGCATGTGTATTTCAGAGGGTATCGGGTAATTTTATGATTTAATTTATTCTAAATTGACATTTTATGTAATTCAATTGCATAACAATTTTCCATCCATTTAGATTACATAGTTTTAACATAAACAAATCAATAAACTTAATGTGATTCATATCCATCAGTCATACGTGAATGAAACAAAAGACATTAAATCTCTCAAGATCTGATTAAACAGCTCCACAAACAGCATAAGATTGACTTTATTTCTGTCAGACTTCTAGAGAAGCTCTTATTGAGAATTAACAGAGGTTTAGATGTTTTATTGTTTTGTTTGAAATCACCGTCAAATAAATCAGTGTTACCTTTTGTTGGGCTCTGGGCTCTTGACCCTTGACATGTTGGTGTTAATATTACGCTGGTTGCTTTAATTGTGTTTATATAAAACACACTTAGCTTAACCAGCAAAGCCAAGTGAAAAAGGAGTTGTGGGTAGATGATCCGCTGATTGAATTTTAAGTCCAATGTATTTTTGTAAATGTATATTGTATCGCTACAGCTTTTTTTTTTTATAGCTTCAGGTCTAGCAGTATTGTAAAATCAGATTCTTTGAATAATTTACAAATCATTTGGATACAAAATTTTTTCATCTGTAGCATTACAAAGACCAAGAATCAGCATATGAATCTCAACAATGGTGACAGTCAACAAAATGCTTCATGTTGCAATGCATGCTGGGTAACACCATAGTACAAGACTCTCCCACTTATCCCAACATGCATTGCAGCATGAATAAACAATGCAGCTGAACTGTCTGATTATTTTCTTTTATTCTTACTATTTTATTTTACGTATGCTGTTATAGTTGTGACTTTTAGTAGCTTGATTTATGATGTTCAGAGTTTTATCTGAATATTTTCTTGACTGTCACCATTGTTGAGAATCATACGCTGATTCTTGATGTCTGTTGTCTTTGTGTTGCAATAGATGAAACATTTTTGTGCACAAAGTGATTTGTAAATTATTCAAATTCTCTAATATTTATAATACTGCAGGATCTGACGCTATTAAAAAAATTCTAAAGCAATACAACATCCATGTAATCAGAAATTGGACTCGAAACTAGGAAGTGGATCATTTGCCCACAACTTGGCTTCGCTGGCTAAGCTAAGTGTGTTTTATATAAACACACAATTATAGCAACCAGCGTAATATTAACACCAAAATGTCAAGGGTCAAGAGCCCGACAAAAAGAAACACTGGTCTCTTTGATATGGAATGCCAAACCTGCCATATTTAGAAATAAATAAATAAATAAATAAATAAATAAATAAATAAATAAATGTACAAAGAAATGTAAAAAAGCAAAAAATTTATAAATAAATATATAAATAAATGTACAAAGAAATAATTATTTATGATTGTATTTCCTTATTTATGTATTTCTTCATTTTTTCCCACATTTATTTATTCATTTATTTATTTATTTATACATTTATTTCCACTTTTATTTTTCACATTTATTTATTTATGTATTTATTTCTTTATTTCTTTATTTCCACATTTATTTATTTATACATTTATTTCCACATTTATTTATTTATACATTTATTTATTTTCACATTTATTTATTTATACATTTCTTTGTCTGTAGGGTAATGAGGAGGGTGTGTTTTACGTCAGGAAAAGCAATTGAGCCAGAGTAGTAAAACAACATTTATTTCTCATGACCATGCGTTTAATGCACGAACCTGCGTGACCATAGCAACCTGAATAAATTAATAAAATGTTTAATAAAAGGTTTGTGCATTAAACGCATGGCCACGAGAAATAAATGTTGTTCTCTCAACATAAGAAGTCGTGTTCGCCGAACATGTCCCCTACCCTACCTGCCATCTTTTTGATAATTTTATCATGAAAATATGTTTTATTTCTTTAAATAACACGTGACCTTAGGCCTATATATAATGATCACAGAAACAAATCCACAGCTGAATCGCGGCAGTAGTGGTGTTTTCGTAATCAGGGAAACCTATTTGAAGGAATCAGCTGAATGGATTGAACTCACTCGTTAAAATAGTGACTTGGCGCCACCTAGTGTCTGTTTTAGTTTCATATTAAACGTATCATTTAATTGATTGACATTGACATATTTCTGCCTTTAAAATTTAAAACATTAATTTCATAACATTTTATGCATTTGTAGGCTTATTGCAGTGTAAATGCATTCAGTAATGATGTCTCTGATGGCTTTTGTTGACACTGATTGGATTTTTACTAGTAACAGCCCTTTATTATTTTAACTGAGTTTATCGATTGGAATTATATATATATATATTTTTTTAAATGCCCCTGGACATCAATTTACAGGTTTGTTTCTGATGCTGTCAATGTTGTTTTTGGTTTTTGGTTACATTAAAAAAATGCAGTTAGCTCAAAAAACTGAGGGCACACGACAGGCACTGTTTGGATGAGCATGATGCTTGTATGTTCAATGCATGTCGTGTGTGTTTCACTAGGTCCATTCCCATGGACACCTCTTGTTTGACCTAATTCTGGATATTTCCAGCCTAAAACGTGTGATTAATCCGAATCTAAAGCCGTGTCTACAACAAGAGAACTCATTATAATCAGTTGATGCGGTGACTGTCCACACGGGAAGAGGCGCGAGGCGACCAATCTTCTACAGTAACCTCCTTCTATTCTGAATATTGGAAACATGCCTTGTATGCTTTGAAAGTGAAACCTAAACAAACAGCGCGCATAAGAGAGCGATTGCACGCTTTCGCGAGCTTCAGCAAATGCACGCGATCACAGATAGGCGTCCCAGCCGAAACAACCCCCCACGTGAAACTGAAATAATAACGCCCATCTAAGTCATTCATCCCACACTATCAACAGGTGCGTCATGTAGGCTACACCTCTTGTACTTCGTTTGGGCACCACAAGGTGTCACTGTGGCCTCAAGCTTACCCCTGGACTACTCTGGCTCCATTGCTTTTCCTGACATAAAACACGCCCTCCTCATTACCCTATGGACAAAGAAATGTATAAATAAATAAATGTGAAAATAAATAAATGTATAAATAAATAAATAAATGTGGAAATATATAAATGTGGAAATAAAGAAATAAATACGTAAATAAATAAATAAATGTGAAAATAAATAAAAGTGGAAATAAATAAATGTATAAATAAATAAATAAATAAATGAATAAATAAATGTGGGAAAAAATGAAGAAATACATAAATAAGGAAATAAAATTATAAATAATTATTTATTTGTGCTTTTTTACTTTTCTTTGTACATTTATTTATATATGTATTTATTTATTTTTGCTTTTTTACATTTCTTTGTACATTTCTTTATTTATTTCTAAATATGGCAGGTTTGGCATTCCATACTTTGATGGTGATTTCAAACAAAACAATAAAGCATCTAAACCTCTGTTAATTCTCAATAAGAGCTTCTCTAGAAGTCTAACAGAAATAAAGTCAATCTGATGCTGTTTGTGAAGCTGTTTAATCAGATCTTGAGAGATTTAATGTCTTCTTTTATTTCAGTTGATTTGATCTTCGTCTGTGTCTGAAGTCAGTTGTAGTTCTTGTGTTTCTCTTTCCTTCTGTGATTCTTCTTGATAACAGCAGCTGTTCATCATTAATGATCAATCATCACATAATTATCTCCTTAACTCACACTGAAGCACTGAAGCACTGCTTCAATTCTACTTGAACACTCTGTAGTGTGGAAACACATGAACAAATCTTACCTGTTTCATTCACGTATGACTGATGGCTATGAATCACATTACGTTTATTGATTTGTTTATCTATTTTTATATATTTTGTCATCAATATTTTTTTTAAGGAGTTAAAAATAGACCTTAACAACCTTCATTGACATGGCAATAACATTCTGTCACATTATTGTGACAGTTAAAAATTGTGCATACATAAGGGCGTTTTCACACCTAGCTCCTTTAAAAAAAGTAAATATATATATATATATATATATATATATATACTATATATATATATATATATATATATTATCTAACCCTATATATATATATATATATATATATATAAGGGTAATATAATTGACTGTTGAATTCGAGTAACACCGTGATTACACCGGACGCGACAGTTATAGACATCACAGACAGCACCACTGATTGATGGCATCTACTGTCTTTTGTCGCGTCGCATCACGCCGCTCGCATCTGATGTAGACACGTTGTATTTGCGTGTGTCACAGCAGCTACAGATAAAGCCACAATAAGCCCGCAGAGCGAACAGTCCATCTTGATAACTTGATGTCGCAGAGAAACGTGACGTATAGCCTACAGGTGAACTCGGACCAATAAGAGGACAGTTCTACCCGCATCGCATGTGACTTGCATAAATACATTTTAGCAGGATACGCTTTGAAATGTTGCCTTGTGAACGCGAACCGAAACAAAAAGAAAATGCAACACTGTAACAAATTAAGCCCCTATTTCGGAACAAAGACGATAGATTGCACACCTTTAAGAGTTTCTGTGATCATTCACTCAGCCTTAAATTGTTTCAAACCTGTATGAGTTTCTCTTCTCTGTTGAATATGAAAGAAGATATTGTGAACAATGTTAGTGTAATCAAACAGTTATATCAATGGGAACCAGCAACTGTTTGGTTAAAAGGTTTTAAAAACATCTTCTTTTGTCTCATACAGGTTTGAAACAACTTGAGGGTGAGTAAATGATGACAAATTGTTCATCTTTTTAATGTAGCATTCTTTGAGTTTAAATAGTGATTTAGACGAGTTCAGGAGAGGAAAACAAAGCTTGCTATGTCTGTTCTTTAACAGTTAGCCATTTAGTATTGATTCAATGTGTATCGAGTTCTGTCGGGGCGCTGCCACACCTGACCATAGAGACGAGACACTGCTGATCAAATGTCTACAAAAATCACTTGGCTGAGTGGTGCAGCAGATAAACAATTAACTAGATTTGATAACTTTACCTGATACTGAAAAGTTTCAGTTTGTTAACAAAAATGTTACTGACCGCTTTGATAGACAAAACAAAACAGCAGCAGCAGAAAAAGATCCAAGCATTTGAACCTGATGAGAATACAGAAGATGAGACAGATTCAGACACACAACACAAAGAGTTTATTAATACAGTGAAAAAACGCTTTCTGGAAGGGTAATGTTACAAAAAATTCACTTTCATTTATTCTGAATACAACATGATAAAATATAAGAATAAGAAACCAACTAGGCCTATTATCTGAATCTTTATTAATGATTCCAGTGTATTCCTCAAAGCTCAAAATGATCCGTCAAACCCAAAGGTCCAATGGACACAAAAGCTTATGAAACAAACAGAAGCAAAACTATTGGTATAATAACACAAAAACACACAAGCTTTATATGTAAAAGCATAAACACTTACATGGTAAAAATGCTGTATGAGTCTTTTGATCCGAGTGTCAGAATGTCGTAAATCACTAAGTTTAGGGAGTGGTGACAGGTAAAGGTGAACACATCTCACAGTGAGCACTTCCTCTTCTTAAGGTGATGCTTGCATGCTCAGTGTAGGACTGCTGCCATCTTCTGGATTTATTAACTCGTATATAAAAGACCATGTCATGTTCTCGACATTAATTTCCTGTTTTTTATTATGAAACAGTTCAGGTGTCTTCTACCTGTCCATTCTTTGCATTACATTGTTCTTTACTCCACATGCCCCGTTGTTCCTTCCTGATCTTGAAAGACAAATTTCTGTTATCTTTTCCAAGCTTTTTTGGCTAATTTATCTGCCCTTTTATTGCCCATAATGTCTCTATGAGTAATGTACACACACTTTTTTTTTTTCTGAAAATATGATAGTGTGTTTGACATAATTGCAGTTATGGTTTAAGGTTTAGCGCGGGTAATAAGAATTTCTGTCAGAAAATGCACAACACGTGTGATTCCTTAGTTTTACTGCAGTTTATTTTTAAATCAGAACTCTCAACAGCACATTTAACATTCAAAACACTTTATTTAATCAAGCTTTATGTGCCATAAACTGATGGCATTTATTTTTTCTCTTAAACTCAGGTTATATAAAATCATGCTTGTGTAGTGTATAATGTGTAAAGGTATACAGCTAGACATGTACATTTTTCATGTGAGCATGCAACCCTTTTATGCTGAAATGTTTTTTCTGATGGTTTTTTAAGAGTTTAGGGTTCTTTATTCCCGCCCTTTTGTTTTTCAAATCTGTAACTGTGAAAGCACCTCATTACTGACTTTCTTGAGTTCAGTGATACAACGACACAGACTTTCAACACATTCTTAACAGGTAAATGATTTCATTCTTACATTTAAATACAAATTTAAGTTCAAAATTTTAACTGGTTTCCAAACAAATGTTCTTTTCTCTTTTTAGTTTTTTGGTCACATGTGAGCAGCTCTTTTAAACTGAATTTATATGGATTTATAATCCATACTGTTAGAATTTTTTTTTAATTATTACTTGGTTTTATAAAGCTATCCCATGACTTTATATCACTTTTTTTTTTCTTTTAAGATTGTGAAGGGCTCACATGCTGTCCATTTTTTGCTACTTTTGGCCTTTGTGAACATAATTGTTTTTACATAAACAAATGGACATACTGTAATTCTAAACTCAGTTGTGTATTTCAGATGCATCACATCCCACAACCTCTTCATCTGCAGATAAACTGTCACTCAGTCACACCGTAATAATGGACTTAAAGGCATATGAAGATATTTCACTGGAACTTCGTCTTCATCACATCTATTTTTTGTTTTACTTCTTTGCATATTTATTCATGTTCATTGTCAATTGTCTTTTTTTTATTTTATTCAGCTAATAACTGTTGTTAAAAGCACCGACATTATTGCTACAATATTACATGTCAATAAAAAAGTACCCAATCCACACAACATTGTTCTTGGTGTTGTTTTAATGTGAAACCCTAATAGGCTACACTTGAATATACATAATATATATATATATATATATATAAAAGGCTGATTACTACTTTTCTGGAGCTCAGCCATTCAGCTACACAGACTGTAAACACATTCAACAGGTAAATACTTTCTTTCTTAAAATGTCTAATTTAACTTTCAAATTGTAACTGGTTTCCTACTAATGTCTTTTTTCTCTCTTTTTAGTTTAACAGAATATGTAAGTGTGACCAGCCCAGTTCAGTTAAAGGTACTTATCTTCTCTTTACCACCAAGTAAGTAACAAAGATAGAATTAATGTGAGATGATGATTATTATTACTATTATTATTACCTGGGTTTATGCATAAACATACCCAGTCACAACTATCCCATGACTTTATATCACTTTTTCCTTTTACTTTTGGCCTTCATAAACAATCATTTTAAACAAATGGTAGGAGATACATTGTAACTGTAAACTCAATTGTGCATTTTAGCTGCTGTCTGTTACGGGCACAACAAGACGAGAGGCATGCGGATCCATTTGCAGGGCTTTATTCAAAGACATGGTCACAAGACAAGCGAGGTTCAGGCAATGGCAAACAGGTACAGTACAGACAAAACAAAGAGTAATCTAGGGGCAAGCGTGGGTCTACGATCGGCGAACAATATCCAATGGGGCAAGGCAGAGAGATAATCCAGGTACACAAACTATAATCCAAGAGAGGTGCAAACAGAGTCTGAGACAAAGGGTTAATGCAGGAAACACGGGCTAGAATCAAAACACGGGAAAAACAGGCAAGGCAAGACTATGACAACTAAGTAGGCTCTGTAGAGTAGCTATTACTAAGAGAGTGATAAGTGCATACAATACTCGGCAAAGAGGAAGAGGAAGTCCATGGTTTATGTAGGGTGTGTGATCAGTGCAATCAGATGTGTGTGTTGTCAGTGCAATGGCTGATGAGAATTGTAGTGCAAGGTAATGTGAAACGGTCTGTGTGGTGTGAGAGTCAATATGATGGAAGGGTGACCAGACAGTAAAATCTGATCTCAGATAAGCTGTTAGAGTTGAATATCTGAAGCCATAACACTGAAAAAAAAATCACTTCTCAATTCTGCATTAGAGTTTAAAACATGTCAACGTTTATATCATATCTTTAGATCACAATGCAGAAGCTCTAAAACACAAAGTCTTCCCACATTCTTTCAAGAGCATTAGGCCAGTTCAAGTGTTGCATCCCTCCCTAGATGTATTACATTAAAAATCCTCATGATTTCCTAATGTAGTTTTTAATAGCCTGCTGGACATACATTACGTCTACATTAGCTTAGACACTTGGCTTACAATGCAGTGATTTGAGAGTCTATAATCATAAATATTCCATTTTTTTATAACTCACGTTGTTTGATGTTACAACCACCTCTCCGTTCTTAAGTTGCCAGGGATACATTCCAAGTATAATACACATTAGTAAAAGGATCTATTTTAATTTGTATTTGTCTATATACACCTTGGGCGGCCGTGGTACATTATAAAAGTAGCCCAAAAAACCACAGCCCACGACTCTGTAATTTTTTCCCCTGACTGTATTTTCAAAATAGCACTTGTGCTGTTACCCTGCCAACACTGGTTCACTGTACCCTCGTCACACAATGACAGGTGACCTTTTGCACTGCGATGACGGGAAGAAGTTGGGGTCAAACCTTATGAAATGATTCATTTGCGTAAAAAAAATATTAACGCGTAAAAATGTTTAGATTAATCGCATGCGTTAGCGCGTTAATGTTGACACTCTTAATATTTATCCTATAAACTTTCTTTACAGAGGCTTGCAAACACAAATGGTGTATGATTTTCCTGGTTTATGTCATAATGTGAGTTAAAAGAGTGATATAACTTTACTCAGAATGCAGTTCAATCGTATTATTATGTTGACACGTGTAATGTTTAAGTGTTCAAGAAAGGCATTTGCTAAAATGAAGCTGCAAAAACAATCACTGACATCATAAACCAGGATACATTAAAACGACAACCCAGATTTACAAATATTTAATGAACAGAAACTTCACATTTACAGCGAGGTAATATAGAAGACTAATGTTATTTCAGTCTCAACAGATCTCAACCGCATGAGCAGCACATTTCAGCACAGACTGTGTTCTGAATCTTTGATGCAGTTTTACAAAGTGGCTCTTTAGTTTGTAAGTAAATGCAGTAGATGAAGACAAAAATCTATACAAATAAATAAAGATAAAAACAGGAATACAATTACTCTGATCGAATCACCGAAGTGTACTTCTACGTTATAGTCTTATGGTGTTTCCACTAATCTGAATATTTAGCACCACAGGATGTATGATACCTGATAACCTTATAAAAATATACCATCAGTTGTAGATGTAATTTAGCCTTCACCAACAATCATGATCATTTTCTATTCATGTCACAAAATAGAAAATAAAGCACTAACCCTCCTGCTCTGTTCTGAATAATTTGAAGTTTACTTTATTTATTTTTTTTAGATGTTTCTCTCTTGAGTGTTGGGCAATACTCAATGTTTGCACCACATCTTTTAAAACCAAAGAAGGCACAGCTACACCTTTTCCCCATAATGCTTACTGTATGATCTATATGTTCAGCCAAAGGCAGCAAATTTTCAAGTTTCACATTTAACATTTGTTACTTATCCCATCTATAAATCCTGTTTATATATATATATATATATATATATATATATATATATATATATATATATATATATATATATATATATAGATAGATAGATAGATAGATAGATAGATAGATATAGATATAGATATGAAATTAATTTATTAATTTATTATTGTTTGCAGCTCATCTTTTAAGTTTTCTCAGCCAGTGTATGTGATCTTCTCTGCAGTGTGTTTTGTTGTTTTATTGCAGGGTGTCTGATCCTGAGTTCTGTCTTAGCAGGAAAGCCATCCTTACAAGACTCTTTGTATAGGGATGCAATCCAAGTGTTCATATGTATTGTAAATTTAAATATATATTGCAAACGTTTTCAAAGAATTCTCTGCAGGTCTTTTGGCTCTGAAAGCAAATTTTAACTAACCGATGACGTTGCTTGATATTCTGTTTATTGCATTTGGACTTCTTCGTAGGAATCTTGTTCCACTTTCAGAGCCAGACATTTCTTGATGTCAGGAAACGAAAACAGTTCAAGAACCAGCACAACCAAAAACATACACATGCATGTAATACAACAATTGAAGTCCAAAACCAAACAACTAGAGGGGGAAGATGGGAAGAGAATACAATTTTTAAAAAGTAATTTCCTTTTTAAATTTACAGATTAACTTTTTTTTTTTTGTAAGGCAGTTAATTGCCTCTTATTTTACTTTGTTTTACTTACCATTAGGTTTGTCATCATCCATGTAGTTCAGTTTTCCTTTTAATTCTGTACTAGATTCTGTAGAGGATATTTAAAGGTTATTCTCACAGTTTAGCATCATTTTGCAAATCATGATGAATAAACCTCAGCTGTCCACTTTTTAAAATAATATTTCCGCATATCCTCTGAGATTCACCTGTGACTGTCACTGTGATCAAGATGTTTCTTTCAAAGTCCAGAACTCTGTATGTTCCTGCATCACTGGCCGTAAACTCTTTAATGATGAGGTTTCCATCAGTGTCAGTCATTCGATTGCACTGAACCCCGCTGCTTCTCTTCCAAACCTCCGTCCATTCTGTGCTGGATTTGGGCTGATGCTCCACTTTATCAGCATTGGGTAACAGAATGTCCAACTTCAGCTCCTCACTGATTTTCACGGAAATCTCATCTGAGGAGAAACACAAAGACATTAATCATCATTATCAATCAAGGCCATACAGGTGCATATTTAGCATTGGGAACCAAATGTGATGTTTCTTTTTTAAATCAGCCACTGAAAAGCCTTTATAGTAATCTGGTAATCTGATTATTGCCTCTGTTTACAGCCCTGCATGAAATGCCAACATTATTACATTATTACAAGCATGTGCTGATGGTTTGATCATTTTTGATTTTACCATGAATATGAAGTTGGTACGTCCTGATTTGTTGCTCCAGCACGGATGGAGTAGTTTTGTAATAAATTCTTAAAATGTATTTCCCAGCATCACTCAGTTTCAAATCCATTAGAATAATGTCACAGTTTCTTGTTTTAAATGCTATGCCATTCTCACAGTCTTCGTTCTCACAAATAGGGATGATTTTTGATAGGCTGCTTAAAACAATATCAGAAATCTCTGAGTGATCAAATTTACACGATAGGATGGCGTTTCTTCCCTTTTTCCCTATCACACTTATAAGGGTGGTTCCTACACGGGGGGTTCCTGCAAAGATACAAAATATCAATAATGAGAAACAAAAGTGTTCTTTCTATTCTCTGCAAAAAGTATATAAATCAAGGCAATAAGGAGCCAAAAATAACAGCTGTTCCACATTTTCCAATTTGTTACAATTTATTTTTAAAAAAATATATATATACTGACCGCTGTAACTGATAAAGCAAAACAGCAGCAGCAGAAGATTCAAAAACCTGACAAGAATGTAGAAGAGCTGATTTATGTGACAGGCACACATCACAAATACACATGCAGAGATAAAATGCTTTCCTGGTTGCTAAAAAATTCTGTCTGAATATTTGAAAAATGTGGATCTTACATGATGATAATGTCCAATAAGAAACATGAAACTATAATCTGAATGTTAACGTAAAAAAGCCAGATAAATCATCACTTCTTTAATTTTTACTAATGCACCTAATAGATATTCAGAAGCATCCATTTATGCACTTGATGTTAGTGATCACTGTGCTCTTAGCCAGTTGCAATAGTTAGAAATCCAAAATTACCTAAGACCAAACCTATAAGGCTCAGTTTAGTCTTCAATCTGATTGGCTTTGTTTAAGACAATTACGTAATAGATGTACTGTGATGATAAGGAAAGCTAAAGCTGATTACTTTTTAAATGAAACAACTCATAATCTAAATAAACCTATGAAATTTTGAAAAAAAATATTGACTTTATTTCAGGTGTAAAAAGGCTACAGGATTTTCTTTATACATAATGAGCAATACCATAATCTCGAATAAAGAACATTTTTGACATATATTTATAAGATTTTATTATATTATTTATTATTATAACTTTATTATATATTATAGTTTAAAGGAATTTCCAAAGATACGGAAGTCTGCCTTTGTTATCCCATTGTTAAAAGGAGGAGATATTTCTGATATGAATAACTATAGGCTGATTTCTGAACTTTGTATTTTGTCTAAGATTTTTGAAGGAGTGTGATTTGTAGGGGTGGACAAATTCACATATCACCAACACACATGTGCATAATTTTTTTCCTTTATGAAGTGAGGGTGAGTAGATGGGAGAGATAGTTGATGATAGTTGTTGATGTTGGCTGTGCTAGACTAACAAAACATTAACATTTTCTTTGCTTGTCTTAAAACAGAAACCTCATACATCTCCTGAATAGGTCTTTTCTCTTCCCAACCCACAATTTTTAAAGCAGTCTGTACAAGTCGGGCAAGTTTTGATTTAGATTGGACAGTCAGAATTCCATACCATGCTTTTATACCATATCTTATCAAACTCTCAAAAACAGACAGATAAAACAGAAATAAAGTCCTCCCAAATCCTCCCGATTTACCCCAAATACCTTTAACCTTCGCAAAAAGTATAACCTCTGCTGCAATCTAGAATAAAGACCGCTGACATGAAAAGACCAACATAACAAGTTGTCCAAATAGACACCCAAGTATTTATGTGATGTAAACTGTTCAATAGAATTCCTGTTTATTATTACAGAACTGTGATCCCCCACAGATCTAGGGTCGAAAAGCATTTCAACAGTCTTTGTTTCATTTAAAATCAAAGAATTTTCGTCGCACCATCTTAAATCCATTAACTTCTGAAAAGTATTGCAAACAAGTAGTGTTCCTATGCAATAAACTCAGTATTGCCATATCATCAGATAATATATATGCAGGTGCTGGTCATATAATTAGAATATCATCAAAAAGTTGATTTATTTCACTAATTTCATTCAAAAAGTGAAACTTGTATATTATATTCATTCATTACACACAGATCAAATGTTTTTTTTTTTTTCTTTTAATTTTGATGATTATAACCGACAACTAAGGAAAATCCCAAATTCAGTATCTCAGAAAATTAGAATATTACTTAAGACCAATACAAAGGATTTTTAGAAATCTTGGCCAACTGAAAAGTATGAACATGAAAAGTATGAGCATGTACAGCACTCAATACTTAGTTGGGGCTCCTTTTGCCTGAATTACTGCAGCAATGCGGCGTGGCATGGAGTCGATCAGTCTGTGGCACTGCTCAGATGTTATGAGAGCCCAGGTTGCTCTGATAGTGGCCTTCAGCTCTTCTGCATTGTTGGGTCTGGCATATCGCATCTTCCTCTTCACAATACCCCATAGATTCTCTATGGGGTTAAGGTCAGGCGAGTTTGCTGGCCAAATAAGAACAGGGATACCATGGTCCTTAAACCAGATACTGGTTGCTTTGGCACTGTGGGCGGGTGCCAAGTCCTGTTGGAAAATGAAATCTGCATCTCCATAAAGTTGGTCAGCAGCAGGAAGCATGAAGTGCTCTAAAACTTCCTGGTATACGGCTGCGTTGACCTTGGACCTCAGAAAACACAGTGGACCAACACCAGCAGATGACATGGCAGCCCAAACCATCACTGACCGTTGAAACTTTACACTGGACCTCAAGCAACGTGGATTCTGTGCCTCTCCACTCTTCCTCCAGACTCTAGGACCCTGATTTCCAAAGGAAATGCAAAATTTACTTTCATCAGAGAACATAACTTTGGACCACTCAGCAGCAGTCCAGTCCTTTTTGTCTTTAGCCCAGACGAGACGCTTCTGACTCTGTCTGTTGTTCAAGAGTGGCTCAATGCGACAGCTGAAACCCATGTCTTGCATACGTCTGTGCGTAGTGGATCTTGAAGCACTGACTCCAGCTGAAGTCCATTCTTTGTGAATCTCCCCCACATTTTTGAATGGGTTTTGTTTCACAATCCTCTCCAGGGTGCGGTTATCCCTATTGCTTGTACACCTTTTTCTACCACATCTTTTCCTTCCCTTCGCCTCTCTATTAATGTGCTTGGACACAGAGCTCTGTGAACAGCCAGCCTCTTTTGCAATGACCTTTTGTGTCTTGCCCTCCTTGTGCAACGTGTCAATGGTCGTCTTTTGGACAACTGTCAAGTCAGCAGTCTTCCCCATGATTGTGTAGCCTACAGGACTAGACTGAGAGACCATTTGAAGGCCTTTGCAGGTGTTTTGAGTTAATTAGCTGATTAGAGTGTGGCACCAGGTGTCTTCAATATTGAACCTTTTCACAATATTCTAACTTTCTGAGATACTGAATTTGGGATTTTCATTAGTTGTCAGTTATAATCATCAAAATTAAAAGAAATAAACATTTGAAATATATCCGTCTGTGTGCATTGAATGAATATAATATACAAGTTTCACTTTTTGAATGGAATTAGTGAAATAAATCAACTTTTTGATGATATTCTAATTATATGACCAGCACCTGTATATATAGTGCGCATCGCATGGCAATAAAAAGTCACATGGCCAGGAAGTTATATAGATTTGAATAATTAAAACATTCACCAAAAATACACAATATCATATTTCCAAAATCCACTTTGTGTATGATGTGTGGCAGGTGTGTGTGAACATATTACAATTGGTGTGACAACATCAGGTGATTTGAATGTTTTAAAAATTCATTAAAAATACACAAAATCTTATTTCCAAAATCAAAGTCCTGCATAATGTGTTACAAGTATTACTGTATTTATCACAGGTTCCAAAATAATAGCTGTTTCTGTCAGTTAACCTGTTAGCCAGCACCCCCCATATTCGGACTCACAGCTGAAAATGACCTACCTAACTTTAAATTGTAACAGTTCCTGACTTCAGTCTGCTACACACACAATTTAGGTATCTTTGGAAAGAAGACACTAGGCTTTACTATCCATCATCATTATCAGAGTTTGTAATGCTCAAAAAGATAAAAAGTTATAGACACTGAAGTGCCTTGAAAATGTTTTTTTTTACCACATATACAAATACATTAAATCAGTTCTGGAGCAATGCTTTGCATGTTTTCAAATCTTGGAATGCATATCTTTTTTTTATTATTATTATTTTCTGCACTTTAGAGACAGTCCCTTAATGTGCTCGCCGAATGCCTATGGAATGTCCAACATAAAACCAACTTTACTGCACCCAACAGGCCTTAGAAATACAGTGACAATCTCATAATTATATTAGTAACCCAACTAATTAAAACCATAATCATCATCGTCACAATAATCGACCCATTCCTCATAAATATCAACTTATTTCTGCATCATTAGTTGATTTATTTTCAACAAACATAACTATAACTATTAAATAACTATAACAGAATAGGCTGGATTTATACTTTAAAAACATGAAAACTTACATGGTAAAAGATCAGCACAAGTCTTATTTTCAGTCGTCAAAACATTGTAAACATGTTGAGATCTGAGTGAAACAAAACCGAAACATCTCATAGTTGAGCGAGCGCGAACTTCCTAAAACATGCAGTATTTGGCACCTCCTACAAGGAAGAGCAAACAAAAAAAGGATCCAGAACGTCCCATAAATGGAGTAATAGCTATGGGGAGGAGGCTACAGATCTGGTGCAGGCAGATCTACGGCCCAGAGAGTTTTACGCCCCTGTCGTTCCTGATGCGTCCAGTATGAGCTGTCAAAACAGACCAAGTCTTGAAGCGACACGAACGAGGTGTGTTAAATAATCGCTAAAGTTATTATTGTTCAGCAATCATGTAACGTTGCAACATTTATGCACTGTAAAACCCAACAAGTTAGGGTAACTCAAACCGCTTGAGTAAACCGATTGCCTTAAACATTTAGGTTTTTAAAACTAACAATTATGAGTGCTCAGAACTTATTTCAGTTGAGTTCAGTTAAGTGATTAATTAAGTGCTGATTGAGCATTAGTGATGCACAGCTGCTGTTAACAAACAGAATCACTGACAGAAAGAGAAACACAAGAGCAACTGACTTTAGACACACGCTTAGATGAAATCAACTGAAATAAAATACATTAACTCTCTCAAAACCTGATTAAACAACCCCACAAACAGCATCACCAGCTCCACTTATTAATAACCAGACTGACTTTATTTCTGTCAGACATCTACAGTAGATCTTATTGAGAATTAACTAAGGTTAAAAAATTATTTGCATTCCGATTCTGACATCCAAAGGCACAACAGTACATCTTATCTCTTATTCTGTGGATTTTTCCCGTTTCACTCCGCTTGTTACCATGTGTTTCTGCCACCACAATGCACGCGCAGCTGCGAGTGACATGACGTCTACATGAAATTGGTCTATAGAGAACATTTATATAGGTCAGTGTTTCTATTGTATTTTGTCGCTTCGCACAGCTCGTCGAGTGAAGCCACCGGTGTCAACAATCATCCTGCTCATGAAAAACTTTTAAAATAATTTTTGAATAGACCTAATGCATTTTATATACAGTGGGTACGGAAAGTATTCAGACCCCCTTAAATTTTTCACTCTTTGTTATATTGCAGCCATTTGCTAAAATCATTTAAGTTCATTTTTGTACACACAGCACCCCATATTGACAGAAAAACACAGAATTGTTGACATTTTTGCAGATTTATTCAAAAAGAAAAACTGAAATATCACATGGTGCTAAGTATTCAGACCCTTTGCTGTGACACTCATATATTTAACTCATGTGCTGTCCATTTCTTCTGATCATCCTTGAGATGGTCCTACACCTTCATTTGAGTCCAGCTGTGTTTGATTATACTGATTGGACTTGATTAGGAAAGCCACACACCTGTCTATATAAGACCTTACAGCTCACAGTGCATGTCAGAGCAAATGAGAATCATGAGGTCAAAGGAACTGCCTGAAGAGCTCAGACACAGAATTGTGGCAAGGCACAGATCTGGCCAAGGTTACAAAAAAATTTCTGCTGCACTTTAGGTTCCTAAGAGCACAGTGGCCTCCATAATCCTTAGATGGAAGACGTTTGGGATGACCAGAACCCTTCCTAGAGCTGGCCGTCCGGCCAAACTGAGCTATCGGGGGAGAAGAGCCTTGGTGAGAGAGGTAAAGAAGAACCCAAAGATCACTGTGGCTGAGCTCCAGAGATGCAGTCGGGAGATGGGAGAAAGTTGTAGAAAGTCAACCATCACTGCAGCCCTCCACCAGTCAGGGCTTTATGGCAGAGTGGCCCGACGGAAGCCTCTCCTCAGTGCAAGACACATGAAAGCCTGCATGGAGTTTGCTAAAAAAAAACACCTGAATAAGATTCTCTGGTCTGATGAGACCAAGATAGAACGTTTTGGCCTTAATTCTAAGCGGTATGTGTGGAGAAAACCAGGCACTGCTCATCACCTGTCCAACACAGTCCCAACAGTGAAGCATGGTGGTGGCAGCATCATGCTGTGGGGGTGTTTTTCAGCTGCAGGGACAGGACGACTGGTTGCAATCGAGGGAAAGATGAATGCGGCCAAGTACAGGGATATCCTGGACGAAAACCTTCTCCAGAGTGCTCAGGACCTCAGACTGGGCCGAAGGTTTACCTTCCAACAAGACAATGACCCTAAGCACACAGCTAAAATAACGAAGGAGTGGCTTCACAACAACTCTGTGACTGTTCTTGAATGGCCCAGCCAGAGCCCTGACTTAAACCCAATTGAGCATCTCTGGAGAGACCTAAAAATGGCTGTCCACCAACATTTACCATCCAACCTGACAGAACTGGAGAGGATCTGCAAGGAGGAATGGCAGAGGATCCCCAAATCCAGGTGTGAAAAACTTGCATCTTTCCCAAAAAGACTCATGGCTGTATTACATCAAAAGGGTGCTTCTACTAAATACTGAGCAAAGGGTCTGAATACTTAGCACCATGTGATATTTCAGTTTTTCTTTTTTAATAAATCTGCAAAAATGTCAACAATTCTGTGTTTTTTCTGTCAATATGGGGTGCTGTGTGTACATTAATGAGGAAAACAATGAACTTAAATGATTTTAGCAAATGGCTGCAATATAACAAAGAGTGAAAAATTTAAGGGGGTCTGAATACTTTCCGTACCCACTGTGTGTATATATATATATATATATATATATATATATATATATACACATTACAAATGTATATAATAGATTTTCCGGACCAAAATTCAGTCAAACCCAATGCAAAAGCAAACGCTTTTAGAAGTTATTTTTCCTGCGACCATGCAATCATGGTAGAAAAACTTAAAAACTATATTAATAATTCCACTATAACAACATAATCCTAATCGTATCCACAGTAATGGTCACATTCAACAGAGACTTGCCCTGCGTCCAAATGTGCATACTATCCGCCCTAAATAGTATTGAAAATGACTAACAACACAGTATTTAGCATGGATAGCGGCACATTGGGATGCAGGCTACGACTCCCCTTCATAGGTTTAGTTTTTCACAAACAAACAAAACTACTGGTAGGCCTATAACAGAACAAAACACGTGACTCTCTCAATCTATATATATATATATATATATATATATATATATATAATTTTAAAAAACTTACATGGTAAGTTACATGTCCCGTGTGTATCTCAGCTTCAGGCATCAAAAAGTCGAAATCATAACTATAACACAAATGAGACGATGTGATGAACCATGCTCTTTGGGGCGTGTCAAAGGGCAGACAAAAAAGGCAGAGCACACTGAAAACACCGTAGACTGTAGGAAAGCATCCTGTCTGTGTTTCATCTTCTTCTTTTCACAGCGATTGGTTGTCGCCCGGCGTTTTTCGCTCGATATTTGCATAAAGTCGAGGAATGCCCACACGGAGTAGAAGGATTGGTCTTTATTGCCCTCTACTGGTTATTCTATAAAAGCAGATCTAACTGTAAAAATGTCTATTAGCTTGCTGCATAGACACCTGGCTAACAAAACACTGTGTATTTTTGAGAGTCCAGATACAATCAATCAATGAGGAAATAAGCACTAATGAGAGAGAGAAAAAAAAAAAATCATCATTGTGCAGATTTTGGCTGTTTGATTCCACATATAGCTACGTGATGTTTAAAGTGACAGACATTTATTTTCAGCAAGATCTCTGATGATTTCAGTCTTCAGCAGATGTCATGTATTCAAACAGCCTCTTTGTAGAATATGTGTGTGTTGCACAAACACATGATGGGAGCTGTGTGGAGATGGACGTGTGAGGCAGAGATGAGTAAAGGAGAGTTTATTCTGTTTCAGTGCTGGTTACACATTAAAGGACTTCATACAAAGTTACCACGCGACTCCTCTGTTTCCTGAACATCTCACTCTTTATAGTTCATCATAATATTACCAATAAAGCATTATTTTCCTGAACAGACTAAAATAATTGGAAAATGATTTAATTCATACACAATACAGCCCAACAAAATATGTCTTACAAAAGTGCTTTATTTATTTATATTTATATCAAAGCACATTTACAAAAAAATAATACAAATCCACTATTCAGCAGACAAAAGCAACATATAAACATTATTTAAACATACGTTTCTACTTCGAAAATTTTACAAAATATACACAAGCATACTGTGTGTTTGGCACAGACATGCATGCTTATATTATTATTACTTTCCTATTTTTTCATTGAAACAGAAGTTGATGAATTAGGATCAGTAGAACTGATGTCAGGTTTGGATTGATGAGCACAGACTGATATTATTTTAGTTTCAGACTCCATCCAGTCTAAGGATATGACCAAGGGCGTAGTTTTGGTTTGAACATTGGGGGGGTTGAAGTGGACCCTGGGTCAGGCTCCCTCTTAAGGTTTATTTATTTGTTTGCTTAAATGTTTATTTTTGTAAAATGGTGTTTTGTGATATCCACCACACATGCAAAGTTGGTTGATAGCGTAACTGCAATAAAGTAATAGGCTAGTTATATAGGATATATAATGTATTTTATATTATTTAGACACTTAGGCTATAGTTTGACAGAATGTTCTAATTCAACACGCCGTGGGAAGTCAATCTACCTTAACATTTTCTCATATTGATATTGTTTATTTCTTACTCCTTCACAGTTCATGAGGCTCTTAATGATTTAATCTGCCATCATTGGAATATCTGAAGGCAGGTTTTTCCATCAATCATCATCAGATCCCATTGGCTCTCGACTTGTACTTGCTCTTATGAAAAAGTACCATAGTTCTTAACTGTAGCATCTGTTATAATAAGGCTAGCCTATCATTACCAGGCCAATAATGACTTTTTTATTAATCTATATTACATTTGGTATGAGAAACAACAGTCTTTAGAAACAATAGCTACAACATGCCACAGTTGTAATATAAATCTTTAGGGAAAAATCTACTCCCTTAACAGATTATCTATTATAAATTCTACAAGTTAGACAAAATTTACCACAATAAATAAGCCTACAGTAAAACGTGATAAATTATAGTAAAGGTGGTCATGAGTAGTTTAAAAATATTTTAATATTATGTTAGTGCTGGTGCAAGATTGTTTTCTCCTTTTTTCATCAGTCTTTTTAGTTTGTGCCTTTTTTTAGATAATGTTCGACTTACTCCATAGCATTTTAAAGTGGCAGTTTCAAATAGATCACATATTTTACCATCAGCTTCGCGATAGGAATGGCTCGCGCAAATCTTCTCCCACTTCTCGAGCGCGCTGGTGAACGCGCACAGAGTATAGGGTGATTCGGCGCGCCGCTCGTGCACAATTAAAAGAGCCGCGCTTCAGTCATGTTGTGCTGATAAGCGCTCCGTTCGGTTCTTACATGAAGTTAGCGCTTATAAAAGCGCCGAAGGCGCGATTCAAATAATTAAAAAATGGCCTGATTCTAAGTTTCCGTTAACCATGGTATAAATATTGGGGGGGTTGTACTTGCTAGTTTTGGTTATTGGGGGGGTTACATCCCCCCCATCCCCCCCACAAACTACGCCCCTGGATATGACACACGTTTGATATTTGATATTCTCTTTTTATTAGACAGAAAAGTAGTGAATACACTCAATTCATCAATGATAACCCAATAAAGTTTAAGACATTGTGGTCCTTGATGCACAAGCTCCGCTTCCGGTCACAGGTGCACTGCAATACATTGTAAATACAAAAAAAAAATCACAGTAAAATTACAGATTTACAAAAGTTTACAGTCACAAATAACCATGTACGTAATACAAATTCATCAAGAAAAAAACCTACTTAAGAGCCAGCTTTTAGCTTTTAAACTAAAACTATCCATATTCGCAATACCTTTAATATCCAAAGGTAACTTATTCCACAAAAGTGCCCCAGAATATTTAAAAGATCTACGACCATACATACATTTAAAACGATTTACTGAACAGACAAGCATTATTTTGACTGTAAAATATACCATGAAAAAAACAACAACACTTTAATCACTTGAGTAGCAGCACATACATTATTAAGTGTTTTAGATTTTTAATAATAATAATAAAAAAACATTATTTTAATCATAAAAAATCATTGTAATCCTATTTATGTATAAATTCATGTACCATAACTGACAGCTGTGATGATCAGTGGGTCTGAGTTTTTACCTCCATCATTAAAGCATGGGTTAAAATATGGATAGAGTTTCCCGGTGAAAGACTGAGCAGTGAAAGAGTAGATATGAGATCTGGACTCCACGTCATAAAAGGAGACCAGACCCTCCTCATAATCCACAAACACACCGACCCGCTGCGGCTTCACTCTCAGAGACAGAGAGACAGAAGGACCACCTGCACCTCAAAATAACATCTCCCTGAGGAGAATCCCTCCTTTCCCAGGACACAGGGACACGGATCAAATCTCTTTGGGTTGTCTGGGAGTTTCTGTCTAATGTCTCCGTGTCTCACTTGTTTTCCATCATCAGACAGAATGAGATTAGGATGAGCTGTGTCAGGATCCAGAGTCACATCCACTGAGAAAACACAGAATATCAATCACAACTTCACAATGCAGATATTTTGTGATAATGATACTTGTTTCACAAGTTTGTGTGCCCATATAATCTTAGCATTAGTGGTAAACAGATTTGGCTTGATGTCTGCAATGGAGGGCTCAGAAAAATTATTCTACTCCAGCTCCGATAGCCCCCTATAGACAGAAAGATAAATAAATAAATATGCATAAAAGGAGGAGATGGGGAGGAGGAGGGATGCCGAAAGAACTAATGACGGAAGTGGTAAGAGTCTGTCTTTTATACTTGGATATTAATTGGAAGATTAGATGAAATGATGTTAATAACTTCACTTAATCAGATTGTGCTGCAGTAATGAAGCTGTATATGAATGTAATCTAGTGTAGTGCAGAAGCACACTGTACCTGCATACTGCTGCATCCACTTCAGCTCTGCAGAGACACACGACAATAAAACATCAGCAGATCTTTGAGATATTTTATGTGTGGAATTACAGACAAGCATTAAAGCTATATTAAAATAATTGTGTACAATTCTTGTGTATGTGTATATCATGTTTTATTTGATCAATGTACTGTAAGTATAGATGTACTTGTTTGATGAAGTTACTCATCTAGAGTTTGCTGCAGTTGGTTCAGAGCTCTCTCCAGACTCTCCAGACTCTCACGAGTCCTCAAACTGATCTCAGGCCAGTTCCTGGTGTTTCTAGGGCTGCACAGGGATGAGTAAATCTACATCAGGAGAGAGGAGAAATGCTTCAGCATGAGGAGTGTTATAGCCTGCATTATCATTGATCAGAGAGGTGTTCACTGACCTGTATGACATCTTCAGTCCGTGGAAGCTGCTCCAGCTCAGTGTTTCTCATCTTTAGCTCAGTGATCTCCTGCTCCAGCTCTTCAATCAGCTCTTGCTCCTGTTTCTCTGCTGCTTTCTGCTGCTCCTCCATCATCTCCAGCAGTTCAGTCTGACGTCTCTCAATGGAGCGGATGAGATCAGTGAAGAGCTCGACACGGGCCGCTTTCTCCTTTTCTGTGCTTCTCTGCTCAATCAGGTCAATCAACGAATTATTAGAGCTGCTGTCTGCATGCTGCACAGTTCATGTTACTGACATTAATTATATCTAAATTAATGTGTCCAGTAAGCAACCACTAACAAGCTCTCACCTTTCTGACTTCTGCTGAGTGTTTGATGTCTTGAATCTTCTTGATTCTGTCGTGGATCATCTGCTGCGTGTCTTGGATCATCAACTCAGTCTATAAACACATGAGGGTGAGTAAATAATGACAGTTTTAACTCAGAAGTGAAATATTTTATGATGGACAGTCTTTAGTTCTCACCTCTTCTAAAGACACAGTGTTGTGGTTCTTGTGATCTCCGTCAGTGCAGGACAGACAGACGATGGTCTGATCATCTCTACAGAACAGATCCAGAGGTCTCTCATGTTTCTGACATATATAGTCCTCCAGATTACTCACAGGATCCATCAGTCTGTGTTTCTTCAAACCTGTCACTCTCAAATGAGGCTCCAGATGAGTTTCACAGTAAGAGCTCTGACACACCAGACACGACTTCAGGGCTTTCAGCTTTCTTTCCTCACAGAAGTCACACATAACTTCAGTTGTTTTCTCAGGAGTTTTCTTCTTATAGTGATCTACGAGCTCTCGGAGTGTGGTATTAATCTTGAGATCAGGTCTGTGCTTGAATGTTTCTTTACAGTCTGGACAGCTGCAGGTCGGGCTGTTGTTCCAGCACTTATTCAGACAGATCTTGCAGAAGTTGTGTCCACACGGAGTCGTGACCGGATCAGTGAACACCTCCAGACATATCGAGCACTGAAGCTCCTCAGTCTGTAGACCACTAGAGGATGGCATTACTGGAAAGAAAAAAATGACAACGATAAATCACTACTAGTTCGGACAAATTTGAAACACACAGTTAATTCAAGTTTCTAATAATCTTAAAGTCTTATTGATTGAAAGTTATTTGTATAAATTATTGAAATGATGATGATTACTATTTTAAATGGAGACAGATGGAGAAGGAAAATAATCAACAAGTGTTTATAAAGAATAAACATAATGCACTGAAGCTGGTTGAATACTGTCTAGATACAAACAGTGGTGACTTTGAACAAGTTTAAATGCAAGAGGTCATCTGGTCATTGCAAAATAAGCCCAGACAAGCTGATCAGTAATGCGAAGCACTAGAACTGGACATTCCTGAACTGTATTTTCAGTATTACTATATAAGAAGAGTGTAAGTCATCCATGCAGTAAGTCGTTATTGATGTAAATGGAGGGTCATCTATACTCTGCCTCCTGGTTTTGCTTGATTCTGTGGATGTTAGTGAAGATTCTGCCATTGTTTTCCCATGTTTAAAAAACAAAAACAAACATTGTATTTCACAATATAAAATAATGACCAATGGACTGATAACAAACGCATTTGCTATATGTTTGAATGTATATTTGATCACTGTAGTTTAAATGAAATCCTCACAGGTCAGAGTTTGGGTTACTGTTTTAGTATGGTTTCTGTTTTCAAAACTGATGTGAGACAAGTGTGGTGCTAATCGGCAAGAGAAGGTGCCAATAACAGGACCGTACACCATACTAATCAAGCAATACAACTGTTTATTGCTGTTACACCTGTAGGGGAATATACAGTAAAGACCCTCGGACCAGGTGTGTTGAATGAAGACCAGAAGTCAAGAGATTCGATCAAAAATGAAGAAAATTTACTGAAGATAGTTTGCAGTTTCATCAGCAGAAGTCAGCTTCAGGACTCACAATCGAGTTCGTAGGCCGCCCCTTGTACAAGTCAAAAACACCAGCAATTATACCCTAACAGAGGTTGCTAATTGCGTCAATGCATATGTCATCAAAATTCTGATATGTTCCAAATCCTTGATAAACTTAGACAATCTCCACATATGGACGTAAATGCTTCAAACATATCTCCATCAGATTGGGCAGACGTCAGCGATCAGGGATCATACAAGATAGGTGTCTTCCGGACACCCATTTTTGGTCAGGATGGCGGTAGCTGACAGAGACAGTCTTCTAACACAGAGAGAAAGAGCTACCAGCACACACACATACACACAGAACACTTATCAGAACTTCAAGGCCTCCTTGACTTTGTTACACACACACTATGAAGTCATCATCTTAGAGAGTAGAATTACAGCAGGATTCTTTAACATCTCATAAGCTCACATAAGGTTACACATTTCACTCTTGCCATAACCTGATTAATAGTCAAACAAGAAATAATATAATACTATAATTAATTTCAATATGAAGGATAGGGCAGCTCGGCATCCACTCCTTCAGTCCCCCGTTTTAGACCAATGTGGGGTCCATACCCCACGTCTGGTCTACTAGATGAGGTCACTACGGAAAAAGTAGTCGTGATACATGCTAATAATGCAGGCTGTTGTTCATCTTAAGCAGGTGCATATACTTAACATCTCTGGTACTGTCTGACATGTCTAGTAATAAACACATTCTTTCATAAATACCTCTCTTCCTACTACAGCTACTTCACACTGACCTTGTAAAACAACACATTTAGCCAACAGCCTTAAAACTGAAATTGCACATTCATTAAAGAAAACTTCATGCACAATAACTAATTCATTTTCAATACCCTTTAGAAATACATTTGTTTGTTTTGTTTTGTTTTTACATGTTTTATACAACTATAATGACTTTTGGTTAATTTGGTTATATATATATATATATGTATATATATATATACTTCTCTGGAAGCCGGGCTAAATGAATAAACACTGTTATTGCATTCCTGACGTATGTCAGACCCTCAGTCACCTCACAGATACCAAATACAGACATTGCTTATAACCTAACTACCCGGATAGATACACTGGTTTAACAAAAATTATTATTTCCATTCCATTATGAAGTACAAGAAGAGGGATTGTAAATCCACTCATTCATTCCCCCATTAGAAACCATGTTGGGGTCAAAACAAAGTGGTAGTCTAACTTAAAATAACCCATAAATAAGTAAGACCCAGATTAAGTCATCCTTCAAAATGGAAATAAAAGAAAACAATCAATATTTCCACTAAAGCCTAGAATAGATCCTAACTTTTATTACTTAATAGCCCTTAATAGCCTTTCATTAAGTTTTACTTTTGCCACAGATCCATTTACAATAATTATAGTCCACATTAAACATAAATGAACATAAACCTAGACTTGTCAATGTTGACTGCAATCTTCTCAATTATCATACCATATTACTGTATTCAGACTAAATTAACGGCACATTCAGAAGCAAATCCTCAAGACCTCGTGTAGAGTCAATTTAGGTCTCACTGTCTTGTCAGTTAGAAATGCTTACAGGTCAGCTATCTGATCAAAGTCTTAAAACCCTTCAATCATATGTCTTTTGTCAGTGATACTTCTCAAATCAAAAATGTTATAAACTGAACAATAGCTGACTGATTTCACAATCCTACCACTATTTAAACAATATTATTGCTCAGATCTAAATTGTCAAATATTCATTAAAGAGACATCCTCAGTTTCTATAAATCTGTTTTGAAACAGTATAAATTATCAAAAAGCCCTGTCAGTGTTCACAATAATATTAATTTAATTTGACTTGACAGGTGTTCATAAACAGCTCCGTAGATCCATATATTCCAATTTTGTTATTTTAAACATTAACTTCAGCTGCTATATTTCCTTTAATTAAAACCTTTTGTTATTGTCTTCCTCCATCAAGCCAGCAGATCCAAAAGTTTTTGTTAACTTTTCTCTGTTCTACATAACCCAAACTATTGCGTCACTCAAACCTTGAGGACACACAAACAGCCTTATAGCTGCTTTGCCTTTAACCCATATCACATCAACTGTGTTCACTCCTTTGTCTTCCCACCAGCCTTTCTTTATGTGAGGGTGCTCTCTGGATAATCTGGTTAGTGACTTAGCCAATGTGTCACGGTTTCTCTGCCGTTGAGTCTAAAATATTTCGAATAACAAAGTGTTAACTTGTTTGAATTTAGACCCTCAGTTGAATTTGGGCATGGATTTTTAATCCATTATGGACGGCAATCTTAAATTTCACAAATCCGAATCATAAACACTCTTAAACATATTAATCCAGAGAGTGATTCAAATCAGCATTATTAATGCCAAAATAAGTCGTTATTACCAGTAGCAGACAGAGCTGGATAACCAATCCAGTTAAAGCTCGTCCCATGTTCTGTATCCTCTTTTCATCAGATTCTATCAGAATTATCGACTTCTGTAAAGCCTGTCATTTCACTTAACCCATCTGTAATGATAAAACACTCATTCCAGAGGTTAGTGACACAGCATATGCAAAACACAAACAGAACTGTCCCTCAAAATATATAGTCATCCTCACGCTCGCACATACTAGACACAGAAATATCGAAGCAGCTTATATATTCAAGGTTTGCTTTTGGTGTTAAATCCGAAGGATTTAAACTTAACATTTTTCTGTCAGTTTTACCTAGGTTGTAGCTAGTCTTCTTATCTAGTCTCAAAGTTTACCTGTTCATTAATGATTTTTATTTTGAGAAAAATCAGCTGGGTTGTTTTGGTCTTAAAATCATTTCTTTGTTTCGGTTACTCTTGCTTAGCAGGCCGATAAGAGAAGCAGAGCGCCATCCCTGCCTCCACTCAAGCAGTCTCTCTCTCTCTCTTACTGTGCAAATTATCACTTGACAGTTTCACCAATCTTTAACTTAGACTATAATATCAAATTCATTACAACATATAACCCTTAATCCTTCAAATAGGTTAAAAATGTAAAGGTTTCTATATCTAAAATCTCAATTTAGACTGTTTAAAATACATAATGCTATGAGCATTTCTTAAAATTATTTTTATCTTAAATGCTTAATTCCCTTAACCTTTGTTATCCAAACCATCTCTTGAATCAGCACAAGCAGTCTTCATTTTTAGCCACCACCATGTCTTGTAATCATCTTATACCATGCCTAATGACCTGCATGAGTAAAAACTATGATATACACCCAATATCAATGTTCAATATCATCTCAGCCTCAGGAGAAATTTTGTCTCATAATAATGGCTGTCATCACATGGTCTCAGATGGTTCTTGAAAGCCCATTGCCATTAACTCTTTATAAATAAGCTCCGTTTCCTCAGGGTGTGATCCCCTGGCATAGTGGCATCAGGTTGTGGACGCTTGTCACAATGAAAAACAAGCCATGAAGTAATGCGGTTGTTGGTGATCAGGTCTGGAGGAGCTCACATTTTTGAGGCAGATTGCTGTAACTTCTTACAGTTCCCCTCTTAACGATGCTCTAGGCCTATCAAGCATCCGCTCCACTCCACTTCCATCTCACATATAACACCTCCCTTCTGGGCAGGTGCCCAGTGGCGGTGACCCCCTGCCTTAGGTTGTCCCCTATTGGCCAGAAGAGGATCTTACCCGTCATTGAGAAATCACCTCATGCACACTGGTAACCGCTCTTTCCCGTTGCAACATCCTCGACAGTTTTCTTCCAGAATCCTGTATTTTCTGCAGCTTAGGAAAGGTGCACTCAAGAACCATGAGAGCCATTGACAGCACCTACTAGTATTAAAACATTGAGACAGGTTAGTCATACTAATATTTGATCACTAAAATCAATTGGATATCTTCACTCAGTGAATTTATTTTTCACATCCGTCCATTCAGTGCAATTTTCTGTTACTTCTATAGCTGCTGCCATCAGGCCCTGTATGATGGTGGAGACTAAAAATAAGACAGATAAGTTACTGGTCATAGAACAAGCAGCAATACAACGGTTTAATTATTCAAAATCATTACTTCTATAGCTCAGGGTCTATTATGATTTTAGAGACTTAATGTCTCTTCAACAATATCCCCTAGATTGTTATTCAGTCTTTTTACAAACTTTTATTTATTAAATGCATTGGGCAGTTGAAACAATTTAACTACCAACTTCTGTCTTAATGCATCTTATAACATGTCCTTTAACATCTCAGTGTCTATGATTTTCACTGAAACACTGCGCTTTACTATAAATAGCTTGTTATCACTTATGACACAGGCTCAGATAACAGCATTTAGCTGACTTTGAATGAGAAAGAGAAAACTGAGGGATTCAGGACTGGTAGCAATGCATTTCCATTAACTTTCAACATAATTTCCTTGTACTATCATTTTACTCTAGCCCAGCTTAAAACTTGTCAGAAATTACTTGCATTTTCAAATAAACATCTTTCTTTTTAATTTATTTTTGCAACTCAAAGGTTTCTTCAAAGTTAGTTCTTTTGCTGTCCTTGTCAGTACATTATACATCAACATGTATTTATTCATTCACTTAAATCTGACCATGGCTTTGGATTTTCAACAATGGTTTTAAATCGGTCAGGGGTTATCTGACCCAGATATGTTACTTCGGGTCATGCTAGCATGCTTTATTCAAAGTTAACTTTTGAAACCCCCATTTATGTTACTTGTTTACAACATTATCAGCTCATTATTTTTCACTGAAAATGGGCATTTGGCTATGATGCTGAGTGACTAAATTTTTACAATCCGACAGTAAAACTACTCTTTTGCCCAAACATCAGTAAATATAGAAATTACAAATTTTTCACTCAGAACATGTCTCTGTTACCTTTACAGCTTGAACCAGAGTCATGGTGGGGGCCACCATGAGATAAAACAACTGTTTTATTGCAGTCAAATGTAATCTTATCTTTTAAAGCAAAACATAAGCTTCTAAGTTTTTCCTAAATGCTACTGACAATTTTTGTGCCTACACAGTCTTTTAATAGACCCAGAATTCTGTTCAGTATAAATTATCAATCAGTTACTCCTGGGATTATTTTTAACAAATAGCCATTTTACACATCTGAAGATAGGCACATGCATTTAGAAATGTGTATCTTTCTGGTTCTCTCTTTGTTTAAAGCCAGTCAAGTTTTTGTTTTAACTGTCCAATCAGAATCAAAGCCCAGACTCATCATTCTTTCAATGAATTCAGAGAATACTTTTAAAGTCAGAGCTTCAGAGCCGAGCTGTTTACAGCATTTGCTCTTTTCTGTTTCATTATTTCTATCAGGGCTGAGCAAGTTACCTAATTTTTCAGCCATAATTCTAGCACAGTTGAAAACCAAAACAGATTATAGCAGCAAGAGATTGAGGCGGCGATCTTACCAACAGCACTTGACTTCTGCGTGATGAAACTGCAAAGTATATTCCAGAATTTCCATATACCGGTCCAATCCAATTAGGGTCATGAAAACAAAATATTAGCTCTTTCGGGGTTGTTCCTGATGCATCCCAGATCAATCAATCCTTGCCGTATGAGTATTTATTTTTAAACTATTATTATTTTTAACACTAATCAAAACGATCAAAGAGTTTCGATATTTGTCCTATTTAAAACTTGACTCTTCTGTAGTTATATCGTGTACTAAGATCGTGTACTAACTTCTGTAGTTATATTGTGTACTACTCTCATTCCGGCGTAATAATCAAGGAACTTTGCTGCCGTAACATGGCCGCGGCAGGCGCAGTGATATTACGCAGCGCCTGAAAGTAGTTCCCGGTAGCTGGGGACTACTTTCAGGCGCTGCCAGGTATTAATTACTTATACCTGGTAAAAATATACAGTATTAAACAATACACTGTAAATTTGTTAATTTTTGGAAAACGTTTCATTATGTACATTTCCAAGCAAGAATCCAAGTACTGATTTTGACTTGTCACATTGCAATCGCAATGTCAACGAATATAGTTTATTTACAACGTTTAAGTTATTTCTATTAATGTGCATTGGTCATTTACCACTTATAAGTTATTTATGGTCGTTTTTTTTATTTTAATTTCAGTATATGCTTTACTGTTACATGTATTATTAACATTTAAATAAAAGTTAAATATTCTCAGCAAGTGTCATGTCTTAAGATGTTATTAAAATTAATGGTCACACTTTACAATAAGGTTCATTAAACATTAATGTATTAACTAACATGAACTAACCATGAGCAATACATTTGTTATTGTATTTACTAATCTTCGTTTACATTAGTTATTGAAAATACAGTTGTTTATTGTTTGTTCATGTTAGTTAACAGAGCATTAACTAATGTTAGCAAGATTAATAATGTATTAGTAAATGTCGAGATTAACAAAGATTAATAAATGCTGTATAAGTGCAGTTCATTATTAGTTCATGTTAACTAATGAACCATACTGATAACAAATTAATAATTTTTGGATTTACTTGACAATGAAAAGCTTATGGTAAAAATAGCAGCATTGTTTGTATATGAATAACATGCCAAGACAATTATTTCCTCGTTATTTATTTAGGTATGAAAGTTTAATTTTGATAAAGAAAGGTGAAATTTGTACATCTGTATATAACACATCTTTTTGTACATATAAATCTCTGGTTAAACATTAACATCCTTTACACACTTTCTTCAGAATCAGAATCAGAAAGAGCTTTTATTGCTATAAGTATGCTTGCGCATACAAGGAATTTGTTTTAGTGTCATAAGCTTCCAGTTTACAGAGACAACAACGACACACAGACAATAAAAATAAGATGCAAATAGATGAGGCTGCTGGACCGAGGAGGAAGACTGAGGCTACGGCTGCTGGACCGAGGAGGAAGACTGAGGCAGCGGCTGCTGGACCGAGGAGGAAGACTGAGGCAGCGGCAGCTGGACCGAGGAGGAAGACTGAGGCTACGGCTGCTGGACCGAGGAGGAAGACTGAGGCTACGGCTGCTGGACCGAGGAGGAAGACTGAGGCAGCGGCTGCTGGACCGAGGAGGAAGACTGAGGCAGCGGCAGCTGGACCGAGGAGGAAGACTGAGGCTACGGCTGCTGGACCGAGGAGGAAGACTGAGGCAGCGGCTGCTGGACCGAGGAGGAAGACTGAGGCTACGGCTGCTGGACCGAGGAGGAAGACTGAGGCAGCGGCTGCTGGACCGAGGAGGAAGACTGAGGCTACGGCTGCTGGACCGAGGAGGAAGACTGAGGCAGCGGCTGCTGGACCGAGGAGGAAGACTGAGGCAGCGGCTGCTGGACCGAGGAGGAAGACTGAGGCAGCGGCTGCTGGACCGAGGAGGAAGACCGAGGCTGGATTGGTGGTGAAGCATTGGTGGCGATGTGCTTCAGCAAATTTGGACCACATTTTAAAATGGTGAAATCTGAAAGGGTAAAAAAAGAAAATAAGTTTGTTGAAAATTGCCTAAATTGAACCTTCACTTGTTTGCATTTTGCTCTGGACGGTGGACAGTCGCAAGACAGAATTTCCATCAGCACCATCCATGTGCAAGCACATTGTTTTGTGATTTGAGCAACAAAGACCCATGGTCAATGTGCGGAATGCAGAAAATGAAGTTTACCTGAGCCTTAAAATTAAACATTCTACTACAAATTCACAAGCAATTAAATCAGAAGCATGCACAGTGCATTGCTGGCTGGTTCGGCACCATATTAAACTTTAACTAAAGTGACATAAGCAAAAGACAGTTAAACTCACCGTGCTGTTGCACTGCCCACTGAAAGTGATTTTTGATGTGATAATACATCAGTTGTGGCATACTGGTGTAATTGCAGAATGGGCACTCACTAGTGCAGTTTTTTTTAAATACTGCTCACATTTCCCCTTGCTTAACAGTTTTGTGCATTTTTGCAAGGGATTTGGCACCTGCTCTGGTGCATATACTGTATAGCAGCATAACAGTATGTAATATAAAAAACGAGCTCTACTTTCAAGGACTGTTAAACTTAATCATATTTTTTGTAGAATTATTATTATTAAATGTAGTTTACTGTTTATTTTAATAGATGTATAATTAATAATAATAATAATTAAATCTAAAGATTTTACATTTAATAATTTTATTCACAGAAAACAATATAAATTTGTATAGCTATTGTTAATATGAACTTGTCCTATATTACTTCTGCTGGTTCAGTTTTGCCACTGTATTTCTTTTTAAGGGGCTTATTTTGGGAACACTATATCCTAATCATAATGCCACCAAAACCACACACTAACGTTTCTAATGCTGCCTTCAAGTGCTTTCGGAATTATCATAAATACGAGTTTCCTAGATAAACATGAATGCTCTTCCATTTCGTAATCACAACTTCAATAGTGAGAATTATCAAATTTCCGACATTAGGACTAGGATGATTTTGGGAAACGCAGACTTGGTTATTTTAAAAGCAGACCTTCACACCTTGCGTGACATGGTTGAGTGAGTAAAGTTATGCGATTTTATTTTGAAACTACTTCACATTTCCTTTTAACAACACACTAAACGCCACTTTAGAATAAAACATTGTAATTAAACAAATTAGACAAGAACTCACCATGCAGCGAAGAAGAGCGTAAATGAAAACCCGCTAGAATGATGTTACGACTTGACGCCACTAACCAATGAGAACAGTTGTAGGCAGGACGAGACGTGCAGCCTCGCCCCAGATACAGCCCCGCCTCGATCTACGTCATTACTTTGCCACTAACCAATGATAAGCATTGTGCAGCCCTGTCTCGATCTGCAGGCTGCAGCCGAGGACGCAAGAGGACACAAAAACACGCAAGAACTTCGATCAAGATTGCAACAAGGTTTGGCTTGTTCATTGAGTGAGTCGATTAATGTACATTTTGCGTTATTAATTGTAATTAGAGTTGTGAAGGTAGTTTAGTAGTGATGCATCGAAATAAAATGCTGGCGGTCGAAACGAAACCGAAACGAAACACACTGGGACGACAATGGAAACAAATATGACTGTTTTTAATTATACTTTGTTTTAAATGAATAAACAAGTTGTGAATGTTATAATATTTGTACAAAACGTCACACTTAATCTTTTTTGGTGGTATTACCACATAACCTCTGGCACCAGTGGCGTAGCCAGAAATTGATTTTGCGTCTCAAAATGTCTGTACATTTCCGGCATGCAGACCCCAAACTGCAACACTGATCAACAGTGAAGAGCAAAAAACTTTAGTACGCTCAGATACTTTTGCTTACCTATAGGCTTATGATATTAATATTTCATATTAATATAATTGTCTGTAAGCAAGTTGCGCAAAATAGGTGATTAGGCCTACATGTTACAGGCTTAAACAATTTATGTCAGAATGAGCAATTTGTGGAGAAACATGCTTGAAATAGGCCTATACCAGGGATAGGCAATGTCGTTCCTGGAGTGCCGCTGTCCTTTACAGTTTAGCTCCAACTCTAAAAAAAATAAATAAACTAAAAAACACGCACGCACGCACCATTTGGTTTACAAGGACACAGGAATTGTTCCCAGAGGTGGGTAGTCCAGGGGCCAAAGAGTAAAAGTCCTGCCATATGTTTGTTCCACCCATGAACTCAGCAGCTGATTTCACCAGAGGAGGAACCAAGTCATTCCTTTCAAGTCACAAGCAAGTCCTCAAAGAGTTAAAGTTAATGAGATAATTAGTGACTAATTAAATGATGATTGAGCATTAGTGATGAACACCTGATGTTAACAATCAACATCACTGAAGAAAAGAGATACACAAGAACTACAACTGACTTCAGCCACAGCTTTGGATGAAATTAACTGGAGAAAAAAAGCAAAAACCATTGCCACCATAATTGTGGTCAGTGTTTGCTTTAGCTGGGCTTTTAGCCACCATAATGCTTTGACAGCTAGAAAAGAAAAGAAAAAATAAACCCTGTTTAGGATCAGGCTTTTAGACATGAACATTCATCATATCATTCTCAACAGTGGTGACAATAATTATTCATATTGCATGATGGGAGTTTTTCATGCATTGCAGCAGCATAAAGCCTGGTTTATACTCCACGCGTCTGCAAGTTCGCTTGGGTGCGCGCGCCAAATATGACGTCATCGCGGTGTTAGCAGAAGTTCGCTTTGGGTCAATATAGGCTCTGTGCACAAGCGTAGCGACGAACTTCCGCTATCGCTAGAAGTCGGCATATCAGTTTCCGGTTTTCATTCGCGTCGCCCAAAATGTCAGTATTTACTAGATCTCCAAGATCTGCAAAGTAGAATCAGCGATGTCCATCACATCGTTAATGCCTGGTCTCCTGCTCCAATACACAAATGAAACAAGGGATTCAAACGCAATATATCGAGTTATATGCACAATTAGTTTAATGTACTTGTTATTTCAGCATCTAGCGGATAGCGACGTTCATTTTAGAAGCTTTTCTTTCTCATTTTTAAACGCAGACTGTTCGTTTTTTTTTTTTTTTTTTTTTTTTTTGGTGATAATTGTATTATCAATTGTATTAAACTTCTCCCCCTCTCAGTTTCTAATAAAGATCAGGGCACAGGTGATGTCTGTTCATTGTGCTACAGGTCCATGATGAGGAATGCTGAGAAAACTCACAGTTCGAGTGTATGGTGAAGCTAGGATTGATAAGCCCACAATTATAAGCTTGTTAACGTTACTTTAATAACCCGGCGTTTCTAATGTCCCGGGGATTTTGCCAAGGTAATTCATATTTAATATAATGTAATGTAATGAAAACCGTGGCTAAAATTGGCAGGTGAGTTTACCTTGCTGGTCCCCATTCGGGTTACTGCATGCATTCTTGTTCAGTTATTTCAGAATATATATTATAATATTGTGATGTTAAATTCACTTACAGATAATATTAATAATTTTAATAACAGGCCACCTGAGTGTACTTAAAAGGGAGCCCAATTTCATGACTATGATTCTTAACAAACAAGGACAATTTTTAAAAGTACACTTTATAATAATGTCAAATTAAAGTTTCTGGAATAATTGTGAAATTACATATAAAGATAAAGATAGATTAAGTGGTTCAGCAAAAGTACACATTTTCATTTAATTGCAATTAACCTGCAGTTAAGTGTCCAAAAGCATCACATGTTGTTACAGTTAAGTATATATTTTTAAATATATTTCCATAAGTACTTAAAAAAAAAAAAGTATGCTAGTGTTCTTAAATGGACCTGTAGCACAATGACCAGATCTTTATTAGAAACTGAGAGGGGGAGATGTTTAATACAATTGATAATACAATTATCACCAAAAACAAAATAAAAATAAATAAATAAATAAAAACGAACAGTCTGCGTTTAAAATTGAGAAATAAAAGCTTCTAAAGTGAACATGTTGCTAACTAGCTTAGCCGCTAGATGCTGAAATAACACGTACATTAAACTATTTGTGCATATAACTCGATATATTGCGTTTGAATCCCTTGTTTTGTTTGTGTATTGGAGCAGGAGACCAGGCATTAACGATGTGATGGACATCGCTGATTCTACTTTGCAGATCTTGGAGATCTAGTAAATACTGACATTTTGGGCGACGCGAATGAAAACCGGAAACTGATATGCCGACTTCTAGCGATAGCGGAAGTTCGTCACTACGCTTGTGCACAGAGGCCTATTATAAAGCTGCAGGCCCGAGTAGGGTGAAGCTGCAGGCCCGGAGGCCCACCTGCACACTCAGACCTGCACGCTCAGACCAGCACTTCCAGAACTATCGTTTTTTCAGACAGTGCCTCCTGCTGTTTGGAAGATTATCTAACCTAATTCAATAGCTGATAGATTGCAATTTACACTATTTTTCTACTATAAAATATTACGCTATGACTGAATGCATTATTATATAAAATATTACACATACTAGGTTATGATTTAATGCATTAAGCCTGGTTTATTTTTATTAATTGTATTTGTAAATAGAAATTGTTCAGTTACTTAAATATTTTCATAGTCATTTATTGTTTTCCTAATTATTAAGGATTTATCACATTCTTTAGTATTGAGTTAGGGGATGAACATTAACTCTATATTTACATACAATACATTATAGTGCTCGGAGTCATTTTCTCACACCAAACTTTATTTTTGTATTCTTTTTCATGAGGTACTACAAGTCATTGAGCTGTAAACAATGCAGAGAAAAATGGTGAAAAAAATAATTGAGTTAATAATGTATATTTTACATATTGAATAACATCAAATAAAATAAATGCTTTACATTCTTGTTGGGGAGATTTTTCATTTCTCAAGAAATTCTTCTGTCAAATTCTTCAACTTCACTAAAAGAAAAGATAAATGCTGTTGTCAGAAATGTTGTGTAACAAAAATCCAATATTTTTTGTACAAACAAAAATTTAAAACATACCTTGAGTGATAAATGGGGCCCTGGAGGAACACCTCTTCAGCCTCCTGCCAAGACAAGCCCTGCAGCTCGCAAAGGCCATGAATGATGGCCTGTACAAATAAACCAATTAATAAAATAAAGCATGCACACACTGCAGAACATAAACATGCTCCTGTTCAAAGAGATTTGTAAAGTTCAATAAAAAGAACGTGCAATATTATTTTTCTTACACATACTACTATTACTACTAATATTAAATGTAGTAGTAATATTAGTATGAAATAATAGTAGTTAATACAGTAATATGTACAGTAGACCTACATAGTACTAAAATATGCTACAAATAATAATTGTATTATATATTATACATTTTATTTTAACATTTTTACTTGAACGTTTTTTATTTTGTTAGAAAACATATTAAGTATCCCAGAATGGTACAATAACACAGAAAATAAGAGCAAGCAGTGAATATTATAAAATAACTAATTTTGATCAAATCAAACACTGACTAAGCTAGCAATAATTGGTTACGCACCACGTGTTTGAAAATAACTGGGGAGAATAAAATTCACGGCTTATTTTGTCGAACTATCTATCTAACTATCATTACATACTAAAATAGGCTATTCGTTTGTTGGTGTAATATCATGGTATAATGTCACATATGCCATAAAACCTGGTAATTTTCAGGAATCGCTTTAATAAAATTAATAACCTTACTCACGTGTCCGATGTTGCTATTTGCTAGCAGTTTTATAATGTTGGAAATTATTACAGTACACACGCTACAAACAATTGTTCATCCAAACAGCAGGAGGCACTGTCTGAAAAAACGATAGTTCTGGAAATGCTGGTCTGAGTGTGCAGGTGGGCCTCCGGGCCTGCAGCTTCACCCTACTCCGTCCATTTGGGGTGGTGCGCGCGCAGTCAGCGGAGGCTCGCGAAGCGGAGCCAGGCGCAAGTATAAACGAGGCTTACGCTTTTTGTTGATTGTCACCATTGTTGAGATTCATATGCTCGTTCTTGATGTCTGCGTGTGTCAAAAAAATACTGCAACTCAAAGTTGTATTTGTGTGTTATAGCCCATAAAAAATATCACATCTCAAATACAAATTTACAAGTTAAACCTAAGCGTAAGAAAAAACTAAAATATAGCCTCAAAGAGGCGATGAGAGAGATGCTAGCGAGAACAATGGGAAGCGGAACAACAGAGAGAGAGCATCCACCATTGTCACCTCACAGCCTTTTATCCAGAGTCCTTGCTGACATCACACGACTCTCTAAGAATGGGAATCTCCCCACAATGCCACCTATGGACTTAAAACATAAGCGTCACACTGATACACATAACAATGTGTCACATAGATTTAAAATTATTTCACTATAAATATTAAATAAACACTTCCTTTGCATGCTGTAGCATCACAGAGTTGATTATGCAAAACCTAAACATATAAACGCATCAACAACAAAAAAAGTTAGCTTGGACCTAATCAAGCCAACTCATGGCAACTATCAGATCACTGTAAAGCACATATCTCTCTGCTTTACAACACCACATGCATTGCTACGGAGAGAAAGCTAACACAGAAATCAATGGTCAAGAGCCAAACTAAAGCAAACACTGATCTCTGTGATGGTGGCATCATTTTAACCAATAAGACATCAACATCTGATCCTCTGTAATTCTCAATAACAGCAGGTGTTCATCACTAATGCACAATCATCATTTAATTAGAAACTTAGTTATATCATTAACTCTTTGAGGACTTGGGATTTGACTCGAAGACTTGCTTGTGTCTTGAAAGGAATGACTTGGTTCCTCCTCGAGTGAAATCAGCTGCTGAGTTCATGGGTGGAACAAACATATGGCAAGACTTTTACTCTTTGGCCCCTGGACTATCCACCTCTGATTGTAGTACCCATGTCATTATACACACATGTCCTCTATACTAGGGATGTGCCCGAAGCCGAATACCTTTTATTTTTTAACATGAAACATTTACAGAGGTCTGGACCTCATAGCTGGCTATGGGCCTGGATGTGTAAAGTGAACGAGTGTAAACTATAGACCAGGGGTGGGCAAACTTGGCCCTTCCAGGCAACTTTTCTTCAGAGTTTAGCTCCAACCCTAATCAAACGCACCTGAACCAGCTAATCATTGTCTTCAAGACTACTAGAAGGCAGAGGTGGGACTTTCAAGTCACAAACAAGTCTTCAAGTCATATCCCAAGTCCTCAAAGAGTTAAAGTTAATGAGATAATTAAGTGACTAATTAAATGATGACTGTGCATTAGTGATGAACACCTGCTGTTATTGAGAATTACAGAGGATCAGATGTTGATGTTTTATTGGATAAAATGATGCCACCATCATGGAGGTCAGTGTTTGCTTTAGTTGGGCTCTTGACCCTTGACTTCCTGCATTATATCTCTTTTTGTAACAATGCATGTGGTGTAGTAAAGCAGAAAGGATAGTACTATGAGGAGTGATTTGCTGTTTTTACCTGATGAAACAATCGTCATGAGCTGAGCTCATTACAATCAAAATAACTTATATTTAATTTGTATGTTTAGGTTTTTCATGATCAACCCTGCAACACTATAGCATGCAAACAGAATAGTTATAGTGAATGACTTTCAAACCTATGTCAAGCATATAAAACATTTAACTCTAGTCTAATTTAGACGCACACAGACATCAAGAACCAGCATATGAATCTCAACAATGGTGACAATCAACAAAATGCTTCATACTGCAATGCATGCTGGGTAACACCATTGTAAAAACTCCCATCATGCTCTGCAGTATGAAAATGTATTGTCACCACTGTTGAGGATCGTATGATAAGTGTTCATGTCTAAAAGCCTGAGCCAATAAAGAACTTTTTTTCTCCACTATTGAAGAGTATCATTTGTTTCACAGTACTTTTTTTTTTGTGGTTCAGTAGTAGCTGAATGTCAGTCAATAAACCAAAAAGAGAGACCACTTCATGATGTTCATTCATCATGAGTTATAAGCGAAAAGCATAAATAAATCTGATGTTACTGAAACAATACTGCAACTGTTCAGAAGCAAATTACTTTGGTAAAAGGGTCACGAGACCAACTAAAGCAAACCTTGACCACAATTATGGTGGCACTGTGTGTGTGTGTGTTTTTTTTTCAGTTGATTCTATCCAAGGCTGTGGCTGAAGTCAGATATAGTTCTTTTGTTTCTCTTTTCTTCAGTGATGTTGATTGTTAACAGCAGGTGTTCATCACTAATGCTCAATCGTCATTTACTTAGTCACTTAATTATCTCATTAACTTTAACTCTTTGAGGACTTGGGATATGACTTGAAGACTTGATTGTGACTTGAAAGTCCCACCTCTGCCTTCTAGTAGTCTTGAAGACAATGATTAGCTGGTTCAGGTGCGTTTGATTAGGGTTGGAGCTAAACTCTGAAGGAAAGTGGCCTGGAAGGGCCAAGTTTGCCCACCCCTGCTATAGCCTGTATGAATGAAATGAGCGCAAGCCGCGTTGGGGTCTGTGCGTCCCTCAGAAATCAGAGCTTTGTCTGGAGTTATATCAACTCGACAAAAATATCCTAAAAACGGTCCTAACTTCAAACCTTTTCGAAATCCAACTGTAAAAATGCATTACATTAGCCCTTTTCATGAATGGCTTTACATTTAATTATACAAGACTAAGAAAAGCGATGTTTGATCAAGGCTTTCAGAGGCTCCAAATGATTTGTTGCGCTCTGTTGATAAAAAAAAAATAAAAATAAAAAAAAAACTCGTAAATGATCACAGACCCTCAACACATGAAAGTTACTTAAAGTTCAAGCGAGCTTTATTGTCATTCTGCTATGAGTAGGCTACTGAACACTTTCTTTCCATTTCTTTTTTTTTTGTCTACTAGTGCTCTTATTTAAGATCGTGGATGCTTGTCTGTTGTCAATTTTGTACACAAAGTTTCACTGGAAAATAAGAAGAATAAAGATATTTTTCTTTTTTTATAATGTTTTAAATAAAAGATATTTACAAAGTTATAATTTTAATGAAAAATAACAATTTCTTTAGTTATACAAGGCATATTTGTTAAATGAAATCTACGAATCGAACAGATTTGCATCTAAAATGGTATTTTCATGTAATTTTACGAACTTCCGGTTTAAGCCACGCCCACTTCCAGATCTATCCGAATACAGATACAGATACAAATAATGGCTCCGCTGCACACCCCTACTCTATACTATAACATATACCCACACACACACACACACACACACACACACACACACACACACACACACACACACACACACACACACACACACACACACACACACACACACACACACACACACACACACACACACACACACACACACACACACACACACACACACACACACACACACACACACACACACACACACACACACACACACACACACACACACACACACACACACACACACACACACACACACACACACACACACACAAAACATGTATTCTAAATGAATGTAATGAATTTATTTTGTGTTTAGGAGGAGTTGTGAACGTCCTCCATGAGGTGGAGATATGGCTGAATTGAAGGTGGGTTGAAAACTTTCTATGGAAGAGTAAAAGGATTTACCAGCAATGATTTCATTAATATTAAGATGGACATTGCTGTAAAAACCACATCATATTTTAAAAAATACATTTCTATCACCATCACCTTCCACATGGGCTAATGGTGCTTTTGACCATGATGAATGCGTTATTAAACAAATATTTCACATTGACATTTGTTTTTATTGTAAATTATATGAGGGCAACAGATAAGAAAAGCTAGTAAAGTTAATAAGCTCAATATCTGTTCCAGCACGCACACAAGCATGTAGTCCGTGTTTGTTCATGTTTTTGTTGCTATTACGAGACATAGCGGTGTCTGACCATGGTTGAGACGTGGGGTGATGACATCATCGTTTCACAAAATATATAGGCTGTACACATGAAGGTGTCGTTTTCAGATTTATCCACTCTGGGACCCTGTTTGTAAAAAATAGCGGTTTCAGGCTCCTAAAATACTGAATCCGGCTGGATGAAACGCTGATTCAGTACAAAAGTTTTACAAATACAGTTAAACGCGTTTCCGTGTGTACAGGGCCTGAGAGGGAGAGGATAAATATAACAATAAAATAAATAAATAGAAACACCAGCATCTAACACAACATAAACCAAAAATATTATTCAATTAAACAACCATGGAATGTAACAGTGTGAAAACACTTAACGCAAAACTTCTGTTGTGTTTATTCTGAGCTCACCTGCTTGCCTGTAATACACAGGGCATATTAGTTATGTTTTATTAATGAAGAGTATGCTGAATTTGGTCTTTATCATCTTAGTCTGTTATGCCACTTTAAGCTTTTTGTGGTATGGTAGGAAAAGTGAAACTGGTGACTTGCACAACTCTGTACGTTATAGTACTAAATTACTTTTAATCCTTTAACCACTACAGTGTCTTGTCTCTGTTGGCAAAGTGCATGATTTGTTGCAAGTGAATGGTCACCATTGTTGAGGTTCACAAGCTGATTGTTGATGTCTGTGTGAGTCTAGCTTCTACCATAGATTAAAACTTTTTGTGGACAAACTGTTTAGAAAGTCCTTTCTATTAACTGACTGTCACAGAACCAGCGGCTCTTAGAATCGCTTTTACTATAATCAATATGTTCATTCAATCAGAAATTAGACACAATGAGTCTATGTCCAATCTCTATGAGATCAGCTCACTAATAGATGACTGTCATTATAAATATATAACAACCAACTACTGATCATTTCCACTGGGCTTTTGAGTTGTAACAATCCAAATGAATATTGATTCAAATCCTGATTTAACCTCATCTCTCGCCTTAAATTCATAAGGTATCCCTCTTGGTTGACCAATAGCATCTATATAAACTGCAGGGTCTTTTTCATAAGCTCTTCTCGATCTAGATTTCTCTTCTTTTGTTTCTCCTTCATCTAACGAGATGTGATTCATTTTATGTGTAAACATAATCCTAGTGCATAATCCTGACCATTTTTCTGGCAATGTTGTCAAAAGGCCATATTCTAATCCACACATCCACCATATGTCTGCCAATGGAATATCAATGTCATCAAATATAGGTGGTGGGCCCTCTTTTACCACTAAATAGTCAACTCTGCATCGCGGTATTTGCCATATTTTGCTACACTTTCCTTTAAATCTTCCTACGTCAACATTTCCCTTTTTCTCATAACATTCAAATTCTTGATCTGCCATTAATTGTATTCTTCCTTGCGGCTTTTGTATTTTAGTTTCTTGTATAATAGGCCATTTCCGGGTACGTTCACATTGCAATTCAGTAGCTTCTCTGTAGATCGTTGTGGATTGGAGAAACTGGCACCAATATGGGCAAAATGCCATTTTTTGGGTACAGTTTCTAAAGACATTTATTGCTTTACCTCGTTCTACAAAACATTTACCTCCCATTTTTAATACATCTAACCCCATTACGTTTGATAGTCCTGGACATGTCTTAAACCATTCATCATGAAATATTTTGCAACTAGAACTGTGTATAGGTATTGGTACAATATATAAAATCGGTCTTGCTTCAAGGCAAACTATGCAGTTTTCCCATTCTTCTTTTTCGGCTGTGTAATTTACCCATTTATACCAACTATTATCCTCTGCCTTTTCCCATAATATATCTGAATTGCCTTTAATAGTGATGTTATAATTGTCATCTGCAATGTGTCTATTTTGTCTAGATATTTTTTCCTCCTCAACTTGTGCTTGTTCATTTTGGATTAAGCTAAAGTCACTGCTAGATTCATTTGAGGGCTGAAAAGTCAATTCTTGGGAAGTATGGTTGCTGTTGGCTACCTCTTGTGTTTGTAACTGAAGGGAAGTCTGATTGCTCTCTGTTGGTGGAGCTTGGATTTGCATTTGTTGAGAAGTTTGGTTGTTTTCTATTATTGTAGCTTGGGGTTGCATTTGGAGAGAAGTCTGGTTGTTTTCTATTATTGGAGCTTGGGGTTGTATTTGGAGAGAAGTCTGATTGCTTTCTATAGGTTGAGCTTGGAGTTGCATTATTAGATACATTAAGCATAAGAGGATCTCTAAACACATTGTCTGTTTCGTTCCCTTCCCTCTCCTGTTCCTCTGACAGGACGACTGGAACTCCTTGTGGAACCTTTTCTGTGCTGTTTTTTGTTTGCACTTCATCCTGTGTTTCAAGTTCCTCCTTGTCACTCTCTGTCGCATTGTCTACTTGTCTGTTTCCTCCCTTTCTGTCTTTTTCTTGGGAACTCTCGTGCAGTGGTTTAGATGATACCAAGTTGCACTGCTGTCGGAGTTGCTCTCACCACTGTGTACGGGCCCTCTCTCCTCGGTTCATTCCATTTTCTCCGGAACACCCTCAGATATACTTGGTCACCTGGAACAACTGGACACGTTGTCTCCGTTTCCTCGCTGGGCTCCTTTCTTTTCTCCTGTGAATAGATAGCTTTATGTATGGCAGTTAGTTTCTTCATATATGAATGAAGTTCCATTTGTAACTGCTCTAGAGGCGGTCCTTTGTAGGGACCTCTACAATGTGGCGATGGCATAGGCCGACCGGTAAGCATCTCATGAGGTGTTAAATGCGTGGTGCGGTTAGTTTGCATGCGATGGCTCATTAGTGCTAGAGGCAAAGCATCAATCCAATTAAGTTTAGTACTTTCACATATTTTGTTTATTTTGGCCTTGATAATTCCATTCATTTTCTCTACCTGTCCTTGACTTTGAGGATGGTAAATGCAACCTAGTCTTTGTTTTATTCTTAATTGTTGCAACACTTGTTTTACAGTTTTTTGTATGAAAGCCGAACCATTATCTGAACTTATTTCTGATGGTATCCCAAATCTAGGAATTACTTCTCTTGTTAGAAATTTGATTACGGTCCCTGCTCCTAGATCTGCTGACGGTACTGCCTCCACCCATTTGCTAAATCTGTCAACAATCACCAGCATGTATCTTTTACCTTGTACCCGCTTTATCATGTCCACGTAATCTATGACCACATGTTTAAAAGGCCCTTCCGGTACCGGTATATGCCCTATAGGTGTCGTTATCCCTTTTCTCACATTGTACTTTGCACAAATTTCGCATGTAGACAAGAATTCATCTACTGTTGCATACAAATAAGGAGACCAATATCCTTGCTTTTTAATTTTTCTTACCACTTCCCCCCTTGCGCAATGGTCAAAACCATGCGCATCTGCGATTAGAATATTCAAAAGTGAAATTGGCGCCACCATGTGTCTTTCATGTGTGCGCCAAATCTCTTGTGAGTCTTTTTTGGCCCCCCTCTGGTGCCACATCGACTGCTCATAGGGGCCTGCTTGTTGCTGAATTCAAATTATGTCATCCAATTGAGGCTGAGGTTCTATAAGTACTATAGGTGTTAATACTGCTATTTGACATCCAGCAGCCTTTTTAGCCTGTAAATCTGCTGCATTGTTTCCCTTAATGACATAATCATTTCCTTTTTTGTGTGCTTGACATTTGATTAATACTAATCTTTTCGGTAGCATCATAACAGAAATTACTTGTCCTATTTGATCACCGTGTTGGATGGGAGTCCCATCACTCTTTTTGAAACCTCTTTGTTTCCACACAGCACCAAATAGGTGACATACACCGTGAGCATATGCTGAATCAGTGAAAATGTTAGCAGTTTGTTCCTCTCCCAGTGGGCATTTGATGTCAATTTAACATCAATATGACATCAACATTGATGTCAAAATTACGTCACGAAATAGGTCAAAAATGAAAGTCATTTTGACGTCAAAGTGTCGATGTCAATTTGATGTTAAGATTTTGACCTCTGCACAGCAAAATCCCCAGAGTTAATTTAACACTCTGAGTGTGGACTCACTGGACTCATATAAACACTGAAGCAGTGTTAAAGTGAATGAGATAATTAGGTGATTAACTGAGTGATGATTGGCCATTATTGAAGACACCTGATGTTAACAAGCAGAATCACCAAAGGAGAAAATCACAATTTGTATGTCACCATTATAGTGGTCTGTGTTTGCATTAGTTGGGATCGTGACCCTTAAATTTTAAACATTAGGTTTTGTTTGTTATAATTGAATTATAACAGCCAGACAAACCAGAGAAAAGATGATCATGTGGTGTTGACTGTTTTGAACTAGTCATCATGTAGTGACCTGAATACGTGAGTTAGGTTTTCTTTAGTAATTACATCAACAAGGTGAAAAATACAAGAGCTGGCATTTTTGACATAATCACACAGATGTTTTCAGAAGTTACTCCTACATAAAATACATTTAAAAAAAAAAAACCTTTAATTTAGACACACAAACATTAAGAATCAGCGTGAGAATCACAACAATGGTGACCATCAAAAAAGCATGTTGTAGCCAATAAAAAGTCATCATTGGCTCCCATCATGCATTGCGGCATGAATAAATTATGAGCTGAATTGTCTTTGTAACTTTTTATTCTTACTACACCGTAGTTGAGATTCATACGCTGATTCTTGATGTCTGTGTCTAACCTAAAACAAAGACTTTTTTTTTTTTTTTAAATCAGAACAGCTTGCAAGAAACCACTACAAAATGTATAAAAGATACAGTATCTTTCGCTGTGGAATCACAGAGCTGTTGCAAACAATAAAGATAATATAACTCAGAGATCAGACTCTAAATAAGTTAAATGCCTCAAGTCAAACGATGATTATGTTAAAACATAACTATCACCACTTGATGACTTTTGCTCTTGGCTTGTCTGGCTGTTATAATTCAGATACAGCAGCCAAACAAAATTTTAAGTTAAAAAGTCAAGGGTCAAGATCCCATCTAATGCAAACACAGACCACTATAATGGTGACATACAAATTGTGATTTTCTCCTTTGGTGATTCTGCTTGTTAACATCAGGTGTCTTCAATAATGGCCAATCATCACTCAGTTAATCACCTAATTATCTCATTCACTTTAACACTGCTTCAGTGTTTATATGAGTCCAGTGAGTCAACACTCAGAGTGTTAAATTAACACTGGGGATTTTGCTGTGTGCTGATGTCATTTTGATGTTATTTTGATATCATTCAATATCAAGCTTCGATATCAATTCAACATAAATGTGACATCAAACATTTTTTGACATAAATTTGACATCTTATTTCCTGACATCAAATCAACATCGATTTAATGTCAAGGATATTGACCTGAGATATAGGGACCAGAAAAAACATGTCAGATTGATACCTTTGTTGGGCCTCTTTACAACCACAAGAAAATTATTATAAAATATAATGAAAATATGCATATTCATGCATGTCATACATGGTGGTCAAAATCTTGACTATTTGTTGATGTCAAATTGACGTCAAGGTGCCCGCTGGGCTGCTAATCGACATGCAGCTGTAAGAGCTTCCAATTCAGCTAATTGAGCAGAACAAGATTGTACACATTGCTGTGGTATTACTGGAACAAATTCTTTCTTATCCTTTTTCATCACTGAATATCCTGTATGATTTCCCTCATGGTCTCTAAAGCTAGAGCCATCTACAAAGTAAGTGACTTCTGCTTCAGGAATGGGTGTCGACTCAAGATCTGGTCGTAATCTGGAAAATGCCAATGACTCATTCACACAATCATGAGGTTTTCCTTCAAAAGACAAAGAGATCAAGTCCGCTGGATTGACTGTATTACATCGCTTAATAGTTACGTCTGGATATGTAAGTAATGAGGAATAGGCCAAAATTCGAGCCTGTGTTAGAACAAATTTTCCTTGTTCTAACAATTCCACAGTTTTGTGATGAGTGTAAATAGTTACTGAGTACCCCATAGTTATTGTGGATGCTTTTTCATAAGCATAATATACTGCCGCTAGGCCCTGCTGGTAGCATGGCCCTTACGAAAATTAACCATGGTTTTATTATAGTAACCATGGTTTTTTGGCTCAAGTCAAATCCCAAGTCCTCAAAGAGTTAAAATTAATGAGATAATTAAGTGACTAATTAAATGATAATTGAGCATTAGTGATGAACACCTGCTGTTAACAAGCAGAATCACTGAAGAAAAGAGAAATACAAGAACTACAACTGACTTCAGCCACGTACAGCCTTGGATTGAATCAAGTGAAATTTTATTTTTTTTAAACCACGATGCCACCGTAATTGTGGTCAGTGTTTGCTTTAGTTGGGCTCTTGACCCTTTTAATAATTTTAAGTAATTTACTTTTAAGCATTTGCAATATTGTTTCACAGCAAACATTTGCAGAGTTGTAAAGTCCAGGGGTCAGAAAGTAAAAGTCCTGCCATATGTTTGTTCCGCCCATGAACTCAGCAGCTGATTTCACCAGAGGAGGAACCAAATCATTCCTTTCAAGTCACAAGCAAGTCTCAAGTCAAATCCCAAGTCCTCAAAGAGTTAAAGTTAATGAGATAATTAAGTTTCTAATTAAATGATGCTTGTGCATTAGTGATGAACACCTGCTGTTATTGAGAATTACAGAGGATCAGATGTTGATGTTTTAATGGTTAAAATGACGCCACCATCACAGAGATCAATGCGTGCTTTAGTTGGGCTCCTGACCCTTGGCCTCTCTGTCAGATCTCTCTCTGCAGCAGTGCATGTGCTGTTATAAAGCAGAGAGATCAGTGCTATACAGTGAGCAGCTAATAGCTGTTTTCATATGATGAGATAGTCATCAGGCGCTGACCTGTTTACCTCCAAAATAACTCTTTTTCTTTTATTTATATGTTCAGGTTTTCAATAATCAACCCTGTGATGCGATGAAAGTGTTGCTCTAATAGTTATATTGAATAAATTTTAAATTTCTGTAATGCACATAAATATTAAAACTCCAGAGCTATTTATACACACAGAGACATCAAGAGCCAGCATATGAATCTCAACAATGGTGACAATCAACAAAATGCTTCATGCTGCAATGCATACTGGGTAACACCATAGTAAAAACTCCCATCATGCACTGCAGCATGAATAATTATTGTCACCATTGTTGAGGATCCTATGATAAGTGTTCACGTCTAGAAGCCTGAGTGACACAGTTTTTCTTTTTTCCAATATTTAAGCATTTAGGTGACGATTTGTTTATAAACAGCTGGATATTACCAAAGAGAGATATCTTTGTGACGAATGAGGCACTTATGTAGGGCTTTACTACGTATTGAAACACACCAAAAGCGCTTTACAATCATGTGGGGGGCTCTCCTCAACCACACATCAGCTACAGGTGTAGTGATGTTCATTCAAGTGAATGAAAGCAGAAAGCGTAAACGCATCTGCTTCAAGCTTTTAATTCAGCAATGTACAAATATTTGTTGTGAAACAATATTGCAATTGCTTAAAAGCAAACCACTTTGCTGTTATTGAGAATTACCTCAATTACCTCAATTATCTCATTAACTTTAACTCTTTGAGGACTTGGGATTTGACTTGAGACTTGCTTGTGACTTGAAAGGAATGACTTGGTTCCTCCTCTGGTGAAATCAGCTGCTGAGTTCATGGGTGGAACAAAAATATGGCAGGACTTTTACTTTCTGACTCCTGGACTTTACAACTCTGAACATTTGTGCATTGCTGAATCAAACCTTGAAGTAGCAGAAGAGCTCATACTTTCTACTTATAGCTCATGATGAATGAACATCATGAAGTTGTTTCTTTTTGGTTTATTGACTGACATTCAGCTATTACTGACCTGCAAAAAAAGAAATAAATACTGTTAAATTCCAATGTAATGCTTCAATACTGAAAGAATTTTTTTTTGCATATGCTCAGGCTTTTAGACATGAAGACTTATCACATTTACATTTACATTTATGCATTTAGCAGACGCTTTTATCCAAAGCGACTTACATTGCATTCAAGTTACAGTTTTAACATTTTATCAGCATTTATCAGCATTTTATCACATGATCCTCAACAGTGGTGACAATAATTATTCATGCTGCAGTGCATGATGGGAGTTCTTACTATGGTGTTACCCAGCATGCATTGCAGCATGAAGCATTTTGTTGATTGTCACCATTGTTGAGATTCATATGCTGGTAAGTGATGTCTGTGTGTGTCTAAACAGCACTGGAGTTTAAATGTTTTCATGCATTACTTACATTTAAAATTTATTCAATATAACTTTTAGAGTAACACTTTATCTGCATGCTGCAGTTTCACAGTGTTGGTAATTTAAAACCTACACATACAAAAAATAATAATTTTGATTATAAACAGGCTAGTTAATGACGATTATCTAACCGTATGAAAAGAGCCAATAGCTGTTCATTGTTCAACACTGATCTCTCTGCTCTACAACAGCACATGCAGTGTTACACAGAAAAATATAACACAGAAGTCAAATGGTCAAGAGCCCAACTAAAGCAAACACTGATCTCCATGATGGTGGCATCATTTTAACCAATAAAACATCAACATCTGATCTTCTGTAATTCTCAATAACAGCAGGTGTTCATCACTAATGCACAATCATCATTTAATTAGAAACTTAATTATCTCATTAACCTTAACTCTTTGAGTACTTGGGATTTGATATGAGCCAAAAAACCATGGTTACTATAATAAAACCATGGTTAATTTCCGTAAGGGAGGGGGGGGGGGGGGGGGGGGGGGGGTAATTCCTGTGCGACATTATCCAGCTTTGTGCTGTAATAAGCTATACACTCTAAAAAATATATTTGTTTCAAAATATTACATGCAATATTATTAATTAAATTCAACACATTAAAATTAATTAGAATTAATCAAATGAAATGCTAACAATTAACCATTCAAAATGAGTAAAATAGCATGAAAAAATTAAGTAAAATTCAAACAAAAATATTCGTTTCATTGGACAAAAAACACTATGCTAATGATACTATGTTATGCATGTCAGGCCAGTAGTTGGCGATCAAGAAACACTGCGCAAAAACGTAATATGCATGCACATGACATCACCTTTTTCGCAAATTCATGTTTTTGTTGTTTATATGGAGATGATACAGGCATCGTGTTCAAAAGCTTGTGTTTCCAGGCCCCCAAAACTGAATTATTGAAGGCACCTGATGTTAACACAGAATCACTGAAGGAGAAAATCGTTTTACCATTGGGTCACCGTCACGGTGGTCAATGTTTGCTTTAGTTGGGCTCTTGACCCTTGACTCCTTAACATTATATTATGTTTGGCTGCTGTTACAAAGTTAAACAACAGTTAGACAAGCCAAATGAGAAGGTGGTTTGGTGGTGTTGATTATGTATTGTCATCATCGTTTGACCTGAATCTCTGAACTCTTTTAGAGCTTAATCTCTGAATTAGATTTACTTTGATTACAGCAGTCCTGTAATTCTACAGTATAAAGTCTGAAATTTTCAGTATAATCCAAAGGGTTTTTAAAAATAGTTCTGATCCCAAAAGAAAAAAAATCATTTTTTTAGGCACATTCTGACATAAAGAATCAGAGTATGAATCTCAACAACGGTGATAAACAACATATTCAGATAAACAGATCAACTCTGAACTTCACAAAACAAACTACTAAAAATATGCAATGCATGATGGGAGCTATTGATGAGTTTTGATTGGTGGCACCCAGAATGCACTGCAACATTTGATGGTCACCATTGTTGAGGTTCTCACGCTGATACTTGATGTCTGTGTGCCTAGATGATAGCTTCTTTTTTTAAAAAAATATTTGATCAGGAGAGCTCTTAAAAATCTGTTTATACTGAAGATTCCAGCTATTACACTGCACAATCACAGGATGGCGGAAACTGATACAGTAAATCCAACTCAGAGATTCAGATCAGATGATGATGTCAATACATAACCAACACCACCAGATCATCTTTTCTCTTGGCTTGTCTTAACTGTTGTCTAACTCAGTTACAGCAGCCAAACAATAACTAATGTTAAGGAGTCAAGGGTCAAGCCAACTAAAGCAAACATTGACCACCGTGACGGTGACCCAATGGTAAAACATGATTTTCTCCTTCAGTGATTCTGTGTTAACATCAGGTGTCTTCAATAATTCAGTTTTTGGGGCCTGGAAACACAAGCTTTTGAACACGATGCCTGTATCATCTCCATGTAAACAATAAAAACATGAATTTGCGAAAAAGGTGACATCATGTGCATGCATATTACGTTTTTGCGCAGTGTTTCTTGATCGCCAACTACTGGCCTGACATGCATAACATAGTATCATTAGCATAGTGTTTTTTGTCCAATGAAACAAATATTTTTGTTTGAATTTTACTTAATTTTTTCATGATATTTTACTCATTTTGAATGGTTAATTGTTAGCATTTCATTTGATTAATTCTAATTAATTTTAATGTGTTGAATTTAATTAATAATATTGCATGTAATATTTTGAAACAAATATATTTTTTAGAGTGTAGGCTGTTTTTTCCTCCCACTGCAAGTCTCCTGCATTAGTATAGCTGATGCATACCCATCAGTTCTCTTAGACACATAGAGGTGAAACATTTTATCATAATTGGCTGTTCCTAGGGCAGGTGCCTGTTGTAATTATTTTTTCATTGTTTCAAATGCCAGTATTGCATTTGTGTTCCATATTAATGGATTGCTTAGATGCTGAATCCCTGCCTGTTTCATCATTTCTCTTAATGGTCCTGTTTTTACTGCATAGTCTTCTATCCAGTCTGAACTAAAGCCAGTCATTCCTAAAAAAGTCATCATTTGTCCTACTGTTTGAGGCATCAGCGTTTTACTTATACCTTCTAATTGAGAGGGTGCTATAGCTCATGTGCCATAGGCAATCAATCTTCCTAAGTATTCAACTTGAGTTTGACAATACTGTATTTTGTCTTTGGACACTTTGTGTCCTCCCTGAGCCAATTTTGTTAAGACTTTAATTGAATCTTTGTGACATTGTTCTAACGAAGAACTACAAACGAGTAAATCATCCACGTACTGTATTAGCGTTCCATCTATTTCAAGATCTTCTAAATCGGCTTTTAGCACTTGATTGAATATATGTGCCGAATGCTTAAATCCTTGAGGAATTCTTGCATAACTATATTTTTTTCCTGCATAGGTAAACGCAAACAGGTATCTACTCTCCTCTGCTAATGGCACGCTGAAGTAGGCGGAGCAGAGATCAATTACGGTAAAGTATTTAGCATCAGGAGGGACGTTCGTTAGTAACGTGTGAGGGTTTGGCACATCAGCTGGCAAATCTTCAACTATTTCATTGATTGCTCGTAAATCATGAACAAGACGCCAACGGTTTTTGTCTGCTTTTAGTATAGGCATAATTGGAGTATTACAGTAACTAGATGTTTCTATTAAAACTCCTGCCTTCACTAAACCTTCAATATTGTCTTTTATGCCTGCCTCAGCCTCTGGTTTTAACCTCTTAACTGTCACCGTCCACCCCGTGGGATGCCTACGTTTACTTCACTATTTTACAATTAAATCCTAATCTAATCATGACAAATTGTATATCGTTGGAAAGGTCTAAGACTCCTAAATAGGTATTTTACCACTTTTTTTGTAAAAAAATTATGTAGGAAAAGTAATAGATTAATTTATGACCAGAGTTGTAAAGTCCAGGGGTCAGAAAGTAAAAGTCCTGCCATATTTTTGTTCCACCCATGAACTCAGCAGCTGATTTCACCAGAGGAGGAACCAAGTCATTCCTTTCAAGTCACAAGCAAGTCTCAAGTCAAATCCCAAGTCCTCAAAGAGTTAAAGTTAATGAGATAATTAAGTGACTAATTAAATGATGATTGTGCATTAGTGATGAACACCTGCTGTTATTGAGAATTACAGAGGATCAGATGCTGATGTTTTATTGGTTAAAATGATGCCACCATCATGGAGATCAGTGCTTGCTTTAGTAGGGGGTTGGGTAGAGGAAGTACCTTTGCTGTCTGGCAGCTGCACCTTACTTGGTAGGGTGGACGGGCAGCACTGGTCCCCATCCATCTCCTAAATCTCTCACGTGCTGGCTCCACGTGCCACACCCCGGTAAACCGCCTCAGCTGGCGGGCTAAGCCGCGTGAGGGGGTGGTGTTCACACTGCACCACTAGGCGGATGAGCTGCTCTTGGCAGCCAACGGCTAAAGGGCGGAGGAGATCTTGAAATGATCCAACGGCTGAGTGTGGGGGAGTAAACCTTCCAAATCAGGAGTGGAGCCCCGAAGGCAGACTGTTGCCTATATTCACGCACTGTTCCGGCAGCTCCTGCAGCCGAGCTGGTGCCAAACGTACTGCTTTGCATTCCTTTGGACTACATAGGTGAGGCTGAGAGGGGGATCTTGGCGACTGGGCATCCCAGGATCTCCATACACTTTGCCCAGGCTCGCGCCCTGGAGAGGTCACTCCAGTGCCGCTGTTCCAGTGACAACACAACACGGGAGACGGCAGTTACGAGTTATAAGCCCAGAGTGGATTGGCGTAAGCTCGGGCGCTACAGGTTGTCTCCGTCGGTGGGAGGGATCATCGTGTCCCACTGGTCAGTTAACGCCCGTCTTAAGCTGGGCAGCCCCCAGTCAGTAAGGTGCTGACCCGCCACAGTCTGTCTGCTTCAATGGGTGCTTGGAGCTTAGGGAAACAACCGAAAAGCAGACTGTAAAACCTGCACCAGACAAAATAAGAAGAAGGAAAAACAAACAGCCAGCCCTGCAGTTGGCAAGCTGGAATGTCAGAACCATGTGCCCTGGCCACTCTGACAAATTACAACAAGTTGATGACGCCAGGAAGACAGCCATCATCAACCGAGCTGAAACGACTGAACATCGACATTGCTGCTCTACAGGAGACTAGACTCCCTTCTAATGGCAGCCTCAGAGAACAGGACTACACGTTCTTCTGGCAGGGAAAGGAGTCTGAGGAGCCTCGTATTCACGGTGTTGGATTTGCAGTGAGGAACTCCATGCTGTCCTCAATTGAGCCACCTTCTGGAGGTACACCCAGAATCCTCTCTCTTCGTCTCTCTACCTCTTCAGGCCCAGTCAATATCCTGAGCATCTATACTCCAACACTCTGCTCCCCAGCTGAGATGAAGGACGAATTTTATGAAAAGCTGGAGACCACCATCAAAGAGACCCCTACCACAGAACACCTGTTCCTTCTCGGGGACTTCAATGCCCGGATAGGAGCCGACCATAACTCTTGGCCCCGTTGCATCGGCCACTTTGGCATTGGCAAGCTTAACGAAAATGGATAGAGACTGTTAGAACTTTGTTCGTACCATGACCTGTGCATTTCAAACACGTTCTTCTCAACTAAACCCTGCCACCGAGTGTCCTGGCGTCACCCCAGATCCTGTCACTGGCACCAGCTGGATCTAGTTATTACCAGAAGATCCCTGCTGAACTGCGTTCTCATTACCCGCAGCTACCATAGCGCCGACTGTAACACTGACCACTCACTGGTTGGGAGTAAGGTGCGACTTTATCCAAAGCGGATCTATAACTCCAAGCAGAAAGGACGGCCACGTATCAACACAGCCCTGACATCACTCCCAGAACTTTGCACACGCTTTGCCAGTGCCATTGAAGAGGCCCTTAAGGACTGCCCAGACAACAGCGCTGAAGAGAGATGGAGCCATATTCGTGACGCCATCTACAACTCGGCCATGACAACCTTCGGCAAGCGGGTGAAGAAAAATCCAGACTGGTTTGAAGCTGGAATAACCGAACTTGAGCCAGCCATCACAGCTAAACGTACAGCTTTGATAGACTACAAGCGCAAGCCTTCAGAGAAGGCATTAGCTGCACTCCGGAAGACCAGAAATGACGCCCAGCGGATTGCCAGGAAATGCGCTAACGATTATTGGCTGAACCTCTGTCAGAGCATTCAGCTCTCTGCAGACTGTGGGAACATCCGCTCCATGTACGAGGGCTTGAAGAAAGCATTTGGCCCAAGTACCATCAAGATTGCTCCCCTGAAGTCCGCTACTGGCAACATCATCACAGACCGCAGTAAACAGATGGAGAGATGGGCGGAGCACTACCAGCAGCTATACTCGAGGGAGAACGTTGTCACCGACACTGTATTGGAGAGCATTACCCCCTTGCCCGAGATGAAAGAACTCGATGTTTTGCCCACTGTATACGAGCTCAGCAAGGCCATTGACTCTTTAGCATGTGGCAAAGCTCCAGGCAGTGACGGCATTCCCCCAGAGGTCATTAAGGCTGGCCTGAAGAGTGTCCTCCTTGACCACCTCCATGAACTCTTGCTTCAGTGTTGGGAGGAGGGAAAAGTTCCTCAGGAAATGCGAGATGCCAACATCATCACACTCTACAAGAACAAAGGAGACTGCAGTGACTGCAACAACTATCGCGGCATCTCCATGCTGAGCATTGTGGGAAAGGTCTTCGCCCGTGTAGCTTTGAACAGACTCCAAGTGCTGGCTGAACGCGTCTATCCAGAGGCGCAGTGCGGCTTCAGATCCCAGAGATCAACGATCGACATGATCTTCTCTCTGAGACAGGTGCAGGAGAAGTGCCGGGAGCAGAGACAGCCACTTTACATCGCCTTTATCGACCTGACCAAGGCCTTTGACTTGGTCAGCAGGAAAGGCCTCTTCACCTTACTGCACAGGATCGGATGTCCCCCCAAGCTTCTGAAGATGGTCACGTCCTTCCATGATGACATGAAAGGTACCGTCCAGTATGATGGCTTATCTTCGGAACCTTTTCCGATTCGTAGCGGTGTGAAGCAAGGCTGTGTTCTCGCCCCGACCCTCTTCGGCATCTTTTTCTCCCTGCTGCTGTGCCATGCCTTCAGTCAGTCAGAAGATGGTGTTTTCATCCGCACTAGGAGCGATGGTAACCTTTTCAATCTTGCACGTCTGCGCGCAAAGACCAAGGTGCGCAGGGTCCTGATTAGAGAGATGCTGTTTGCTGATGACGCCGCCCTGACTGCCCATACCGAGGAAGCACTGCAGTGTCTCATCAGCAGCTTCGCTCGTGCTACTGATGAGTTTGGGCTGACCATCAGCCTGAAGAAAACAAATGTCATGGGCCAGGATGTCAGCAGCACTCCTTGCATCTCCATCGGTGATCATACCCTTGAGGTAGTGGAGGACTTTATATATCTTGGCTCCACTATCTCCAGCAACCTCTCTTTGGACAATGAGTTGAGCACCAGAATCGGCAAGGCATCAATAGCAATGGCCCGCCTGACCAAGAGAGTGTGGGACAACAGTATGCTCACCATCAACACCAAGATGAAAGTGTACCAGGCTAGTGTCCTCACCATTCTTCTTTATGGCAGCGAGACGTGGACTATGTACATCTGGCAAGAACGTAGACTTAACTCTTTCCATCTGCGCTGCCTGAGGAGGATTCTGGGCATCACCTGGCAGGACCATGTCCCAAACACTGTAGTGCTAGCCCAGGCAAAAATATTCAGCATGCACGCACTTCTTTCACAAAGACGCCTACGCTGGCTTGGCCATGTCTGCCGAATGCAGGATGGCCGGATTCCTAAGGACATCATGTATGGTGAGCTTGCCTCTGGCACCAGACCAACAGGCAGACCAGTGCTCCGGTATAAAGACGTCTGCAAGCGTGATCTGAAAGCCGGCAGCCTGAATCCCGCAGACTTGGAAGCTGCCACCGCAGATCGTGTCAGCTGGCGGCTCACCGTAAGGACCAGCATAAAACTGAGTGAGAGAAAGAGAGAGGACCTGTGGGAGGAGAAAAGGCAGCGTAGACGGCAGAGAGCAGAGGCAGTGTCCACAGAAGCAGAAGCAGTTACAGGCTTCATCTGTGGTAACTGCAGCAAACTCTGCCACTCTCGTATCGGACTGTTCAGCCACAGCAGGCACTGCAATTCGACAACAGACTGACTTGGGCGCTGATACTCCATTGTCTCCCGAGACAGAAGGATGCCAGAGAACCTGAAAAATCTACATCATAACAGGAGTTCTGACCTTTGTCACAGAAAGTCTTCTTTTTTGCCTTTTTCTCTATCACACTTTAGAAATCATAAGAAATTATATATCAGTTGAAAACTTAAAATCTCAAAATTCATCCTTTGAAACCCATTTTAAAATCAGACATTGCATTACCATGGAAATGGTACATCAAAATCACGTTGGAAAATGTTTTCATTTATGAATTATAAAAAATTAAGTTTGGATAGTACACTATAATGTCTATGTTCAAAACTGTGAGTGACAGTTAAGGGGTTAAAGGATATTGTGCTTTTCTGGGCAGACGTGCGTCTGGTTTGAGACGAACTCTTACTGGATTGGCCGATTTTATTAATCCTACATCAGTGTCATGTTGTGACCACAATTCAGTTGGTACCTGTCTCTCCATTTCCCTAAACAATTCAGTCTTAGTATTGTTTAGTAATTCAGATGTTGTGGTCATCTGTGTTAAATTATTTTGGCTGATCACTACTTCCTGTGGAATACCCAGCAAACTGGTTGCACACAAAATTTTGATGTAATTTTTTTCAGCTGAATGAAAAATCAACGGATGTTCTGTTGATTCCCATTTGCTCTTTCCTGCTTCCCTCATCATTGGTCCTAAATCTTTTGTTTCCCAGTTTTTTCCTACATATATCGCAATATGTGGGACAGAATCAGTTACATTGAACCATTTTTCTACAAATTCGCTGTTAGGAATATTTAAAGCTGGTCCTTGTTTACCTATTATGATATACTCACAGACTGTCTCGACTTTTTGACCTTTTGTATCTTCCTGTCATTTCTGTTCTATTTTTTCATCTCTGTCTTGATCATAGATCATTGTACAATGAAATTCTGATTTTGTTAACCGTGCATCAGGAATCTGAGCTTCAATAAACTTTCCCCATTTGTTTACTGTCTGTTTCACATCTTGTTCTATCTGTCCTATCCAATAGACATTTGCTTTTGGCTCTGTAACTACCATTTGTGTTTCTGTTCCTATTGCATCGATAAATATTCCTTCTGGAGAACACCAAATTTGTAACCCCAATCTGCATAATGCGTCTCTTCCTAACAAGTTGATAGGAGTTTGATACAAGAATGGGCATTGTTATACTTTCATTTTTTGTTTGTAGACACACTGGAGCTGTCATCGGAATTAATTGCATTTGTCCCGAGAATCCTACTGTCGTTGTGAATTTTCCAGACAAGGGGAGATGTGAAGCATATTTTGAATTTAAGCAAGTAAAAATTGCTCCTGTGTCTAACATCATGGGTGTGTCTTTACCCTCTATTATAATTTGCATAATAGGCTCTTGATCTGCTTTAGTTGTTAACATTGGTAACTGGTTCTCCCCTGTAGGATTCTCTGGGCACCCCTAGTATCCCTGATTTGGTCCCCTCCACGGATTAACAGGGCCCTCTCCTGTACCTCGAATGGACTGCTGCCAACCTTCTCCTCTGCCCCCTTGAGGGTACTGCTGGTATGACAAAGTGGGACAATTATATTGGATATGTCCTGGCTGATTGCAGATCCAGCATAAATCTGGAAGGCCAGTATAAGGTCTGCCTCTTCCTCTCTGGCCTCTCTGCATTGGTCTTTTTCTCCATCCCACTGGAGCTGGCTATTGAGGGTAAACATTAATAATAGGTACAGGAAGCTGGTGTGTGTTCGGAGGGCCTGCAGTAGAAGGGCTTGGCTGAATAGCTGATTGTGGAGCGCTTACAGGAGACATAACTGTCATTTGTTCCTCTCCTTCTTTTATCATCGGAGCTTGAATCTTTCGTTTATTTTTCTTTTTCAGCTCTTCAAGCTGTAGTTGAGTTAGCTTGCGCTGTAGCTCTTTCTCTTGGGTCTTGAGCTTTAGTTCATTCTTTCTGTGTTGCTCCACTCCAAATTCTTTATGAGTTTTTGAGTTCAAGCCAACAACATCTTCTAGCCTGCTCTTTACGGCTAGAGGCATGGCATCAATTACAGCTTGTCTGAATAACGTAGCCATCAGAGGATCCCCCTCGGGATATATTTCAGTCTCTTGTTTCCAGTTTTTCAACTGTCTCTGGATATACACGGCTGGATTATCAGTATCTCCCAGTGGAGTTCCTTTTAGAGTTTTAGGATCCAGCCTGTTCGGGCACTCCAGTCGCAATGCTTGCCATACTGCTGGACGAAATGCATCAAACACAATTCCATCCATGTTGTGAGAATTCACTGCTCTGTCTAGGGTGGCTGCTTGCAAAATTTCATCCAGCTTTGCCCCTCCTATTATTTTTGCCAGCAATGCGTTAATATCCCCCACAGCCAAAAGTTTGCCCATAGTTTCTTCCTCAAAAACTTTGATCCATCTGCCAGCCCCGTCATTCATTTCAGGAAGGCGCGTCACCAGTCCCTCGAGGTCCTGAGAGGCCCAAGGGACGTATTGTTCCTGTGCACCTTTAATTAAAATCGGAAGTTGTGCAGCCATTGGCCTAAGTGTTCCTTTTTCTCTACCTTGCTCCCAATTTCTTGTATCAAATATTTCTCCTTCAAAATTAATTTCCTCATTGCTGTCAAACAGCTTACTCCTCTGTCTCTCCAACTTATTTTCCTTTTGAATTTTTTTTGCCTGATTCTCTGATTTTTTGACCCAACTCTTGTTCAATCATTTCTACTTGTGCTTTAATTTCACAATCTTTTCTCCTTAATCTTTCTAACACTTCCTCATATCTTGTTTTATCTTCCCGGTGTAAGGATTTGTAAGGGTTTTATCCTTTTATTTAATATTTTAGCTTTAGGGAATCAAATCGTAGAAATCCAACTTTGATCGGATTTATTGATATTAATCACCAATGTATAGATTAATTGATATTAATCAAAATGTACAATTTATACCTTATTAACACTCGACCAGCAAGTATTAATACAGTATAAATTAGCAATTCTTCATATTGTTGACAATAATACAGATTTGATTGGGAAATCTCTGAGCACAGGTAACACGATCTATGGCAAATAATTTAAGATTTGAAAATCACGGCACCAGACTTATTCATTAAAAATGAATCGAGAGTTTATTTACTATTCTAGGGTATAATACAAACAAAACACATACACACACATACACACACTATGGCAAGATCAAAGCAGTTTGAAAGTTAAGCTATTCTCTTTTCCCGAGAATCGCGACGACCTTGGGGGACGTCACAAACAGAAGACTCAGTTATTGTTATCTTTTAACGATTCATTCAATTCAATTCAGCTTCAGCGAATAAGAGATCTGTTTGTTTTACTTGCTGTGAGTTGAAGGTTGAGTTGAAGGCTCCTAATTCTTGAGGGAATCCCCGTGTCGTTGTTGCGTGACGTCACTCGGGAATCCTCTCTACGATTCGTGGCTTCTTGGCAGCGCGCGAATGGCAAGGCTTTAAAGTTCTTTGCAAGTTTTGGTCTGAAGTTGACAGTGTTGAAGTCTTTGAGATGATCAGCCAGATGTTTCGCAGCAGGATCAGGAGGGCAACGCCCAGACTTTCAGCCAAGTTTCCTTGCAGGTTTCAACCGGTTGTTCACCCCGGTTTTCTTTTCTGAGCTCTGCTTCAACTTCAACTCAAAGTTGGGGGGTGTCTGTTCTTATCGGACAGAATTAAGTCCATCCTTTTCACTATCTGACCCAATCACATTGTCTCTGTAGGGCGGAGCCCCGCCCAACACGACTTCCCTTTTGTGCATACATTATGTGCTCGTAAATATGTCACATGAGGGACCATTTATTAATAACTTCTTATAAAAGTATTCCTCATTCATACGAGACTGAAAATCGACATATAGTTCTGTTCAACTTCTGGCATTTGAGAAAAGCTTTGACCCAATACTAGACAAGGCTATATATTATTCAAAAAGACCATTATAAAGAAAAGATCAAACTAAAACACACCATGCATAGCATAAAACACCAAGCATATGTCTATATATCGATATACATATATATAAGACATCAACATGAGGTACTTGTCATCTCGACTACTTGTAATTTTACCTACTAATGAGTTAAGTCATAGATTAAAAATATCTTAAGTTCTGATAACTACAGTCAGATATATGAAACATAAAATACCACATTCATATACAAATATCGTCTCTTGAGTATATTGCTTTTTAATAGCAGCAGTCTTTTCTGGATTGTCTTTTGGCAAAGCCCATGAAAGTTTGGGTGCTTTCTGGAGAAGAAAAGAGAGAGGCACATTCCTTTTGTTGTAAGAGGCGACTTTCTCCTGGAATGCAGGAGACCAGAGCTGAGGTTGTGAGGTCATGAGGAGTATCACGTTGTGTATGTCTCTGGTGATCGTCGTTGCTGAGACGACGCTGTAAGTCAGTCAAATTTTGTTTATCGTAAGGTAGTTTATGGCAAGTGGTCTCGCCGTATCGCGAACGCTCTGGTTCTGGAGCGTCTTCAAAGGAGTAATTATCCGTTGTTTAACTCCAAACAGATGTAGCGCGGGCCGTTCATCCTCACCTTATCATGTTTTACGAGTCTCTCGTTGGTGGTAAGACGAGTATGGCCGGACGCTAGTTGGTCATTTGCTCATTTTACGAGCTGATGAAGTTAGATTAGTTTCTTAAGTTAAACATGTGTGTGCGTTCTTTTCGACCAGGTTCTACACCGGTCTGATTTCATTTGGTTTAATGCTAACCGGGCTTGCTCATAACAGTCCATGGGTAAATACCCCTCCTTTTCCTTTTTCTGTTCTTCTACTCCCTGCTTTTACATCTGGTTCTAACTCAACTTGACCTTCGACCTCTATTTCCCCCATCACATCTACCTTCCCCTTGAGAAGCGGTAATAGCCTTTCTCCTGACACATAAGGAGGAGGTTGAGAAAATAGCATCTCTTTTTTGCATGTTTCTTTATCTGCTTCCCTTAAAATTTTCCTGGCTTGCTTTATATTTTTCAAGGTGTTCTCACCTTCCTTTTTAAACATAGCCAACACTTCTTGTTCTTTCTCTCTCTTTTTTCACGCTTTTTATTAACACATTTTGGTTTGTAGTTTTTTACCAGAGTTTCCATTTCCTCACACAACGCTACATCAAACGTCCCTTCCTTTGGCCATTTTGTCATTTTATTTTTTGTTCTCTTTTGCCATTTGTCTGAGATTTTATTTATCATATCTTTACACAAAGGATATTTTAATCCCAATATCTCTACCGGAGTAGCGGCCATATTTTCTCTTTCAATCTATTTAGTTTTATTCGTTTTATTCTATTTATATTATATAAAAATGTTATCACTATTTTTCAATTAATCTTATCCTTTATTCAGTGACTTGCTCCTTTTACTTCAGACTTTTATTCTATCTGATGTATATCTTTATATTTTTCTTTTCAACTTTATTTTATGATCACACAGTATTCATAAAATTTTAAATAATTTTTATTTATTTATTTTTTCCTATTATCTATTGCCTCTTCTGTATACGTTAGTGCGCACTTATTAATTTTAATATTCTTTATTTAATTTCTTATCTTGATATCTCTTCTCCACAGCGCTGCTCTCAAAGAGTTTTCCTCTCTCTCTCTCTTTACACAGACACCCAACATAAGATCTTATAACACATCTGGATTCAATCTTTATTGACCCTATTCCTATAAACACTCATACCACTAAGTCCCTTTATACAGTCAGGGTTCATTTATTCACACTTTATCCCTTTATCTAAGGGCTTATCACTCATACTTTTATCCCTTTATTTTTAAAGGGTTTATACTTTCACTCAAACCTCTTGGGCAAAACAAGAGCTGCGCCCCCCCTCCACTTGGGAAAAAGGCACACTCTCTCCTCAAACCCAATCGGAATTTATTCGTTTTTCATTCACTCTCAGTCTTTCACATCCACACGCATTCGGACACGGACACAGTTTCAAACATTCTTCAAAACAACAAAACAACAAAACAAAGCTTTTTTCTCTCGAGTATCCACCTGCTCCAAAACTCTGGTTCTTTCACTGTAATCCCTCTTTTCTCTATATTTAAGTAAAAAGAACCAGTTTTTGTCAGGAATTTTCCCCTACCTAAGCTGACCTTCGACCTCAATCGAAGCGGTATCCGTAGGTCTTGCGCACTCACTTCCTCAAATCTATTTCATGTTAATTTCTGTCCCTTCAGGCCCAGACTAAATTAACACAGATCATTGCTAGCAATGCAAAATCTGCCTGCACCTCCTAATTTCAGTTTAAGTTCTTTATCAAGGCCTCAAACAATAAACCAGATAATGCATGCAGTTATTTCCTCTGGAATAAAACTCATTTTTACTCTTTTACACTTCTTTTTAAATTTGGTAATTTTTGGAAGAGCAAAATTAAAGTGACCTTACCACTAAGAACAGATTTTGCAAACAACACATAACTATATAAGCAAAAACGCTTACCTGATTAATTAGTGGCCACTGTTTATGTGTTGTTCGTCAGAATCTGCTCAGAGTGGCTGTCCTCTCCGTTGCTCTTTTCCAGATCCTGTTCGTGACGCCAATTAAAGTGTCGTCTCCCGCAGTTCAAAGAACAAAACACAGTGCCAGAGTTTGATTCCAGAGTAGGCTTTATTTTTTAATAGAATAAAACCTGAAAACTCGTTAGCAAAGGAGTTCTCTCGAATGCTCTTTGTCTCTCGTATTTATACCCAAAACTTTAGAAAGGGGTGGGGGTCTCTATACATTAAGTCCCACGTACACAATTCTATATTTCACTTTGCGTATGTAATTCTATCTGTCCCAAAGGAGAGGAAACCATCCAGACTTATGTTATGGTAAAGAAGAAACTGCCTCCTCCTTATTTCGTCCAGATGTGCTTTGCCACGTACACAGTTTAACACAAAGGCCTTCAGAACATATTGGGAGATTCAATAGATACATTTTTGGCAAAATTCACCTTGATTATGTCTAAATAATTCTGATTAATATCAATAAAAATCTTCTACAAGATCTGTTAGTTTAATGTAGTTTTGTGGGTCACCATTGTGGTGGAGAGTAGAGCCTGTGCTTCAGTCAATGATGAGCCACAAACACTGATGTTCTGCCGCTTTATTTAAAGACAGTAACTGTAGAGTTGCTGATACAGTGATGATCTCTTTGTTAAATGCTTTACTACATGCATGTGTGCTATAGCTGATGATAAACTGCAACGATTTGAGTTAAAGTCATGTTTTTAGTAACTTTATTATTACAGATTAAGTGTTTGCAGTTTTATATTAAGAAATGTTCCTTCTTAGTAGAATCAAATGAAATAAGTTTACCAAATGTTTACACACCATCATAACAATTTTACAGCATGCAGGAGTTTGCTGTATTTTTACAGTACAATTGTAATTATTGATTTACAGTACTCTTGTGAATTTACAGTCTTACTGGCAACCAAAATTGCCAGTAAGTTACTGTAAATTTTACAGCAATTTTTTAGTGTACCATAACTTGTTGGGTTTTACAGGGAAGGGAAATTGATTTACTCAAACGGTTTGAGTTACCATAACTTGTTGGGTTTTACAGTGTGAAAACATTTTATGTTAATTATTATTAAAACATTATCATTGTTTTATATTTTGCTGGCTTAATTTATGTTGCTGCTGCTGTTGTTACTGTCAGTTAGCTGTCATGGATCAGAGTTAATATTTTTACTGATTTAAAATTAGTTTATCCTCACCATGTTTGAGAATCGTGTGCTGAGTTACTGTATATTTGCAACTGATTACAACTTGTTTAAAATTTTTGTTCTTTGTAGTATAAATGTTTGTCTTTATTTTTAAAAGGAAAACAATCTTTTAAAAGGTTTTTTTTTTAAGCGGAAAAAAAGAAGAGGAAAATATTGCCCATGCTTTGTAGAAAACTTTGAAAATAAATGCAAATCTAAAAGAAAGAGGATTGTTAAAAAAAAGAGTAATATTGCTAAAAATGTATTTGGTTGCTCTGACAGGTTTTTTAACACTCAGTAGACTGACTTTTATTCATTAGATGAACTAAAGATTTTAAGTTGTCGGTTGCTAGTTGAGCTAACTTAAAAAGTTGATTGTGATAGGTTGCCTTATTTTTTTGAGGTAGGTCAACTTTTTTTTTTTTTTTTTACAGTGATATGTTCTACAAGGTCAGCTAAATATTTAGACACTTGTTTTGTAACGATGTGAGCCTCTTTTCAAAAGTTATTGAATGGAAGGTGACACTATGAAGAAACCCATAGAATACATGCATGTTGGAAATGTATAATTTAGAACAAATACTTGTAGTTTAAAGTCTTCTGCTATGTTCTACAAGGTCAGATACATATTTAGCAACTTGTTTTGTAACGGTGTGACCCTTTTTTCAAAAGTTATAGAACAGAGAGATGTTGAAAATGACTTGGGTAAAGCTGGTTATATATTCGCACATTCACAACATTCACACATTTCAGCGTTCAATAACTTTCTAATTATATGTGCAATAAAGTTATTTTTTGCAAATTCTAATCAGCGACATCATTGTCAACCTACTACATTTTTTTCCAAATCGATCAAAATGGCCAAGTATTGTTTTAATGTCATACTTTCTTGCGAATGTCCGCTGAATGTGCAATGTAGTGTGCTTAACAAAGTAATTGAATGCAATAGACAGAATGTGCCAATATAAAACCAACTTTATAAGTCCTCAGTTTTCTTTAGTCCTTGTCTGAGCTTAATGCTGACTAATGGTATAAGTGTGTTGAGGCTTATTAAAAAGATTTCTGTTTCTTTACTCCTTCGTCGTGCGTTCTTCATCTACAACCACAAAAACCGTAACAGAAGCTCAGACTGTATGGAAACTATGGAGTCCGCCGCCTGCCTCCTCGCCCTCATCCAGCGTGGTCTCCCCTTCTACGAGTATGCGGCAGAGTTTTGTCAGTTGGCCAGGAAGATGCCGCTGGACGACGCGGGCATCATCCATCTTTTCCGGCTCGGAGCCAATCTCCACCATCCCATGGACGTCTGGGAAGTGTCCGGGCCCAAGCCGAAACTAGCCCGCCGTCTGCGGCTCACGCAAACCAGCCGCCATCCGCGGCTCTCCCAAGCCCGCCATTTGCGGGGAAACTAACGCCGCCGTCCGAGGCTCTCACAAGCCCGCTGTTCGCGGGGAAATTTATGCTGCCGTTCGCGGCCAACGCAAACCTGCCGTCTGAGAGTATGGCAAGCCAGAGAATCTCAAGCGCCCGCCAGTGCTTGTTCCTCGCAAGATCCCTCCTACGTCTCCGCTGGTCCCGTCCAGCTCCGCGCTTCCAGAGCAGCCCCAAGAGTCCGCGCTTCCAGAGCGCCCCCTAGGGTGGACTTCCCCAAGAAAATTTTTTGGGGGGGCCATATAGTCAGTGCCTGTGTGGCCAGGCCAAGGACCAAGGCCACAGAGTCCCCGAATCCGCCCTGAAGGTCTCCCTTGTCCCAGTCCTACACTGGCCTCCAGGGCGCCCGCCCCCCCTCCCTGGTAGAACTCTGCGGTGCGGGACGATATGTTACATGTTTGTCCCTTCTAGTTTCCTGTTTGCCCTTATTTGGTTTTGTTCCGGTCTTCGTCATAAGTTAATCATCGTTTATTAACCTCACCTGATCTGTATTTATTATTTTGCTTGCTCCTTTGTTCCTTTTCCTTTATAAGCCCTCAGTTTTCTTTAATTTAATTTTGTTAATATTGATTTCTTTTGATTAGTAACTTATTCTTCTTATTCTACCTGTTCTTATTCTATTTTTTCTTTATTAGAAATTTTGGAAAAGCTTATAAATATACATTTTTGAATTTGACAATGACTTAGCCTACCTTTAATAAAATTAAGGGGAAAAAAATTGCATTACAAAAAATGCTCCTGTAAATCACATTAAGGAGTCAAATATTACCTTGTAATGTGAAGGCTAACTTTTGTTATTGATCAGAAGGTGCTCCTGAATTTTATTTATTTATTTATTTTTATTTTTTTTTTTTGGGGGGGGGCACTACACTGTGTCAATTCGGGCCTGTTTTCATACTATGGAAGTCAACTGTTTGGTTACACACATTCTTCCAGATATCATATTTTCAGTACAAATAAAAGTGGCTTATTAAAGGCTTATTTAATTTTGTGGTAGTTTATGATTTGTTGAATATTGTGGGCTCAATCAGCAATATTAACTAAAACATAAATGTGATGAATAACTTATTAAGAGCATCGGATGTTTTTTTTTTCTTTTCTTTTTTTCTAAAGGTGCATCACCATCGCAGGGACTCTGACTCTGAAAGCATTGTTTCATGTTGCAGTATTGATTTTATTCCTCCTACTTTGAACCGTGAGTCCGTAAAGTGCATTATGACCTTTTCAACCACATTGTTTTTGTGTTCAAAGAAAGCAGCAGCTAATGACACAACATTACAATAAATCAGGTTATTTATATTGTCTGTGATTTATTCTTATTTTAATTGTTGAAAATGCTTCCTTTCAAATACAGGTGACAAGAATCGACCAGTGGGGTAAGACTTTCTTCCTTAATCTGTGTTAGCCAACTAAACAACAGTCTTATGTTGACAAATCAGCAAAATTTTAAACAACATCATAAAATACCTACTCCTGCAGGCTCTGTAGACTAATAGATAGCAGACTAAAATCATAACATTTATTGCTATAATCAAATCTCTTTTGCAGATCACGTTATGATGCCACCCTCATTAATCCAGGTCCTCCAGCGATTTACCGTCTGAACACAAAAAGAACATATATTGCTGGGACTCATAAAAAGGTCAGACGATGGACATATGGAAGAAGAGACACAAACAAGCTGAACAAAGTCATACTGCTGGTGGGAGAAACCGGCACTGGAAAAACCACCCTCATCAACACCATGATCAACTACTTACTAGGAGTGAGGTTTGAGGATGAAGATTTTTATCAAATCACAGAAGAAGAAGAAGAACATAAAGAGCAGTCACAATCCCAGACATCAGATATCACTGTTTATGAGGTGTTTGTTGAAGAAAACCCAACATCTCTGACCATCATTGACACTCCAGGATACACAGATACTAAAGGATTCAAGAGAGAAAGAGAGATTTCTGAGTATCTGCGCAGATTATTTTCAGATACGGATGGGATTCATTATATTGATGCAGTGTGTTTTGTGATGAAAGCGTCTCAGAATCGACTCTCTGGAAAAGAAGATTACATATTTCACTTAGTTCTGTCTCTGTTTGGTAGAGACATAGAAGACAACATAGTGTTCATTATAACACACTCAGATGGAGGAGCTCCAACGGATGCTCTTAATGCCATTAACACAGCAAAGATCCAGTGCAGGAAAGATGAAAGAAAAAAGCCTGTTCACTTCTTATTCAACAACCAGCAGAGAGAGAAAAGAGAACACACTTCCAAAACATCATGGAAAATGGGAAAGAAAAGCATGAAAATGTTTTTGGAACTCCTATCGGAAAACAACAGAAAAAGTCTTCAGATGACATTAGATGATCTGAAAGAGCGAAAACAACTTGAGGCCTGTATCTTTAATGTAATGGACCATATCACTGAGAAAGAGTCAAAAATGGAAGAACTGATTGAAATCCTGAAAGCAATAAGACAGAACAGAGACAAGATTGAGAAATCTGAGAACTTTACGTTTACAGTGAACAAAACTGTCAAAGAAAAAGTCCTCATTGAAGATGAATCAGTGTTGTGCAGAAATGCAACCTGCTGTGATGTCTGTCAGGAAAACTGTCATCAGTTTGGCTGCTGGTATGTCGCTAGCGGTGATCTCTCAAAATGTGATGTCATGACAGACAACTACTGCACTGTGTGTACAAATAAATGTCCTTCCAGCAATCACAACAAATGGAACACAAAATACGTCATAAGACAAAGGCATGTTGAAATGTCATTTGATGAGCTCAAACAGGAGTATGAATGCACCAGAGACCAGCCTGAAGCCAGCTTTCATAAAACAAAATATGAAGATACTAGAAAGGAACATGAAAAGGACATGAAAGAGTCTGAGAATAAAAACAAAATAGAAGAAAAACTGAACTACGATCTGGAGGAGATAAAAAAACAAAAGTCCATCCTGCTGCATAAAGCTTATATGACCATCATGAATCTGTCTAAGAACCCATTAATAACAGACAGCTATTTCACTCCTGAACATCTGAAATTCTTCATTTCCAGAGTGGAGAGGGAGGGGGAAGGTGAAATGGTGAAGGACCTGAAGAATGTGAGGGAAGCTGTTCAAGAGCAGAAAAACAGATTGGGCAACCGGAGTTGGCTGGAGCGGGCAGCGGACACGAGCCTGTCAGGACTTCGGGAGCTGGGGGTACCTGGGCTTAATTTGTTGCAAACCAGCCTACGCAAATGATCTCAACTAGAACATAATTATGGAGTAGCACAAAATACCAAAAAATACATTTAAATATGCTTCGAGGTTCCTAGAACAAAATCCCTCTTTGGATTTACACATACTGTTTAATGCAGCTCAGATGTGGCATTAATGGATTTACACAGCAATTATTATTGCAAAAATTATTAGGAGGTTAATGATTTACATGTGACATTTTTAATGTAGATATATTAAAAGACTTGGGGAAAAAATAGGCTAGGTGGTGGCAGTAGGTGGCGGCAAGTGACTAAAGTAGAATCCTTTATTCAGCCGTAGGTAATGATAGTGTGCCGATATACAGCCATATCGCACATCTACGGGTGTAATATTGCATTTATACAACAGTTTGACGGCACGAATGTGTAAATAAATCAGGAACATTTCAGCTGCAGCTTCAACATCTATTTATAGTGTAGAGGGCGGGACGCTTCGGATTCTAGAGAGCATTTGATTGGACAGAAAGTTCGATGAGAAGCTGAAGTGCAGTGTGATGTCATCAAAATCACTGATCCATATTGGCGGTAGTGAGAGACTGCAAGATTTGAATGCTTATATCTTGTAAAAGCAAATTTTGTCATTGTTTTCGAGCACGCTTAATCGGTTAAGGGTGATTTCCATTGACAGCGCTGCTCAGTGCATTTGTTGGTTGCATCTTACAAGCTGTTGTTAAAAGTAAAAATATAAATATAAAGGTCTTTACTGCTGACTTGTAAAAAGTCTCTTGTCGCCATCTAATGGCGGAACAATGTAACTAAAATCACCATCACAAACACACACACGCACTGTTTTCTAATAGTAAATACTACTTTTATTTATATAAAATATTATTTATTGAATAATAATATTTAATAAACAACCATTTAAAAAACAAACAATCATAAAAGTTGCTAGGCAATTCAGTCAAAATTACAAAGACAGCGCTCTGATATACAGCATTAAAGTTAAATAAAATGTGATGAGATTTTGCCCTCAACTAGTTGCTCTGAAACAAATAATATATTAATGAGACCAAAGACTGCCTGTTATATTTACCCAAAACGAATTAGTATGTATCAGAGCCAGTGATAAATTCCAGAAGATCTGGCTGAGGTGAGGGCTCCTCTCAGTGGGTTTATGAGTGCTGAACGACCGCTGATGCCCTGCAGCTCACATCTCTGAGAATGTCGAAGCAAATTTTCAAATAGACATCATCTTTATTAGCAAACCGCATATTTGAAGTTCAAACAAGTACATTCGTGCCTAAAAACTCTTAAAACTACATTCCGTGACACAAAACGGTTATTTTTAAAATTAAAGTGGATTTGGGCATTTGGCAAGTGGAGTGATGCAAATGGTGAAACGGCTGTTGGAGTTCTGTTGGAGTCTAAAGGTGTGTTCGCGCCATATCATAATTACCATAATTACAACTTGAAATACCAACTTGAATTGGGGGTTTTCTGAGACCTTCGGCTTGTACCACGTGACCGCTGCTACTCACACGAAACCAGATAAAAATGGTGGCACTTCCAGTAGTAAAATAATTAATTAAGCAGTTATTTCATAATATTTATGTTTTAAAATTCATCTAATTGATTTTTGCAAATGTAGATGCCTTAAACAAAAGACATGCAGCACAGAGTTAGATATCTAGGTTATCCATGTAATAACAACCTAAAGAAATAATTATAAAGTGTAATAATAATGCATTTGCATAGCAACTGTTACTTTGTAAAACTGTGTTTTACAGCTGCTTTACAGCGAGCACAGGTTTGAATTTAGCAACTGATGATATGACGCACTGAACGATTTAATCACGCTGGGGTGCTTGTATCAAATATAGAAAATATTATTCGGCTATTTATTTTCTTTTGGAAGCTGCATTCAAAATCCACTTGGCTCAAAAAACTGAGGGGGCACGTGCCCCTCACTTTGAATGAGCATGACCCCTCTGACGTCACGTGTTGTCATCTCGGAATTGCGGTAATTATGACATGGCATGAACGCAGCATAATATCACACTCTTTTCAGCCAATCAGATTCGAGGACCAGAAAGAACTGTGTGTGTATATATGTATATATATATATATATATATATATATATATATATATATATATATATATATATATATATATATATATATATATTATCAGTAGCGTTCCGTCCATATAAGCTGCGAATGCTCCGCATACCCAGGCCATCTGAGAGAATAAGTTTGCAGATTAATAACATGATTATAAGTTGATCCCTTGTCATTTGAGATGTAACTTACAGCTTAATAAAGTGTTGGTAATAAGTACGTAAAATTATTTATTTGAAAAACAACAGTAATCGGAGCATTTGAGTCATGCGCAGAACACAAAACTGACGGGAGCGTCTCCGGTACAAAACTGACGGGATCTAAAACTTTCAGATGACACATAGCTAATTTTTCCGTCACTCTAAGTTACTGAAATCACACATGAAAACATGTAACACACGGTAGACGCGCGTTTGTGCAGCAGAGCGGCTCTCTCTCGTGCTGTATGATGTAACAGACACCTAGTTGTCCAGTCCTGTTTTGTTCATACAGCGCATGTGTTCCGAGAATGCGGTTGTGAGTCCTGAACATTTACAGGTGTGAGTTCGGTTACAGAATGCAGTTGTCACACCCATAAATAACTGAACTGTGTGTGAATGTAACCCAATTAAATACTCAAATACAGGACTGACAACCATATTCTGCTGCTGTGTGAACGTGGCCTATATAAATGAATGGATCGCTTATTGCGTTCTAAACTGCCATTCAGTGGCGAAGCCACCGGAAATCGCCATTTTCCCTACCGGCAGAGAGCACCACTGACTGATAGCAAAAACACTGACCTAAAATTACCTGATTTGAAGCATATCAGTCACACTGGGTTAGTTTTTAAGATATGTGTATGTACATACAGTTTTACTTCAAAGGTTATCTGCAATGTTTATGGTCTTTTTGGGCAGGATAAGCGATATATTGCATAGGAGGTTTGCGTTTATAAGAATGTACAGGAGTACTTCAGATATAAAAACGCTGACTTGTCAGGTGATGTTTTCACATTAAAATCGGTTGATTTCCTATTAATTCAATAGAATGTATGGGAATACTAGGGAATACCAATGATTTGCTTTTATGACATCATGAGCAATCCAGTTTTCTGTTATAGATCAGTGATTGTAGCGGTAGTGGTTTGCTGGCATGCGCTGATTTTGTCGGCGAAGCGCTTGCCCAAGCGGAAAATGTGCTGTTGCTGCCATATCTCAATTGCCGAAAATTACATTATGTTTGATGCAAAACTAACTCGACTAAGTTAAATGAGGAAAGAAACTCATACAGTGAAGGATCTGGGGATCCTCAAATGTGTGCATTTTGCTTCAAGAGAGCAACCATACATTTGTGTTGTTTTACTTTCTTTGTGGTGTATGGGGTGTATGCAAATTTTTAATATGGTTATGTTTTCATATTCATCCATATCATATATTCCTATTCATTCATACAGTATATGTATTACGAGTTATCTTTTATGATTCATTTGTTTTTTTTGTTTTTTTACATTATATTCATATTACTTATGTTACTCATATACTCATATACTCAGATACCAAGTTGTATGCATTGTATTCATAATTCTAGTTAATTCCAGTTGTGCTCATATTCTATTGAAGTAGTATATCTTTTTTCCTTAACTTGACATATAAAGGTTTTACATAATCTGTTTTGTTCCTTCGTTTGAAACATAACATTTTGTTATGTTTTAATGATGTCTGCACAAGGTGTTGGAAACTTGTCTTGCAAACCATTTTCGTATATGTACAGATGTCCTTCAATTTGCCTTTAATTTTCTTGGTATCAAGCTCTTTCTTCTTAGAGCTCAGTGGTATTTGCCCTGGAGATCTGCAGAGCCTGATGTTCCTGCTCAACAAGTGTAAAAACCACAACCTCCTCCTCAAGCATGTCAAGTTAACCTTGCTTTGATATCAGCTGAATGGGGATTAAAACGTAAACGTGATGGATAAAAACAGTTTGACATTTGTCAATCAGACACAAAAACATTCCATGATGCTGTAAGAGGATAGGTCTCCAATATATAACTTGCTCCCAAAAATTGGCCTCCTCGCTCCTTCTCCCTTATTGCATGCTCTAAAGATTTTTATCTTATACCTCTTAAAGATTATTATATATGTTTAGACTATTCTCTTAGAGGTTTAGTAGAATATACTGAGTTTGGATTTTGTATTCATTTTTAACCTCTCACATTTGAATCAAGTGGAATTGTTACCACTTATGATTTACGATAATTTATTTTAATAAACTACACTTTTACGGAAAGACTTCATCTGACTGGATCTCTTTTGCATCACTTTGTTTTATATTCATTTATCTTCTATATAATATGTGTCACCGAATACTCAGGAGACACAAGGATGCGGGATGAAACAATACACTGTAAAAAAATTCAAAGTAAAAAAAACAGTGAAATGCTTGGCAGCACAGGGTGCCAAACGTTTACCATTAATGGAAATAACGGTTAAAGAACGTTTTTAAAAAAACAGTCAATGAATGGCAGAAGCAACTGCCAAACAAAAACTGTAAAATTAATGTACAACATCCTATTTTTTTTTCTTACTTTACAAGTATTGCCTGGATTATAATTGTGTTACATTCTTTTTGCAATTGACCATCATCTAACAACAGCATACATGCAAAAACTAATAGCATTACATTAACAACTCCACAGTTTTTTCTTTCGAAAAAAGTTTATTGTCACAGTTTTCTTTTGTACATCTCAACACCCATTTTTTTCCATTTCCAAACACACATTTAAAAACCAAGCAGTAATAAATTGAATAAATACTCATGGTTAAAAGGGAAATACAATAATTGCTAAAATATAGCAATTAAAACCATTGTTTCTGTGTTGTTTCTGTGTTGTCCATTTTGTGTGAGTGTCACAAAAATAAAACACATTTTAAAACAACTCCACAGTTACTGCTTTTAAATAAAGCTACATTCAGTATAACATCTTGTTTCTTGGTCTTCTCCAGGACTGAAGCAGACTCTACTCTTCAGCACAATGGTGACCCACAAAACACAGAAAACAGAAACCCTTTAAATCCCAAAAGAACACTAAACACTAACAGATCTCTCTAGATCTCAGCATCTTCACATGTTACAAACCGGTCTGACTTTATTTATTTCATACAAAACTTCTTCTTAAGAATTAACAGAGGTTTAGATGTTGCTGTTTTAGTGAAATTAATCAAGTTTGAAGTCACCATTGCGGAGATAAGCATTTGGTTTAGTTGGGCTTCTGACTCTTCACTTATTAACAATGTTTTTTTTTTTTTCTCTGGCTGCTGTAGCTGTGTTTCTGAAGCATATTTGTTACAGCAAAACCTGCAAGAAACATTCTGATCAGATGAAGTTATTTACGTCCTGATGATGGTCTTGTCATCGTATAGTGGCATAATTCACTAGCCTCAACAGAAGTGTCTGAACATGTTAAATTTATTTGTTTCACTTTGTTGTAGTGTTACAGTTTTCTTGCTTGAAATCTGGCCTTGCTTTGATATTTTAAGAGTTGCAAAGTATTTTGAAGAAATTATTTAGATGACAGCACGTAGAGTCACAGACATCAAGAATCTTCATATGAACCTCAACAATGGTAACAATCTACAAAATATTCATATCAGCTCTGATCATCACAAAACAAGCTTTTTGTTGAGATACATGTGCTGATTCTTGATGTTTCTGTAAATCAAAACTCTTCCGTTCAAGACACGTTCTATGTAATGATAAAAAAAATGAATCTCTGCTTGTCATAACAAAAAACATTATATGGTAACATACTCTGAGACAACACTCATGATGTGACCAGGCTACTATATTATAATTAACTCATCAGCAATAAATAACCAGGTTCATATGATCAGATTTTTCGCTAGCAAAATCACAGCAACCAGAGAAAAGTTAATATCACAAAGTGAAGAGTCCAAGAGTCCAGAAGCCCAACTAAAGCAAACGCTTATCTCCACAATGGTGATTTCAAACTTTATTATTTTCAATAAAACATTGACATCTAAACCTCTGTTAATTCTCAAGAAGAAGTTTTGTATGAAATAAATAAAGTCAGTCTGGTTTGTAATAAGTGAAGATGCTGAGATCCAGAGAGATCTGTTAGTGTTGAATGTTCTGTTGCTGACAGTCAGGTGACGTTCAATTAATTAATTGGTTAATTAGTTAATTTTACAGTGAAGGTGTTTGATTGTAATAATTTATTAAATTCCTGTAAATTAACAGTGTTGTCAGCTTGTTTAAATAAGGATATTTTACTTTAATTTTAAGGTTTTAGTTTGGCACCCTGTGCTGCCAGCAGAGGTGGGTAGTAACGAGTTACATTTACTTCGTTACATTTACTTGAGTAAATTTTTTGGGTAACTAATACTTTCAGAGTATATTTAACCCCTTAACTGTCACTCACAGTTTTGAACATAGACATTATAGTGCACTATCCAAACTTAATTTTTTATAATTCATAAATGAAAACATTTTCCAACGTGATTTTGATGTACCATTTCCATGGTAATGCAATGTCTGATTTTAAAATGGGTTTCAAAGGATGAATTTTGAGATTTTAAGTTTTCAACTGATATATAATTTCTTATGATTTCTAAAGTGTGATAGAGAAAAAGGCAAAAAAGAAGACTTTCTGTGACAAAGGTCAGAACTCCTGTTATGATGTAGATTTTTCAGGCGCACTCTTGTCATAAACAGAGTTGTAAAGTCCAGGGGTCAGAAAGTAAAAGTCCTGCCATATTTTTGTTCCACCCATGAACTCAGCAGCTGATTTCACCAGAGGAGGAACCAAGTCATTCCTTTCAAGTCACAAGCAAGTCTCAAGTCAAATCCCAAGTCCTCAAAGAGTTAAAGTTAATGAGATAATTAAGTGACTAATTAAATGATGATTGTGCATTAGTGATGAACACCTGCTGTTATTGAGAATTACAGAGGATCAGATGTTGATGTTTTAATGGTTAAAATAATGCCACCATCACAGAGATCAATGCGTGCTTTAGTTGGGCTCTTGACCCTTGACTTCTGTGTCAGATCTTTCGCTGCAGCAGTGCATGTGCTGTTATAAAGCAGAGAGATCAGTGCTATACAGTGAGCAGCAGTAGCTGTTTTCATATGATGAGACCTATTTACCTCCAAAATAACTCTTTTTCTTTTATTTATATGTTCAGGTCTTCAATAATCAACCCTGTGAAACTACAGCATGCGATGAAAGCGTTGCTCTAGTAGTTATATTGAATAAATTTTAAATTTCAGTAATGCACATAAATATTAAATCTCCAGAGCTATTTATACACACAGAGACATCAAGAGCCAGCATATGAATCTCAACAATGGTGACAATCAGAAAAATGCTTCATGCTGCAATGCATACTGGGTAACACCATATTAAAAACTCCCATCATGCACTGCTGCATGAATAATTATTGTCACCATTGTTGAGGATCCTATGATAAGTGTTCATGTCTAGAAGCCTGAGTGACACAGTTTTTTTTTTCCCATTATTTAAGCATTAAGGTGACAATTTGTTTATAAACAGCTGGATATTACCAAAGAGAGATATCTTTGTGACGAATGAGGCACTTATGCAGTACTTTACTATGTATTGAAAAACACCAAAAGCGCTTTACAATCATGTGGGGGGCTCTCCTCAACCACACATCAGCTACAGGTGGAGTGATGTTCATTCAAGTGAATGAAAGCAGAAAGTGTAAACGCATCTGCTTCAAGCTTTTAATTCAGCAATGTACAAATATTTGTTGTGAAATTTTGCAATTGCTTAAAAGCAAACCACTTTCAGTTATTAAAATGGTCAAGAGCTCAACTAAAGCAAACACTGATCTCTGTGATGGTGGCATCATTTTAACCAATAAAACATCAACATCTGATCCTCTGTAATTCTCAATAACAGCAGGTGTTCATCACTAATGCACAATCATCATTTAATTAGTCACTTAATTATCTCATTAACTTTAACTCTTTCAGGACTTGGGATTTGACTTGAGACTTGCTTGTGACTTGAAAGGAATGTCTTGGTTCCTCCTCTGGTGAAATCAGCTGCTGAGTTCATGGGTGGAACAAAAATATGGCAGGACTTTTACTTTCTGACCCCTGGACTTTACAACTCTGGTACAGACAAGTGAGAGATGTTCAGGGCAGATCCATTGCTCAGCTGGTTTTGCCAGAAAAAATGCGACATTTGGCTAAAACAAGTCTTCACGATGACTCTGGTCATTTGGGATTTGAACGCACGCTGTCTTTTCCGGGAGTGGTTCTTTTGGCCGAAAATGCATTGCGACATAAAGTCCTGGTGTGAGCAGTGTGAAAGATGTTGTCTGAGGAAGACTCCCACGGCTGGAAATAGGGCTCCGCTGGTAAGCATTCACACTAGTGCCCCTATGGAACTCATCTGCATGGATTTCCTTGTCCTTGAAAAGTCTAAGGGAGGAATAGAAAATGTCCTGGTAGTCACCGATCATTTCTCACGATTCGCCCAAGCCTACCCCACAAAAGACCAGAAGGCTGTCACTGTGGCCAAGGTGTTGTGGAAGAATTTTTTCTGTCGCTTTGGTTTTCTATTTGGTGGGACTACGCCCACCAAATAGACTCTCCTTGGAGATGCGGGTCCTCCAAAGTGAAAGTGACAAAGAGAAGATCGAGAGAGGAAGGAAAGTTTGGGAAGAGGCTAAAGCAAAGAAGAAGCTCTGCCTTAGCAACACTACATTTAAACATACACACTCCCCACTCATACTTACAAGAGAATCGTAAGATTTAAATGGTGCCATTATTTTGGGGTTTAATTTATCCTAAATTAAGTGATGACACGGATGACATCATTTAAAGAGGGGGTGGATGTAGGGAAGATGTAATGTGTTCTCCCGTCCTTTGGAGGGAGCTGTGTGTTGTTTCTCATTAGGGGAGTGAGCCCTCCTGTTCACCCACAGTTCTATTTACTTTGTGAAAAGGTAAGGAGGGTTATCATGTTGCTCCACTATATCCATTAAATTTATCAAATTATATTAGCCATCCATGTTATTAGAAGAACTATATTGTTGATGAGAGGTTGGCTAATGTGTATCAGACATTATTTTTGATAGCTTGTTTTATATTTCTGATATTATTGCACGTTTCCTATGTTCCATGTGGTTGAGCATATTTTCATGTATATTATAGTATGTTTCAGGTCTATTTGTGTATTTTATGGTCTAATTCTCCCTATTTTGATTACATCCAGCATTGATCTTAGTCTGTCATATGCTGTAGTCTATCTTTCCTGTGTTTTAGGGAGTTTGTGAACAATGAGCTTACTTATTTCCTGTTATAATTCGTTATGTATTGTAACTTTGAGGTTATTTGAAATGAACACAGTTCTATTTCCTTTGTGAAAAGGCTGTCACCAGTCTGTTCTGCTGTGAGAGTGACTGTATGGAGAAAGGAGCCTAATAAAAGAAAGCTGCTCTGTTTGACTCAACGATTTTGGTGTCCTCCTCATTCACCCCTCACCTCAACACAACGCAGAGACATTTGGGGGAGCACACCGACGAAGAGGGTTACATATGTATGGTCGTAGGTCTTTTAAGTAATCTGGGGCACTTCTGTGGAATAAGTTGCCTTTGGATATTAAAGGTATTTCAAATATGGTTAGTTTTAGTTTAAAAGCTAAAAGCTGGCTCTTAAGTAGGTTGTTTTGATGATGAATTAGTATTACGTACATGGTTATCTGTGACTGTAAACTTTTGTAAATCTGTCATTTTTGTATTTACAATGCAATGCAGTGCACCTGTGACCGGGAGCGGATCTTGTGCTTTACATCAAGGACCACAATGTCTTAAACTTTATTGTGTTATCATCGATGAATTGAGTGTATTCACTACTTTTCTGTCTAATAAAAAGAGAGAAAGAAAGTGTAACGACAGCAGTCACAATCAGAGCCAGCAAAAACACAATCAGTGCAACTAGAAAAATCACCTGCAGGTGGAAGAGAAAAGCAGGGAGACAGAACACTGTTTAAGATATTAGTAAAGCTCTCAATGCTCATCATGATATTTAGTGTCATCCAGTTTTTCCTTTGATTCTGTAGAGAATAGTGAAAGTCAGTCATGAATTTTCTAAACATTCTAGATTTGCTCCAAATATCAAACGTGTGTCATATCCTTAGACTGGATGGAGTCTGAAACTAAATAATATCAGTCTGTGCTCATCAATCCAAACCTGAGATCAGTCATCGATCCTAATTCATCAACTACTGTTTCAATAAATAAATAAAAACATATAAGCATGCATGTCTGTGCCAAACACACAGTATGCTTGTGTATATTTTGTACAGTTTTCAAAGTAAAAACGTATGTTTAAATAATGTTTATATGTTGATTTTGTCTGCTGAATAGTGGATTTGTATTATTCTTTGTAAATATGCTTTGATAGAAATATAAATAACCCACTTTTGTAAGACACATTTTGTTGGGCTGCATTGTGTATGAATTAAATCATTTTCCAATTATTTTAGTCTGTTCAGGAAAATAATGCTTTATTGGTAATATTATGATGAACTATAAAGAGTGAGATGTTCAGGAAACAGAGGAGTCGCGTGGTAACTTTGTATGAAGTCCTTTAATGTGTAACCAGCACTGAAACAGAATAAACTCTCCTTTACTGATCTCTGCCTCACACGTCCATCTCCAAACAGCTCCCATCATGTGTTTGTGCAACACACATATTCTACAAAGAGGCTGTTTGAATACATGACATCTGAGATCTTGTTGAAAATAAATGTCTGTCACTTTAAACATATATATATATATATATATATATATATATATATATATATATATAGATTGAGAGAGTCATGTGTTTTGTTCTGGTATACCAGTAGTTTTGTTTGTTTGTGAAAAACTAAACCTATGAAGGCGAGTCATAGCCTGCATGTGCACACTATCCATGTTAAATTCTGTGTGTTATTAGTCATTTTCAGTACTATTTAGGGTGGATAGTATGCACATTGGGACGCAGGGCAAGTCTCTGTTGAATGTTACCATTACTGTGGATACGATTAGGATTATGTTGTTATAGTGGAATTATTAATATAGTTTTTAAGTTTTTCTACCATGATTGGTTGGTCACACGAAAAATAACTTCTAAAACAAGCGTTTGCTTTTGTATTGGGTTATATATATGTACTGTATAAAACAAAAATGCATTAGGCCTATTCAAAAATTATTTTTCAAAGTTTTTCATGAGCAAGATGGTTGTTGACACTGTGGCTTCACTCGAGCTGCGCGAAGCGACTAAATACAATAGAAACACTGACCTATATAAAAGTTCTCTATTATATGTTAGTGAATATAACCCATAACATCAGTAATGTACATAACATATCCCCTCTCACATAACTTTAAGGGTCAATATAATTGAAACAGATGAGTTCTAAAAAAATTCACCCACTCACAGTTGTCATGAAGGGCAAAATTAGCTATATAGATCAAAATCATTTTTTTGCAGCCTGTAAACGTTATTTTTCTGCTGTAAAGTTGGGCATTTTAACATGGAGAGTCAATGGGACTGACTTCCTTTTGCAGCCAGCCTCCAGCGGCCAGTCGATGAATTGCAGTTTTAGTCACTTCCGTGTTGGCTTCACAGAAGCGAGAATATGACGTCACCTGGAAACCGGAAGCAGCTTTTGAAACTTAAAGTTTCAAAAACAATTAACTTGTAATTACCCAGTTCTAAATCTATATTGAATATATAATATTTAAATTTATAAAATTAAATATTCGACTCTCTGGTAAAGATATATTTTTGTTAGGATTTTGAAGCAAAATTTGATGATTAATTTGAAGATGAAATACCATATACACAAACAAAAATAGACTAATAATAAACCCAACATGATTAGGCCTAAAATCAAACTAAATCATTACACTGAGGCCTTAAAAGATGTAAGAAATAAAAAAAAAAAGCAAAAAGGATGTATACCATTTTTGAATCATTTTCTTTTGGATATTTCTTATAAGTTATCCCCTGTATACCCCCCCCCCCCCACACACACACACACACCCTGCTTTGATGCTGACATGAATGTAATCGATGGTTGAATACACTAGTTATCCTCTATTTAAAAAAAAAATGTGCAGTACACATTTACAGTTTGTAATACTGATCACACAATGTACTTTAAAACCCTTTTAAACTTCAGAACACAAAACAAGAAACTTATAGAAACAATAGAAATTCTACACTGCCCAATTATTATTTAGTAGGTTTTTTATTTGTTTTTATTTTTCAAATATGTACACTTTATATTTTTGTTGTTCTTATTCTTCATTTCCACATATTTTGACTACAAATATGCTTTATACTTGCCTTGTTCTTTTTGCATTGTATTTGACTATGACTGGGGAAAAGCATGCCATTGTGTTTCTATAATAGTATTTAAACAACAAATTAATACTAAACTGTGAGACTAACATTTCAATATTCTGTACAGAATCAAAGGGAAAACTGGATGACACTGATAAAGACAAAACTGATGGCACTAAACATCGTAGTGAGTAAAACAGGAGGCATTGAGAGCTTTACAAAAATCTTAAATAGTGAATTAAAAAATTGGAAGAAATTTAAGAAATAAAATAAGTGCTCTCTCCCTACTTTTCCCTTCCGCCTGTACGCAACTGGATTGTACTGATTCTGGTTCTGCTGGCTCTGCTGGTTCTGATTCTGACCGCTGTCACGTTACACAAGCATCAGCAGACGTTACCTGCAGGTGTCACTTGAGGAGGAAAAGAGAGACTGAGTACAGGAGACCAGAATCACTGAGGGCCCGTACTGACGTCTGCTGAGGGCCCGGCAGACCCTGATTAAACTGTTCAGGTGTGCAGGACACACTGCAGTGACGTCACTGGTTACGGCTGGAATTCACCACACGACTTGAACATATTTTTAACACTGTAAACATCACACACTTAACAACTTCATATAAATGGTTATAAACAATATGTGTTCAAGAATTGGCTCTAAATATCACACACACATGATACCCTCAGACTGGATGGAACAAAAAACCAAACAAAAAGAATTAAGTCCGTAATCATCATACAGTACATGATTTATTTGTGAAATCTGTCAGATCTGACCAACTGACCAAAATAGCACCACAGCACTGACTGTAACATTTTTACAAAAGTCATGTTACTTGTAAATTTGCCTTCAGAGCCAACAGATCTGCAGAATATTCTGTGAACATATTTCTGCAATATATTTTTAATCTTCAGTGTGTATGCACATCTGGACTGGACCCACCTCTGTTTGTTAAGTGCATCTGTATTTAGTATTTATGTAAAGCGGACTTAAACATCTGTCCTGGCAATTAAAATGACCAATCCTAACTGATCAGCTAATTACTGTTTCTGCTGAATCCATTAATGATTGTTTCTTAAAATGAAAAAATAAAATTGTATCCATAACATAAATGGTAAACATGCAAAGACAGACAGTGTGCATGTACATATGTATATGTTGTTAAGTTTTATATTTAAGTACATATGGTTAAATAATGCTTATATGTTCCTTTTTGTTTGTTTAATACATTTGCATTATTCTTAAATCTGGTTTGAAACATTGAAACCACATGTAAGAAACATTTTTGTTATTGCTTTATTGGTTTGTATTTTTGTATGATATATATATATGTGTATATATATATATATATATATATATATATATATATATATATATATATATATATATATATATATCAATTTTATAGATTAATATCAATTTTATAATTTTTTATATAAATTTACATTTTTCCTATGTTCAGAAAAATAATGCTTTATTGATAATATAATGAGATATTTAGAGGATGTTTAAATAGTGTTCATCTAAAGAAACATTTACTTTCAAACTAAACAGTGTCTTTGTGAAGCTGAATCAGAATCAGACTCAATCAGAGCTGAAATCTGCTGCTTGAACTGTTGAGATCAGACTGAAATCATCAGGGATCTTATTTAAAATGAACTTCAGCTGCTCTGAACATGATGCAGTCAAATGTGATACTCAACACTCAGACACACAATGTTTGATGGACTTTGCCCTCTTATTATTAGCTCTTATTACCTGGCTGTATCTGGACTCACACACACACACACACACACACGCACACACACACACACACACACACACACACACACACACACACACACACACACACACACACACACACACACACACACACACACACACACACACACACACACACACCTCCTCACAGCTCAATCTGCTTTGAGAGAATAACCAGCAGAGGGCAATAAAGACCAATTGTCCTCATCCTTGAGACTCCAACCATTTTGTCTCTGAAAAACTGAGTTCTCAACTGTGTGAATTATACTTTTGGTTTTGTTTTTACTGAAATCTCGCTAAACATGTAGTATTTTATCAATTTAGACAACCAGAATGTAAAACACGCACAGAACTTTTACAATGTAAGTTTTTATCCTTTCACATAAAGCGTGTGTGTTTTTGTGTTATTATACATATAGTTTTGTTTGTTTATTTGTGGAAAGGGTTCCTGCTAACCTGCTAACGATGCTAAGTAAATGTCATTATGCTGATGAACAAAGATTAAGTTGATATTTTTTATTAGTGGAATCATTAATGTAATTATTGAATTTTTCTACACTATTTACTCATTGTAATCAAATGATTTCTTGGTAGCAGGTTACTGAATTTCTATAACTGTTTGTGTTCATTAAACGGTTTGATGGATAATGTTGAGTTGGATGATGATTACACTGAACATCTATAAAATGCATAAAACCAAAGATTCAGATTATAGTTTGATGTTTCGTATGAGACCCACATGTGGTAAATCCTTAAATAAAATCGAAACTGAAGGTTTTGGCTGTGGTCAGTTATGTAGTATTTCATCACTCAGAAAAGTATTTTATTGCTGTATTAATCTCTTTGTGATGTGTCTGTATTTGTCTCCTAACATCTGTCTGTTTTCTCATCAGGTTCAGATGCTTGAATCTTCTTCTTCTGCTGTTTTGCTTCATCTATCAGAGCGGTCAGTGTTATTTGTTTTCTTATAAATGGTGTAACCTTTTGACTTTTAGTTGCAGGTAGAGTTATTCTAGTCAGTTGTTTCTCTTCTGGTAAGTTAAAATATTGTGTTAATATTTATGGATCGATGGTAGAATTTTCACAGCATATTAAATCATCACAAACTATGACATCACTGACTTCTCTATGCAGTTATTAATTAATCGATTAATAAACATGGTTTGGTCTGAATTCACTTCAGCTGCACTGACGCTTGTGCTTTAGCTTTAGCTTTGTCTGTCATGAATGAGGCCTGTTTGTGACTCTGAAAGACCACAAAACTGACTCATGAGACGAACGGTTCTGAACTGATGAAAGTGAAAATAATCAACAGGGACACATTAGACACATTTTCATACTGTAATGTTTCTGCATATTGCATAATTTCATTTTCATGAGAAATAGCCCATGACTCGAACCTTAAACCTTACAGGCATTTCTGATGTTAAATATTGAAGAAACACCATCAGTTCACAATTGCTGAAGACACCTGGATAGTGAAACGTCTTTAGCAAAAGTGAATCCAGTCGACTGAGATAACTCTCCTAGAATATTTTATGATGAAACTGATTACAGAGAATAGAGAGAAACACCACATGTATTTCTCAGTATTGATTCTTTGTATTGAATGAATCTGTATTTGCAGGAACCCCGCCTGTAGGAACCAGAACTATACCGCTGTCAGGAAAAAAAGGAGAAAACATCACACTGCCATGTGAATTTGAGATTAAAAAGATTTCTGATATTAGTTTATACAGTCGGTCAAAAAACATCCCTGTGTGTCAGACTGAAGAATGTAGTGGACGAGTATTTAAACAAAGAAACTGTGACGTCGTCTTCAAGGAACTGAGCTTCAGTGATGCTGGGAAATACATTATGAGAGTCCATTATAATAATGATCAGACAGAGCTGGAGCGACAAATCAGGACGTACCAACTTCATATTCATGGTAAATTAAAAACTAATCAAACTATGAGTATCTGTTTCTGGATTTCCTTTAATAATTGTGAGATATTGCATGCAACCAGCAGAGACAATGAATGGGACACTAAGATTAATCGTCTCAAATATGGGTTTTCCAATGTCTGATTTTATCCACTGATAAATGATTATATTTGTTCTCTCTTAAATATATGCTAATGATGTTTCTCCTCAGACGAGATCTCTGTGAAAACAGGTGAGGAGCACAAGTTAGACGTTCTTTCCAATGCTAACCAAGTAGTGCACTGCACCAAAAACAGAACAAGTTGGAGGGAGGTTTGGAGCAGAAGCAGCAGAGCTCAGAGTGACCAGCTGACCGACACTGACGGGTCTCTGACCATTAAAGAGTTTACAGCCAATGATGCAGGAACATACAGAGTTCTGGACCATGAAGGAGAAATCTTGATCACAGTAACAATCACAGGTGAGAAAAGCTCAGTGTATATTTAGAAGTATTAAGTGGACAGATGAGGTTTATTCATCATGATTTGAACAGCAAAGTGATGGTAAACTGTGAGACTGACCTTTTGATATCCTCGACAGAATCAGACACAGAATCAAAAGGAAAACGCTACAACGCAGATGATGACAAAACTGATAACACAAGACAACACAGTAAGTAAATCAAGAGGCATTGAGAGCTTCACAAAATCTTTAAACAGTGAGGTTTAAAAAAACACTAAAATCTTTTCTCTTCCTTCCAGCTGTTGGGTTTTGGGTTACGATTGTTGGATTGACTATAGTTCTGCTGGTTCTGGCTTGGATTATGCTTCCTGTCATCAAGAAGCAGTTTCTGAACAACAGAGTTCCATACTAAGGGACCCAAATTGCAAGAGGGTCCTGAACCCAGAGAAGCCACTGGTTACTTTTAGTATGCCTTTCAGAACCAACAGGATCCTATCAACATATTTCTGCAGCATATGTTTGATTTACAAATCATGAGCATTTGCACTGCACCCGTGCACCAGCACATACAATCTGCTTTGAAAGACTGTATTGAGAAAAGCTAAACAAATTGAAACATTTTTGTTGACATTGTTTTGATTGTATTTTTGTAAGAATTAAATATCAGGGTTTCTGTGGGTCCTTACAAAATCTTGAGTGTGTGTTTTGTGTGTGTTTTACCTGTTAAATGTTTGATGCCCAAAAGACATACATGAGATTGATTCATTTAATTTTGTGTTATTATAGTTTTGTTTGTTTTGTGTAAAACTATAAAAGGAAACAAATAAACATTTACAATGAATGCATCCATTAAAGTGATGCACACTGATATCAGCCAGTTCTGCATCATTTTCACTGAAACCAGAATAACAGCTTTTATCTCTTGCAAGTGACGAAGTTAAGACAAAAGCTTTCCTATTGTAAAACTGAATAATATAGGCCGACTTATTATAAAATATTCCTTTTTCATTTACAGTTATTTTTACAGTGCTTTTCTATTACGGTATTATGGATTCTTTTCTTAGGGCTACTACTACAGCTTCTACTAATGATGTTAACATAAAGAGGAACTACTGCAACTCAGCTTGAAATATCCAGCACGTTTTTGTTGTTGTTGTTGTAGTTGTTTCTCCTCGTGGTGACGGACTGTCCTTGTGTACCAAATTGTAGCCTGTATGTCACCCTCCGAAGGGCAATTTGATTTAGCCTCATACACTATTAAGTAACCAGCAGAACTATGGCTAAAAATAGAATAAAGACTAAAGACTGACTTGGACGTCACAGACTTGTGAACATAAGTAATAAAACCAATCGTCAAACTGAATTTATAGTTAAAGGAAGGGAAAAGATTGAATGTTTGCATATTGAGAGTACATGAAAAAATACTACAGCAATTTACAGTTTTTGAACCATACTATAGTAAAGTAATTGAATTGATTTGTTGTGGTAATTCTATAGTTGCTGTGGTAACATAAGTTTTCTACAACTATAAGGTATATTATACTACAGTTTACTGTAGTACAAACAAGTATACTACTATTTATTACAGTTTATCAGTTCACTATAGTTAATACTACAGTATGCTGATAGCATTCATTAACAAAATAAATACTATATAGTATGATACATTTTACTATAGTATGGTTCAAAAACACTGTAGTATTTACTATAAATGACTATAGTATTTTTTCATGTGGGTGGTGTTGGGGAATTATGGATATCCATAGTGAATGATAAATGTTTAGTTAAGCGGTAAAAGAGAAACTGTGTCAAGTGTTTAAAATGTTTATTGTATTTAAAGTAATATGGTTATGTGCTTGCTAACTAGGAGTTAAGATTAGGATACAAGATGAAACAAATAAAAAGTTTTAAAGGGAGAGACGTCATAGACATGAGACCAATTTGAGTGACAACCTCAACAGCCAATGAAAAAAGGGGGCGGGAATACTGATATTTCTTCATATCATACGCAGCAAGTTTATACGAAGTTAATACGGAGTTTTACTTTAATTTCGCAAAACGTGCAGTGGTTTACAAACTTTTAACGCCAGAACAAAAGACCCATGCAGAATGTAAGTGATTTACCATGTAAGTGTTCATGATTTAAAATATTAACGCAGTGTTTTTATTATACTAGTGGTGTTTATGTCGAACTGCGCGTGACGCAGAAGTGAGTTTGTTTACGATGAAAGGTGATTATGATGATAACGGTGATCTTAATTAGCACGGTTATTAATATAATTAACAGACTTTCCTACATTGAATACTCTGACGAGAGGATTTTTATTTTTTGCAGGAAAAAGAATATCATAAACTTTATATTTGTGTCAGTTAGGATCATTTTAAGTAGGCTATTACACTGAAACAATTGATTAAACCAAATATTCAGATTATAGTTTGATGTTTCTTATTATTTTTACCATGTTCAAGATCCGAATGTGTTGGATCTTTAAACAAAAAATTGAAAGTGAAAGTTGTGACAGTTTGTAAACAATCGCAAGACAAAAAGAAATCAATTGAAATCAGTAAATAATGACAAAACAAGGTCATTACAGGGAAACTAGGTCACAGAGAGCAAAACTGAAAACTATGATTGAAAACAGAACAGACTAGACCTGTAACAGCAGTCAGTTATATATTGTTTTATTGCAAGTATTTTATCGCTGTATTAAACTATTTGTGATGTGTGTCTGTATCTGTCGTCTGTATTCTCATCAGGTTAAACTGGTTAAATCTTCTTCTGCTGCTGTGCTTTGCCAATCATAGCGGTCAGTATCAGTTGTGTATTATTATTACTTTAAATTTGCATTTCATTTAATTCACTCAGAGTTATTCTAGTCAATAGTTTCTCTGTTGCATCACACAAATCATTTGACTGGATGCTTGTGGATTGATGCTAGAATTTCCTCAGCACATTACATTATCACACTGACACGACTTATCTTTACAGTCCGTCTATTATTAAACATTGTTTGGTCAGGGATTTTCAGGAATTCACAATAACTGCACTGACTGTCATGAATGAGGTTTATTTGTGAGTTCAGAAAGACCAATAAGACACAAACTGACTTATAAGATGAACATTTCTGACAAAAGTAAGAATAATCAGCTGGAATTTACACGCAATCTCATACAGTAGTGTTTTTGGACACTGCATACTTTAATTTTACCAAATAATAGCTCATGGTCCAAACCAGCAACTTTAAACTTGAATCTTTCAGGCATTTCTGAAACTCTGCCATCAGTTCAGTTGCTGAATCACTTGAACATGTGGTGAAACATCTTGAGCAAAAGAAAAGCTGACTACAATAACTTTATGATGGCATTGATTACAGAGAATAAACAGAGATACCACCTTTTTTTTTTTTGAGTATTAATACTTTGTATTGAATGTTTCTGTATTTGCAGGAACCACCACTGTATCTGTGTCAGGAAAGAAGGGAGGCAACACCGTACTGATATGTGAATACAAGGCCAGAGAGATTTCTCATATTAGTTTAAAAAGTCGGTCAAAAAACATCCCTGTGTGTCCGACTGAAGACTGCAGTGGACGAGTATATAAACAAGGAAACTGTGACGTCGTCATCAAGGATCTGAGCTTCAGTGATGCTGGGAAATACTTTCTGCGAGTCTATTACAGTAATGATCAGACAGAGCTGAAGCGACAAATCAGGACGTACCAACTTCATATTCAGGGTAAATTCAAAACTAATCAAACCAAAAACACGTGTTTTCTAGTTTTCCTTTAGTGACCGTATGTAACCAGCAGACTCTGAACAGAACTGGCTTAATATTCAGATCAGTGTGCTTTTCTGGCATTGATCGATTGACAGCATTATAATGATTAATGTCTGTGTTTCTCCTCAGATGAGATTTCTGTGAACACAGGAGAGGAGCTGAAGTTGGACGTTCTGCTGTCAAACACTGATGAAGTTCAGCATCAGAGCAGAAGAAGCACAGCGTGGACGAAGGTCTGGAGCAGAACTGATGGAGTTCAGAGCGAACGACTGAACATCAGAGATGGAAACCTGATCATTAATGCATTTACAGCCAGAGACACTGGATCATACAGAGCTCTGGACTCGGAAGGAAACGTCTTGATCACAGTGACAGTCACAGGTGAGAGATATGTGGAAAATAAAGTGCACAGCTGAGGTTTATTCATCATGATTTTAACAGCAAATTGATGCTTTGTGACTAACCTCTCAATATCCTCCACAGAATCAAACAACAAACTGGACAGCACAGATACGGAGCAAGTTCGTAAGTAAAACTGGATGCGTTGAGAGCGTTATACATTTAAGCAGTGAGTTTAAAAAACATTTTAAAAAATTGTGCTTTCTTCCCATTTTCCAGCTGTAATCTATTGGATTATGAGTGCTGGACTGTTTGTGTATGCATCTCTGCTGGTTTCTACTCTGGTTGCGCTTATGATCCAGAAACACACCAAATCCTAAAAGCAGGACGTGTTTCGCACCGAGGGGTCAAAGTGCAATGAATTTTACAGAAGAAGTCATGTAGCAACATCACTGTAAGTTTGCCTGTAAGTTTGGGGGATGTCATTTATTTTGCATTAATGAGCTCAGTCAGTCATGCTATAAAGGGGGCGCTCTTTGCTCACTTTCTCTATACAATCCATTCACAATTTAAAGACCAGTTTTGTTTGTTATGTGGAGGACCAATGTTCATGTACAAGTGGCCAAGTTGCTGAAGTGACAAATGCATTAATTACGTGAGTGAATCTTTTAAATTGTTGCGCGAGTCACTCCTGAAATTGCTGTGATTGACCAGGTGTGTTTCTAGCTTTTGAAAACATCAGCGGCTAATGGTGAGGGCATATATATATATATATATATATATATATATATATATATATATATATATATATATATATATATATAGGGCACAACAGGGCTGAAGGCACATCTTAAGAAAAACGTGCTTCATGTATGTTTTTATTAAACATTAATACATTTTATAAAAGTTAATTTTGATGCATCAAATGCAGAGCTACATGGCTACATCTGTATGAATCTCTTTCATGCACTGATATTGTATTTCTGAAATATAGCTTATTTTATCTGTTGTTTTCTTATGGCACTACCTTGATGAACAGGAATAGTTTTATGTAGCACTTATTAAAAAGTATTTTTTAAATTCCTTCTGTTTTATCACTTTTATATTATACGTTTTATATGAAGTCCAGGGTTTTGAAACGAGCGTTTTGTAGAACAGTACTGTATCATGCTCTTGAAATAAAACTGAGAGGTGTTGTTTAACATGTTTAAATATATTTACAACGACATGATGAAGTGTCTTCATCTGAGTTTTGTTCATTTCCACTGTTGCTTTTGACTGATTAATGGATTTGCATTATTCTTTGTAAATCTGCTTTGTACTGTGAAAAACTAAACAAACTGAACCACTTTTGTAAGAAATGATGTTGTTGATATTGTTTTGTTGGTATGTACTTGTATGTGTAAGATTTGCATGCGCACATGAGAAATGCATGTCTAGCTGTATTATACACATCATATTATAGCATTATTATGTACATATAAGCTAAGTTTAAGAGAAAATAATGGCAACAGTTTTATGGCACATAAATGTTAATTAAACAAAATGTGTTGAATGTAAAATGTGTTGTTGAGAGTTCTGATTAAACAAACAGCAGTAAAACTAAGAATTCACTCGTGTTTTGTATTGTCTGGTATAAATTCTGATCAATACAAACGCTTAACCTTAAATCATAACTGCAATTATGTCAAATATCACACTTTCAGAAAAATGACATTTGATCTTCAAAGACATTTGTCTTTCAAGATGAAGAGCATTGCATGTGAGAAGAATATAACAGAGTGACAACAACAGTATGACCAGGAAATTAAAGATAGAAATACTCCATTAAGAATAAAGTTGGCATTGTGGAAAATAAGGGAAGACACAGAGAAGAGGAGACGATCATGAAGAACAGGACATCGTAATTTGGATAGAACACTTCACATTATAGACAAGAATCCAACAGGATTCAGAACATGTGCACATTATTCACTAGTGATGTTACTCCTGACACCGAGGCTTCGAGTCTTGTGTTGAGAATATCAGGAGAATATCGAGGCTTGTTTCATTTTAGTGAAGTGATGTTTGAAATCTCCTAAATTGTCTGAAAGATAGAGGATCAGAGCACAGTATATAGGTTTCTCTCTCGCTCTCTTTATTTATGTCCATGAAACCCTGAAGTTGCACATCCTGGTACATGGCAGAATCGAGCCTGAAGTCAGTGGAAGGAATATTGTCCTCTGTCCAGTCCAGTCCATATTCATCACTTTCAGCCACTTTTATCCAGTCTAAATAACACCATCATTTCCCTCTTCAACAGAAGCACTGCACAGTTATACAATTATGAAACATCATGAAACACTGAGCATAACAACTTTAAATTATTTATTTATTTATTTTACATGTGTTTACTATATGAGTGTGTATATTAATGTACCAAGCCCTTTTAACCATTTAGCACATATTTCTGCATTTTTTTCCTGCACCTTGTTTAGCTCGACCAGCAGGTGTCCAGCACGCATTCAACGACTTGAGAAATGAACCACTTTTCAACACATCTGGCTGGAAAGCTTCAAAGCTTCATCAAGCTTCATCCCACCACCACTATTATTGAGAAATTAAAAGTGCAGAAATGACAAGATGAAAGAAATTGAACAAATGTGAGTCACAGGATATGGAGTAAAGAACATGACATGTGTTTTGTATACGAGTTAATAACTCCAGAAGATGGCAGTAATGCAACACTGAACCCATTGGTGGCTGAGAGAGCTTAATGTGCTGCAACTGAAGAAAACACATGCAAATTGGAAAAAAAAAAAAAAAAACAGCAGGAAAACAGTTTTCATCAGTTTGACAACACATGCTGCAAATTCTCACAACGCAACGCAACCAAATACAGATCAGGATATTAAAATAAACAAAAACTCACCTTGCAGGTGATCAATTTTACATAGTACAATAAGCATAACAAAGCCAGCTTCGTCACTTGTTGGGATCCTCTTAAAACATTTCTACTGCAGTATTTTTGTGGGTGCCGGCTCATGTTGGTGTGGAGGGGAACGAGGATGTGGACAAGATAGCTAAACAGAGCCTTAAGCATAATGTTATTCACTTACTTTTGGGTAAATCTGAAGTTGTCGCGTCATTTGGCTTATCTAATGTGAAATTTCCCGAACAACCCTCTAACAAAACCCTGAAGAAGAGATCAGATAAAATAGAAGTTGATTTTGATGATTTTTTAGTTCAAGGGATACAAAGAAACTGGAGTAGAGAGGTCAAGAAACAAGAGAAGAAGGAACGTCACAGACGGGACCAAGAGAGAGCGCGAAGATCAGAAGATCATCTTCAAGATGAAGGCAATCTTAAAATTGATGAGGAAGCAGGAATCAATGAATAAGAGAATAATGAAATTGATGAGAGAGATGATTGGGTTATTAGATTTTTCTGCTGAATTACAAAAATTAACATGATTTAGAGATAGTAAAACTCCAGAATTCTATTAGTAAAATATGAATATTGAAAGTTATGTAAAAGTGTATCATGTATTGAAATGGCAGATGATGATAGCTTTTGTGGGTTTAATTGCTATATATTTGCTATGTTTATTTTTGTAACAAGACGGTTAAAAGCAAGAAGATGCACCTTGCACCTCGCTGCAATGTGGATTTTCTAGCTAATCGGGGTATACAATGTTTTTCACACCTTCTAGAGGTGTTAAATTGTGGTTAAGACATATGCTTATGTATTGTTTATGCTAGAAAAGGTGTTACAATTCTCTCTTATAGCTTAAAAATAGATATAGACACCTGCGCTATTTAGAGATGATGTATTTTTTCTCTTTGAACTTTTGACATTGCTTTGTGTAGACTTAGACAAAAAAGGGAAGGCTTCCTCCCCTAGAAGGGGAAGGGGAGGCAGGTGTAAGAGTGACAGGGAGAACTATATAAACATTTGTAAAACTTTTGGTCAAGGCCGATTTTCATGGTGAAGACTACTCGCTGTTATTTTGTTATTTGCTTATGAGTTATTTGTTTTTTAATAAAACGAAACCAATGTCTTGGTGATTCGTAAACTTTTTTAAACAAGGCTCTGAGTCGTTCATTAACAATAATAACCTGTTATCTGAACCTGAATATATCACAATCAAGCCTCAAGAGACACAAACTTGACTGAGTTGAGACGGTCACCGGCGGGAGAGGATCCAAAGCTTCTAACAACATCCATACTAATAAGAGGTAATTATGCATTCTCTATTTGTGGGATGTTTATGGGTGAATAAGATATGAGTTATGAAGTTTAGGATCTTTTAACCGGTATATAAGCACAACAAAGTGAAACACTTTAGAGCAACACTTTCATCGCATGCTGTAGTTTCACAGGGTTGATTATTGAAAACCTGAACATATAAATAAAAAAAAAGAGTTATTTTGGAGGTAAACAGGTCAGCGCCTGATGACTATCTCATCATATGTAAACAGCTATTAGCTGCTCACTGTGTAGCACTGATCTCTCTGCTTTTTAACAGCACATGCACTGCTGCAGAGAGAGATCTGACACAGAAGTCAAGGGTCAGGAGCCCAACTAAAGCACGCATTGATCTCTGTGATGGTGGCATCATTTTAACCAATAAAACATCAACATCTGATCCTCTGTAATTCTCAGTAACAGCAGGTGTTCATCACTAATGCACAATCATCATTTAATTAGTCACTTAATTATCTCATTAACTTTAACTCTTTGAGGACTTGGGATTTGACTCGAAGACTTGCTTGTGACTTGAAAGGAGTGACTTGGTTCCTCCTCTGGTGAAATCAGCTGCTGAGTTCATGGGTGGAACAAACATATGGTAGGACTTTTACTTTCTGACCCCTGGACTTTACAACTCTGGTTTTATTATTATAATTACGCTACGTTTATATGGGGAGGGGGAGGGGGGGTTCATTCGAACCACCCGAACCCCCCCATGCCTATGGGCTTGCATATATACACATACACATATAGAGAGCAAGAGAGATCTCTGATGATTTCAGTCTTCAGCAGATGTCATGTATTCAAACAGCCTCTTTGTAGAATATGTGTGTGTTGCACAAACACATGATGGGATCTGTTTGGAGATGGACGTGTGAGGCAGAGATGAGTGAAGGAGAGTTTATTCTGTTTCAGTGCTGGTTACACATTAAAGGACTTCATACGAAGTTACCACGAGACTCCTCTGTTTCCTGAACATCTCACTCTTTATAATTCATCATAATATTATCAATAAAGCATTATTTTCCTGAACAGAGTAAAATAATTGGAAGATGATTTAATTCATACACAATGCAGCCCAACAAAATGTTTCTTACAAAAGTGGTTTATTTATTTATTTATTTATTTATTTATATGTCTATCAGAGCATATTTACAAAGAATAATACAAATCCACTATTCAGCAGACAAAAGCAACATACAAACATTATTTAAACATACGTTTTTACTTTGAAAATTGTACAAAATATACACAAGCATACTGTGTGTTTGGCACAGACATGCATGTTTATATTATTATTACTTTCCTATTTTTTTATTGAAACAGTAGTTGATGAATTAGGATCGGTAACTGATCTCAGGTTTGGATTGATGAGCACAGACTGATATTATTTTAGTTTCAGACTCCATCCAGTCTAAGGATATGACACGTTTGATATTTGGAGCAAATTCTAGAATGTTTAGAAATATTATGTTTAAACAAAAAATTCATGACTAACTATCACTATTCTCTACAGAATCAAAGGAAAAACTGGATAACACTAAACATCATGATGAGCATTGAGAGCTTTAAAAATATCTTAAACAGTGTTCTGTCTTCGTACTTTTCTCTTCCACCTGCAGGTGATTTTTCCAGTTGCACTGATTGTGTTTTTGCTGGCTCTGATTGTGACTGCTGTCGTTACACTTTCTTTCTCTCTTTTTATTAGACAGAAAAGTAGAGAATACACTCAATTCATCGATGATAACACAATAAAGTTTAAGACATTGTGGTCCTTGATATAAAGCACAAGCTCCCGGTCACAGGTGCACTGCACTACATTGTAAATACAAAAATTACAGTAAAATTACAGATTTACAAAAGTTTACAGTCACAAATAACCATGTACGTAATACAAATTCATCAACAAAACAACCTACTTAAGAGCCAGCTTTTAGCTTTTAAACTAAAACTATCCATATTTGAAATACCTTTAATATCCAAAGGTAACTTAGTCCTCAAAAGTGCCCCAGAATATTTAAAACACCTACGACCATACATACATTTAAAACGATTTACTGAACATGTTAGACAAGCATTATTTTGACTGTAAAATATACCATGAACACCCCCCCCCCCCCCAAAAACAAAAACAAAAAACAACAACAACAAATTAATCACTTGAGTAGCAGCATATACAGTCGTGGCCAAAAGTTTTGAGAATGTCATAAATATTAATTTTCACAAAGTCTGCTGCTTCAGTGTTTTTAGATCTTTTTGTCAGATGTTACTATGGTATACTGAAGTAAAATTAAAAGCATTTCATAAGTGCCAATGGCTTTCATTGACAATTACATTAAGTTTAAGCAAAGACTCAATATTTGCAGTGTTGACCCTTCTTTTTCAAGACCTCTGCAATTCGTCCTGGCATGCTGTCAATCAACTACTGGGCTACATCCTGACTGATGGCAGCCCATTCTTACATAATCAATGCTGGGAGTTTGTCAGAATTAGTGGGTTTTTGTTTGTCCACCCGCCTCTTGAGGATTGACTGCAAGTTCTCAATGGGATTAAGTTCTGCGGAGTTTCCTGGTCATGGACCCAAAATTTCAATGTTTTGTTCCCCAGGCCACTTACTTATCACTTTTGCCTTATGGCAAGGTGCTCCATCATGCTGGAAAAGGCATTGTTCGTCACCAAACTGTACTTGGATGATTGGGAGAAGTTGCTCTCGGAGGATGTTTTTGTGTCATTCTCAAAACTTTGGTCTCCTAAAGTTGATTCAGCTGCGGGATCAGGGCACCTCCAGTGCAGAGCTTGCTCAGGAATGGCAGCGGGCAGGTGTGAGAGCATCTGCACGCACAGTGAGGCCAAGACTTTTGGAGGATGGCCTGGTGTCAAGAAGGCCAGCAAAGAAGCCACTTCTCTCCAAAAAAAACATCAGGGACAGATTGATCTTCTGCAGAAAGTATCGTGAATGGACTGCTGAGGACCGAGGCAAAGTCATATTCCGATTGTTTGGGGCATCTGGAAAAAGGCTTGTCAGGAGAAGAAAAGTTGAGCGCTACCATCAGTCCTGTGTCATGCCAACAGTAAAGCATCCTGAGACCATTCATGTGTGGGGTTGCTTCTCATCCAAGGGAGTGGGCTCACTCACAATTCTGCCCAAAAACACAGCCATGAATAAAGAATGGTACCAAAACACCCTCCAACAGCAACTTCTTCCAACAATCCAACAACAGTTTGGTGAAGAACAATGCATTTTCCAGCACGATGGAGCACCGTGCCATAAGGCAAAAGTGATAACTAAGTGGCTCAGGGACCAGAACGTTGAAATTTTGGGTCCATGGCCTGGAAACTCCCCAGATCTTAATCCCATTGAGAACTTGTGGTCAATCCTCAAGAGGCGGGTGGACAAACAAAAACCCACTAATTCTGACAAACTCCAAGAAGTGATTATGAAAGAATGGGTTGCTATCAGTCAGGATTTGGCCCAGAAGTTGATTGAGAGCATGCCCAGTCGAATTGCAGAGGTCCTGAAAAAGAACGGCCAACACTGCAAATTAATTTGTATAAATGTCATGTAATTGTCGATAAAAGCCTTTGAAACATATGAAGTGCTTGTAATTATATTTCAGTACATCACAGAAACAACTGAAACCAATATCTAAAAGCAGTTTAGCAGCAAACTTTGTGAAAACTAATATTTATGTTATTCTCAAAACTTTTGGCCATGACTGTACATTATTAAGTGTTTCAGATTTTTAATAATAAAAAATCATTATTTTAATAATAAAAATCATTGCGATCCTATTTCATGTATAAATTCATGTACCATAACCGACAGCTGTGATGATCAGTGGGCTTGAGTTTTTACCTCCATCATTAAGGCATGGGTTAAAATATGGATAGAGTTTCCCGGTGAAAGACTGAGCAGTGAAATGAGATCTGGACTCCACGTCATAAAAGGAGACCAGACCCTCCTCATAATCCACAAACACACCGACCCGCTGCGGCTTCACTCTCAGAGACAGAGAGACAGAGGGACCAGCACCGGCTTTATATTCATCTCCATTCCTCAGAATCACAATCCAGCATCCATCACTGGGACTCAGTGTGACGTCTCCCTTCCTGATAATGGATTCTCTGACCACTCCTAAAGTCCATTTAGTCTTTCCCTTCACCTGCACCTCAAAATAACATCTCCCTGAGGAGAATCCCTCCTTTCCCAGGACAGAGACATCTATATCAAATCTCTTTGGGTTGTCTGGGAGTTTCTGTCTAATGTCTCCGTGTCTCACTTGTTTTCCATCATCAGACAGAATGAGTTCAGGATGAGCTGTATCAGGATCCAGAGTCACATCCACTGAGAAAACACAGAATATCAATCACAACTTCACAATGCAGTGACTTAACAAAACAATATCATTTTGTGATAATGATGTTTATAAAATTTAATCGAAATTTCACGAGTTTGTGTGCCCATATAATCTTAGCATTAGTTGTAAACAGATTTGGCTTGATGTCTGCAATGGAGGGCTCAGAAAAACTATTTACTCCAGCTCCGATAGCCCCCTATAGACAGAAAGATAAATAAATAAATATGCATAAAAGAAGGAGATGGGGAGGACGAGGGATGCCGAAAGAACTAATGACGGAAGTGGTAAGAAGTCTTTTATACTTGGATATTAATTGGAAGATTAGATGGGTGTACTCCTCCTGAAATGATGTTAATAACTTCACTTAATCAGATTGTGCTGCAGTAATGAAGCTGTATATGAATGTAATCTAGTGTAGTGCAGAAGCACACTGTACCTGCATACTGCTGCATCCACTTCAGCTCTGCAGAGACACAACAATAAAACATCAGCAGATCTTTGAGATATTTTATGTGTGGAATTACAGACAAGCATCGAAGCTATATTAAAATAATTGTGTACAATTATTGTGTATGTGTACATCATGTTTTTATTTGATTAATGTACTGTAATTATAGATGTACTTGTTTGATGAAGTTTCTCATCTAGAGTTTGCTGCAGCTGAGTCAGAGCTCTCTCCAGACTCTCCAGACTCTCACGAGTCCTCAAACTGATCTCAGGCCAGTTCCTGGTGTTTCTAGGGCTGCACAGGGATGAGTAAATCTACATCAGGAGAGAGGAGAAATGCTTCAGCATGAGGAGTGTTATAGCCTGCATTATCATTGATCAGAGAGATGTTCACTGACCTGTATGACATCTTCAGTCCGTGAGAGCTGCTGCAGCTCAGTGTTTCTCATCTTTAGCTCCGTGATCTCCTGCTCCAGCTCTTCAATCAGCTCTTGCTCCTGTTTCTCTGCTGCTTTCTGCTGCTCCTCCATCATCTCCAGCAGTTCAGTCTGACGTCTCTCAATGGAGTGGATGAGATCAGTGAAGAGCTTGACACGGGCTGCTTTCTCCTTCTCTGTGCTTCTCTGCTCAATCAGGTCAATCAATAAATTATTAGAGCTGCTGTCTGCATGCTGCACAGTTCATGTTATGGACATTAATTATATCTAAATAAATGTGTCCAGTAAGCAACCACTAACAAGCTCTCACCTTTCTGACTTCTGCTGAGTGTTTGATGTCTTGAATCTTCTTGATTCTGTCGTGGATCATCTGCTGCGTGTCTTGGATCATCAACTCAGTCTATAAACACATGAGGGTGAGTAAATAATGACAGTTTTAACTCAGAAGTGAAATATTTTATGATGGACAGTCTTTAGTTCTCACCTCTTCTAAAGACACAGTGTTATGGTTCTTGTGATCTCCGTCAGTGCAGGACAGACAGACGATGGTCTGATCATCTCTGCAGAACAGATCCAGAGGTCTCTCATGTTTCTGACATATATAGTCCTCCAGATTACTCACAGGATCCATCAGTCTGTGTTTCTTCAAACCTGTCACTCTCAAATGATGCTCCAGATGAGTTTCACAGTAAGAGCTCTGACACACCAGACACGACTTCAGGGCTTTCAGCTTTCTTTCCTCACAGAAGTCACACATAACTTCAGTTGTTTTCTCAGGAGTTTTCTTTTTATAGTGATCTACGAGCTCTCGGAGTGTGGTATTAATCTTGAGATCAGGTCTGTGCTTGAATGTTTCTGTACAGTATGGACAGCTGCAGGTCTGGCTGTTGTTCCAGCACTTATTCAGACAGATCTTGCAGAAGTTGTGTCCGCACGGAGTCGTGACATATCGAGCACCGAAGCTCCTCAGTCAGTGAACTAATGGAGGATGACATTACTGGAAAGAAAAAAATGACAACGATAAATCACATAGACTACAAGTTTGGGGACACATGAGACACACAATGAATTCAAGTTTCTAATCATCTTAAAGTCTTTTTGATTGAAAGGTATTTGCATAAATTTTTGAAATGATCACTATTTTAAATGGAGACAGATAGAGAAGGAAAATAATCAGCAAGTGTTTATAAAGAATCCCATAATGCACATACTGAAGCTGGTATTTTCAGTATTACTATATAAGAAGAGTGTAAGTCATTCATGCAGTAAGTCATTATTTTCTGGGTTATTGACGTACATGGAGGGTCATCTATACTCTTCCTCCTGGTTTTTCTTGATTCTGTGGATGTTGGTGAGGATTCTTCCATTGTTTCTCCTGTTTAAAAAACAAAAACAAACATTGTATTTCACAATATAAAATAATGACCAATAGACTGATAAGAAACAACCCATTTGATGTTTGAATGTATATTTGATCACTGTGGTTTAAATGAAATCCTCACAGGTCAGAGTTTGGGTTACTAATTCTTAATATGATTATTATTTTATATTAGATATTTTCAAAGAGCAATTATTCACTCTTCTCACCCTCTGAAAGAAAGTGACATTCAAGTTATTTAAATAAGTTGTTTTCTGTTTTTCAAAATTAAAACTAATTTGGATCATGATCATGAATCAATATTTACACTAAATTGTTTAAATCTCATGTAAAGATTAATAGCGAGAGAAACCATCAGTCCTTTATCAACACAGACTCATGAACTCACTGATCGATCTGAACTATGACCTGCTGTTTAAAGAAAGTACAAAGTACAAGTAATTTATTTTCCAACAAAAATATATTTTTCCACATATTATAGGTATTATATGGTCAAGAGTAATTTTCATATTGTTTATTATAAACATGGTTTTAAACTGTAGTGTAGCAGGTTTGTGTTTGCTCGGTCTCCAGCTCATTAACTTCCTGTTTGTTTGTTTAATCTTAATGTCACCAGTGTTGCCAACTAATTTTCAGGGAAAGTTGCTAAAAGAAGGTTGATTTGTTGCTAAAAGTTGCTAAATGATGTTGTGATGTCATTGTGCGATGACATCATTACGTAATCACGATGCAAAATTGTGTCATTGCATCAAATCTCAGTCAAAAATATATTTTATATGTTAATTTAGATTTGTTTGTAACATAATATAAATGCTAATATAATATTAAAATATAACTATTTTAAATACAAAATGTACTTGTTCAATAATCCAATGAATTAATATGCTTACACATTTTTGAACAATTGCAATTTAAGTTTTACATTTGTATTAGCTAGTAAACTAGTAAAACTACACATTCTAAACAGTTATAGTTTTAAGAAGTGTATTAGTAGTTAGTTAGTATGCTACACTAAGAAAAGTCTAAAAATAGGGCACAATCTACACTGTTAATATGAAGGAATATTCCTTATTGATTTTTCACAGTTTTTTTTTTACCTGCATTTTAAATTATGTATTGTATTTTGTGTTTTCGGGTTACAACGGATAATGGATAATTACTATATAATACCTTTTCCATTTTTCTATATATTTTTTTTAGTGCACTAACTGATCAACAATCGTAGGTACAAGCTACTAACAAGGTGTATCATAAGTGAACAATGATTCCATTATTGAATTATTATGATTATTAAATTTAACAATTGCAAATAGCAGCTAACTTAATTCACGTGTTGTGTGTTCTGCTACGCATCTTTAATTTCCTCTTTTTGTGTAATTTAGATGGAAAATGCATGCCTTTTTATTGTTTGAGTCACTTATCAAAAGTTGCTAGAAGTTGACAAAAAAATATAAAACATAGCTAAACTTGTTGCTAGGTGTGCTTTTGGAAGAAAAGGTTGCTAGGGTAGTCTGAAAAGTTGTTGTTAAATTTAGCAACAAAATTGCTAAGTTGGCAACACTGAATGTCACGTGTTAGCTTCACTTTCTCTGAACTGATGTCGGAGCTCCTCCTGTTGGCTGGGATCTTCAGGCACTTCACGATCTGATCCTTGATCTACATTTTCACATAATTAATTCTTCTGCTGTGCAAATACATCTTTACATTTTAAACAAAATTGAAGTTTCTATGCTTTTTGTTAAACAGGGCTGTGAATCTTCACTGGTTTCACGATTCAATTCAATTACGATTATCATTATCAACTCAATATCACAATGCCTCACATTCTCAGTTTTCAATATTACTGCACATGGCTACATTTTCATATACATTTTATATCAAATTTATTTTGTGCAAAATTCCCTTTATTTATTTATTTTTATTATATAAGCAGGATACCTTTTAAAACAATAACTTGTTTAAAATAAGTGTTATTTAACCCCTTAACTGTCACTCACAGTTTTGAACATAGACATTATAGTGCACTATCCAAACTTAATTTTTTATAATTCATGAATGAAAACATTTTCCAACGTGATTTTGATGTACCATTTCCATGGTAATGCAATGTCTGATTTTAAAATGGGTTTCAAAGGATGAATTTTGAGATTTTAAGTTTTCAACTGATATATAATTTCTTATGATTTCTAAAGCGTGATAGAGAAAAAGGCAAAAAAGAAGACTTTCTGTGACAAAGGTCAGAACTCCTGTTATGATGTAGATTTTTCAGGTGCACTCTTGTCATAAACAGAGTTGTAAAGTCCAGGGGTCAGAAAGTAAAAGTCCTGCCATATTTTTGTTCCACCCATGAACTCAGCAGCTGATTTCACCAGAGGAGGAACCAAGTCATTCCTTTCAAGACACAAGCAAGTCTCAAGTCAAATCCCAAGTCCTCAAAGAGTTAAAGTTAATGAGATAATTAAGTGACTAATTAAATGATGATTGTGCATTAGTGATGAACACCTGCTGTTATTGAGAATTACAGAGGATCAGATGTTGATGTTTTAATGGTTAAAATGACGCCACCATCACAGAGATCAGTGTTTGCTTTAGTTGGGCTCCTGACCCTTGACTTCTGTGTCAGATCTCTCGCTGCAGCAGTGCATGTGCTGTTATAAAGCAGAGAGATCAGTGCTATACAGTGAGCAGCTAATCGCTGTTATCATATGATGAGATAGTCATCAGGTGCTGATCTGTTTACCTCCAAAATAACTCTTTTTCTTTATTTATATGTTCAGGTTTTCAAAAATCAACTCTGTGAAACTACAGCATGCGATGAAAGTGTTGCTCTAATAGTTATATTGAATAAATTTTAAATTTCTGTAATGCACATAAATATTAAAACTCTAGAGCTATTGATACACACAGAGACATCAAGAACCAGCATATGAATCTCAACAATGGTGACAATCAGCAAAATGCTTCATGCTGCAATGCATACTGGGTAACACCATAGTAAAAACTCCCATCATGCACTGCAGCATGAATAATTATTGTCACCATTGTTGAGGATCCTATGATAAGTGTTCACGTCTAGAAGCCTGAGTGACAGAGTTTTTCTTTTTTCCAATATTTAAGCATTAAGGTGACGATTTGTTTATAAACAGCTGGATATTACCAAAGAGAGATATCTTTGTGATGAATGAGGCACTTACGTAGCGCTTTACTATGTATTGAAACACACCAAAAGCGCTTTACAATCATGTGGGTGTCTCTCCTCAACCACACATCAGCTACAGGTGGAGTGATGTTCATTCAAGTGAATAAAAGCAGAAAGTGTAAATGCATCTGCTTCAAGCTTTTAATTCAGCAATATACAAATATTTGTTGTGAAACAATATTGCAATTGCTTAAAAGCACACCATGTTCAGTTATTAAAATGGTCAAGAGCCCAACTAAAGCAAGCATTGATCCCTGTGATGGTGGCATCATTTTAACCATTAAAACATCAACATCTGATCCTCTGTAATTCTCAGTAACAGCAGGTGTTCATCACTAATGCACAATCATCATTTAATTAGTCACTTAATTATCTCATTAACTTTAACTCTTTCAGGACTTGGGATTTGACTTGAGACTTGCTTGTGTCTTGAAAGGAATGACTTGGTTCCTCCTCTGGTGAAATCAGCTGCTGAGTTCATGGGTGGAACAAAAATATGGCAGGACTTTTACTTTCTGACCCCTGGACTTTACAACTCTGGTGGAGCACAGCTGATGCCTGTCACTGACTTACATTGGTATCACTTCTGTGAGCCCATCACAGAATTTACGGCGATTCCGTGATGCCACCACAGATTCGGAGGTTAATTAAATCCGTGAACATTACACGGAATTCTGTGAGATCACGTTGATGGAACAAACATATGGCAGGACTTTTACTTTCTGACCCTTGGACTTAACTCTGGAGCTAAACTCTGAAGGAAAGTGGCCTGGTTGAGTTCACTAAAATAAAATACACATTGCAGTTAAGTAATTAAGTGATTAATTAAGTGCTGATTGAGCATTAGTGATGAACAGCTGCTGTTAACAAACAGAATCACTGACAGAAAGAGAAACACAAGAACAACAACTGACTTCAGCCACAGTCTTAGATGAAATCAACTGAAATAAAATACATTAAATCTCAAAATCTGAATAAACAACCCCACAAACAGCATCACCAGCTCCACTTATTAATAACCAGACTGACTTTATTTCTGTCAGACATCTACAGAAGATCTTATTGAGAATTAACTAAGGTTTAGATGTTGATTTATTTTCATTTAAAGTAACCATGTTAGAGATCAGTGTCTGCTTTAGTTGGGCTCTTGACCCTTGAGGTTACTGTTAGTTTTTTTTTTCTTTTCTTTTCTCTTTTTCTCTGGTTGTTGTAACCGTGTGTTTCTCAAACATGTTTGTTACAGCTCAAAAGCCCAAAGAAAATGATCAGTAGTTGGTTGTTATATGTTTTTGATAACAATCACCTTTTAGTGAATTGATCTCATTGAGCGTGAGTATAGACTCATTGTGTGTCTAGTCTCTGATTAAATGATTGTATTGATTATCGTAAAAGCAATTCTAACAGCCACTGGTTCTGTGACAGTCAGTTAATAGAAAGGACTTTCCAAACAGTTTGTCCATAAAAAGTTTTCATCTATGGTATAAGGCACACACAGACATCAACAATGATGACCATTGTCACGAAAGGGAAATGCAAACATTATACAAAGTCGTATGTTTCCTGATTAAGACATTAACATGTGAGTCAACAATATAACTACAGTTGATGATGGTCATGATGAGCCGAGAGGTTTTGTGAAATAACTAAAAAAACCTTGATAACTAGCAATCAAGTTTTATTTAAACATATTTACTTCTACACAATAAAGGAAAAAGGAAAGAAAGAAAGAAAAAGAAAGAAGACAACTGTGCATCAAAACTTAACTAATGTAAAATATAATGATAATGCTTTATTAAATATAAGTCATTTCAGGCATTCAGTACTCAGTATTAGTAAAACTATGAATGCTACTGATTTTACAATTATTCATTGCAATATTAATTCCAATAAACTTCACAAAACAGACATTTCCCCTTTCTCTTTTCCTTTGTTTAACAAATCAAGTAGTCCACACCCACAGGTGAGTGAGATTTAACGTCGGACATCTTACTCTGCTCAAACTGACAGCTAAGTCAACGTCATTGTCCTGTTCCACAGACATTATCCTGAGAGATATAAGGTAACTCTTCAAATTATTATGCTGCTTAAAGATCTAAAAATTTAGTTTCAAAACTTATTTTCTTATTTTAGCTTATGTTTTAAAACAATCCACAGAAAACCATTTTATTATTCTCCTCTTATTTATCAAACAAGCTTTTGACAAGATCATATGAAATTAATGTAAAACAAGAAATGTAAGGATATAATATTAAAAGGCCTTTATTATAAAAGTGTGTAATAGCGTAAAATACTATTACAAAAAAAAAGCAAACAGAAAAACAGCCTATGCTTTGTATTATTTCACTAATATTGTGTTATTTTAATGTATTATCTTATTAAATTATTATTATTATTTATTTATTTTGGAATATAAATTTGTAAACAAAAAAAACAAAAACAAAAAAAAAGCTGTGTGATTTGTGAGGGGCTAAAAACAGATTATTAAAAGACATTGGTTTAAGATTTTAAACCATGGCAAGACAGTTTTTGTTCATTCATTTCACCAGAGGAAAATTGGCCTCCTGACTGAACCTGTTTCCTCCCAAGTTTTTTTTCCCCCTCCATTTCTGTTACAGATGGAGTTTGGGTTCATTGCCACTGTCACTTGCTGGCTTACTTAGTTAAGGACACTTAATATTCAGCAATATTATTGAATTGACTGTACTGGTGCTGTCAGATGAGAATTAAAGTGAGCTGAACGACGACATCACAACAAGTTTTCTCAACAATGACAATTTCTCAACAATGATAAAACGTAAACCTTGCACTGTTAGACATTTCAAAGGTTTTTTACAGTAGCTTACTGGCAACACTGTAATTAAGACTTACAGTAGCAAACTGTATTTGATTTATCAGTATACTACTCTAATTCATTCATTTTAATATAGATTTCATTAGATTTTATCAATTTTATATAGAATTCATTTTATTTTTATTCTACAGGTACTGCATTCAATTAAAACAGACACAATAATTACAAAATCTCAAATTCTTTACTTAAAAAATTCCATGTATAACACATAAAAATACAGTCTTCCAATGCTGGAACAGTGCATCTTCATTTCTCCTGTCTTAGGACGTTTTGCAGTGCATTATGTTGTGTCCTCTGGATTCATCCTCACAAAGAATATTTAGGCAACAGAAACAAAATGGGGGAAAAAGACAAACAGCCAAAGAATACATAGCCATCTGCAAAACCCAGGTTCTGCTCCAAAACGTGGCCACCATCTTTGCTCACCCCCCACTTTGACACAAATGTCTTCTCTGAAAAACAAGTAGAAGAAATAGCACACTTTTAAAAGGCAAACCTCATATAGAATACACAAATCTCTCAAAACCATAGTTGTTCTCTTACCATGAATTATCAGTCTCAGGGTGGCTGGCCTGCTCATGTCTTTCTTGATGCTTCATTGCAGTTGCCTTTAAAACACAAATACAAAAAAATGCAGTAAATCTTAAATTCCATTAAAAACTATAATAAACTAATTCTAAAACTAGAAAGGCAGCTAGCCATAAAACTATTTAACCTAGCTAACATACGCTTTTATTTTCTCAATAGGCTACTGGCCAACATTGACTACTAACACCTGAACTAAATTTCACATTAGTTAACCTAATGTTAATATAAGATAAGCGTTGCTCGTTAAAAACAATTTTAATTCGGTAACTTAATTCAATAAGTTGACAAGAGTCGTTTGAAACGACAGCGCAGTTTACCACCTGATGGTGTTAACAAATGCAAAAAGGATATAAAAACGCATTTGTTGATGCAGCTGTGCTATTTTAACTTCCTTATGTGGATTTGAACTGTGTGGGATTACAAATTTATTTAAATGTTTAATTTAGATTCCAATGTAATAGTGTACAAACTGAAAAAGTTATATACATTGTATTTAGCATTTATGGTGAAGATGATGACATCAGATGAACGACTCTGTTTAACATAGTCGGTAACAAGGTCCCTGCCAGTTCCTGTTCAATCCATTGTAAGTTAAATGAGTCAGATCACTGAGACTCGAATCTTTTGTTCTGCAAATGGCTTTCGGAGCCCTGGCCCAGACGTTAAATCGTTAGACTGATGGGATTATCAATGCAATCGAGTGTTATGCTGACTTTCTCTTTTGAGCAAGCCATATAACCTGCCAAACCGGTTTTCTCTTGATCGAATCAAATCCTCTCTCATTTTCATGCTTTGTTTAAAGTCGTCACCCAGGTGCTTTGTTTCCATTCCTAAGCACTGCCCCCTAAATGTATTTAAACTACAATGCATCACTGCTTTAGTTAGACTTGGATGACTACAGCGATGCGCAGTGAGTTCTCAAAATAAAGAGTAACTTCTGTATGAAAGATATCCCAACGTCTCCTGGTCTCTGCTTCGTAGAAGATAAAAGTTCACAACAACTGTTTTGTCAAACTGTAGTTTCACAGGGTTTGTAAAGGAGCTCTTCATAACTCACGTGCAACGCCATATCAAGCAAACCTACTGAATCAGAAAACTCATGCATATAAAGCTGTATATGTGACGACAACATTCAAAAGTATCAGTTTTGAAATTCCACAGGATGTTAAAATTTGTTTTGAAGTCATAACATAATATCCTGCAAGTAATTGTGTGAAAACCTTTATTAATCAAAACTCTGTACCTATAAATCATACTTTAATTCCTGTGTGAAAAGGAATTAAATTGTCGGAGTTTTACTGCCTCTAGTGTTCATTTCAACTGGAATCTGCAGTGATTTGTATTCATATAGGTACGTGAAACTATATAATGTATAATTAATGCTTTAATTTACATTTTATTTTATTTTTTTACAATGTTGTTTAGACCAGCCATTTCTTTAGCACCAAAAGAAGAGATGGAAGCATTTCATGGGATGAAGAAAAATACACCTTCACTGCTTCCTGTACCATCACCTAGATTTTCCTCTGATTATAACCAAATTAATTGTCTCGCCATCAGAGTTAAAAAGTCCTTAAAACATTACTAAGAAAAAAATAGAAAATCTTTAATAATAATAATATATGTTCTTTCCCCTCCAGGACTTTCCATCGACCCTACAATGGCTAGCCAAGGTATGCATATTAAAGATCATTGTGCATTTGCCTTACATTCATTGACTGAGAAAAATAATGAGTGGATTTAATTCTCTGATAGGTACTAAACGAAAGCGTGATCATGAATCATCTGAGCCACCACTGACAACAGGCAAGTAAAATCTGAATCGGTCCACTTTTAATCTGACATCAGTACTAATCATGTGGTTGCCTGTAAAATGTCTGTAGAATTTAGAGATACACGCTGATTTAAAAGGATCATATCACATCCACCCATCTATTTCCCAAACTGCTTGGTCTATTTAGCACCACAGGGATGTTGGATTATATCAAGGACAGGGCTACCACACAACAAACATACACACAGCACATTAGAGGTCTTCACGGTGGACCCGAGACCCGTACGGGTTCGGGTCTTTAAATGGTCAGGGTCCCAATCTATTACTTCGGGTCCCAAGTCTATTTAACATTGTGTGTAATACCCGAGGCAATCAGAGAACACCGCACACGCCAGATCACATTTACGGGTCTCTTTGGGTTCAGGTACAAATTTTTGGACCTGAGAAGTCCTCTACAGCATGCACATTCACACTAAGTGCCTCCAATTCACTTGTCCTTCATGTTCTTGTTGTGGGGGAAACCGGAGCACCGGAGGAGACCTACACAAACACAGAATATGCAAACCCCATGCTTACCATCTCACGATCATTAATCAAGCACCTGAGCTGTAAATGTAATGTGACTGAACGTGATTATTACATGTAACCACACATCTCATACCCACTGTAATTCTGTTTTCTGTTGTGCATAGATATGGAGGCCATGGAAAATGCAAAGCAAATTATGAAAAGACTCACTAAACACCTACACAGTGACATCATTTCCAAGATAGATCAAGTCGATACATTCAGCAGGAAGAAGGCAACCATCGGGATTTTTGGAAGATCAGGAGAAGGAAAGAGCTCCCTATTAAATGCAATTTTAGGGAAACAGGATCTCTTACCGTCTGGTTGTTTTGGTGCCTGTACAGCTGTTGTTACTCAGGTGGAAGCCAATCTGACTGACTCCAACTACACAGCAGAGATCGAATTCTTCTCTAAAGAGGTTTCCTCATTTATCCTACCATGCCTTGAGAAATTTTCTATATTCTCTATAATAAATATGCAAATAAATGGAAGCATGTATCTTTGTGTGTGTGTGTGTGTTGCAAAGTAGGAGTGGGAGGAAGAGCTCAAATACCTTTCCAGAGATATAAAACATAAAAGTGAAGACAGCAATAAGGACTTGAAGGAAGTTGCTGTAGAAAAGATTACTGCTCTGTATGGGTATGATGCAGATAAAAAAACACCAGAAGAGCTCAAAAAAGACATCAAATTTGCTGAGATTAAAACCTTTTTGTCAGTTAGTAAAATGGTAATCTCAAAAAATGATGTAAGCAAGGAGACTTATATGTTTAATATTTCACATATTAAATATATAATGATACATTCTGAATTTAGCTTTTCAGCAAAGTAAAGGAAAACCATTTATTATCTCAACAGCTCTCTGAATTTACCAACGATGTTGCAAGTTTCATACAACACGGTGAGTCAAGTTCTGGTGGCTGGTTCTGGCCACTTGTGAAGAGCGTGACGATCAAGATACCAGGCTGTCATGAACTCCTGGAACACATTGTGCTTCTAGATCTTCCTGGCACTGGAGACTGCAATAAGATTAGAGAAGACCTGTGGAAATCTGTAAATATATTACTACACTCTTTTCAAAAGAACATCTTGCCATACACCACACAATAAATCTATTATGCCACTATGAGCATGTCGTATACTCACGGTTATATTTTAAATCCTGTAGAAACTGAGAGAGTGCTCTTCTGTGTGGATTGTAAGTGATATCAATCGAGCAATCACTGACAGAGAATCCTGGGGAATATTAAAACACTGCATTCAAGAACTGGGACCAGGAGGAGAATGTAAAAGCATCAACTTCATATGTACAAAGACTGATGATATCAATACACGAATGTATATGAGGTATATGTAAATATTATATTTAGGAAATTATGAGTTGGGAAGTGGTCTAATTCTGAGAATGAGAATTTGTAAGAATGCAACATTTCAGAACTTTTTAATATATTTTGTTATAGATCTGCACGGCTTCCAAGTGACCAAATCTCAAAAGACAAGGTTTGGAAAATGTGAAAGGACTGTACTAGTAGTATTTAGTATTTGTGTAGCATTATGTATTTGTTTTCATTCACAAATTTTTATTTATTTTTTACTGCTGGTTTTAAGTAAATTTGCTGGTTTTACTTATGCCAGTGAGAGCTCAATTAATGAATGTAATAATTTACTCAGAGGACAATCATAATTAAATGCATAATCTGCCACTAAATCAGACTTTACAATAGATATTATTGGTCAACTTATATATGTGTCTATATATGTGTTTAATCATTCTTAAGGATCAGGAAAAAGTGTGGTGCATACTTCATAGAAATGAATATGCCAAGATGAGGGTCCAAGAAAAATTTAAAAATTCAGAAATCAAGGTATTTTATATTGTTGGCATTTAAAAAATATTTTTGAATTTTATCATTTTTTTTAATTTGCAAATTTTTTTTTTTTTTTTAAAGAAAATATTAAACAATGACCATCAGTTTCAAGTTTTTACTGTAAGTTCCAATGCGTTCTTTAACCACAATTTAAATCTGGAATCAACTGAAACAGGTAAACTATCCTCTATTGCCCTCATTTTACCTCTTTATTCATTTATATATTGCATATTTTTAAATAATCTAAAGTTAAAATATTTGGTAACACTTTATTTTAGGGTTTCTTAACTAGTTGCTAATTAGCATGCATATTAATATAATATATCAGCCATTTATTAGTAGTAATTAAGCACATGTTAATGCCTTATTCTACATGACCTTATTCTGCATCCCTAATCCTACCCAACATCTAAACTTAACAACTACCTTACTAACTATTAATAATCAGTAAATTATGAATTTATTGAGGGAAAAGTCGTAGTTAACAGTTAATAAGTGTTCCCTATTCAAAAATGTTACCAAATATTTTATAAGCCAGGCAAAGCACTGAACAAATGAGTCCAAATCACATTTTGTAAATACTTATTTGTAGAAATCCCAAAGCTGCAGGATGATCTGAGGAATCTTAACAAGAACATTAACAGAGAACTGACCAAAGATCATGTCAATGAAGCAAAGGGAGTTTTGTCTCTGATCCAAAGTGTCCAGCTGGATACAGACAAGAAAACGGTACAAGTCAGAATTGCTTATATTTCATATTCAGTTGTTTTTAGAATGAAGCCAATGTATTATTCTGTATGTACTCTATGTATGCAATTCACTGTTGTGGTATGGGTGTGTTTTAGATTGAAGTAAAAATCAATATCCGTAATGAATTTGAAAAGAAATTAATGAAGTCACTACATGAACTGGAGAAACGTTTTGACGCTATTTATAATGATCTGGAGCAGAAAATCTCAAAGGGAGTGGAAGAATCAGTGAACTCATGTGTTACTTCCACAAAGGAACTGATATCAGCTGTGAGTGTGATTCAAATATTGTGAATAATCAATCACCATGTTCTTGCCCTTTTAACATCTTTTTTGTCACTCTGAATTTAAATGGACAGATATGCTATTCAACCCTTGAAGCTTTGTGCAGAAAAAGTGGGTGTCATTTCCCAAGTAAGATGACACAGATTTTAGACCTGAACAAGACATTGGCCAAACACCTGCATGAACACATTGATGAAGATTTTGGTCAGATTTTTCCGTAAGTTCTGTTTTATCGTTCCATTTCTAGTCCCCATTTCTTTTAGAACAAAATTAGCATGAACAAATTAAGTTTGTGTGTTTAAGTCCTTTTAATTAGGGGCCAAGCACAGAAGGTGCGGAGGCACCTATTGTTATTGTTAGCGGTCTTTTTTTCTTCCGTTCGAAGTCTATGGCAGCCCATAGAACCGCTTGCGGGAAAGTTGTGAAATTGGGCACACTGATAGAGGACAGCGTCAATAGTAACCACAGCAAATTTGGAGTCTCTATCTCAAACTCTCTAGCGCCACCACAAGTCCAAAGTTTCACTTTTGAAATGCTAATAACTTTTGAACCGTAAGCCAGAAAATGAAACTTCCCTTTTCCTCTGAATCCTTGGCTCAAGCCGAGTCGAATCCAGTCCAAAATTCAAAAATCGTAAGGTTTAGTTTTTTCGCTATATTCAATTGTTCATAAAACCTACTTTTTTAAACTCGTCCTAGACGGTTCGTCCGATTCTCACCAAAATTGGCTCAGATCATCTACACACCATGGAGGCAAAAAGTTATGGAATTCAAGTCGCTTAGTCCAACTGTTCTCGAATAATGCACAAATAAATTCTACGAAAAGCATGCAAAAATGGATCTGAGGCTATATCTCCGCAACGGTTTGGCATATTGAGACAAAACTTGGTGTGTGTTATAACAAGCATGACCTGAGGCGACCTGCAGTGTTTCGGCACTGTGCCACCTAGTGGTCAGGAGATATGAAAAATGCATATTTTTGCTTATAACTTGTGAATGGTTAGGCTAAAAATCACAAAACTTGTCTCTTTAGATTCGGTGCATCATGCCGAGTCCAACCATATAAAACCTTCCCATGTCAGCCATTTTGGGAGTCAGCCATGTTGAATTTTGTCGTAAAATGCTATATTTTATGAACTCATTAACGTATCATTACGAAACTCAGTGTGTTTCTTCGGCACCATGCCCTGATGGTACGCAAAAAGTTTGGGGACAGCGCCACCTTTTGGTCAAAAGTTATAAGGAAATTTTTAAAAATGCTAATAACTTTTGCTTACATTAGCCTATTGTAATCAAACTGATGTTGATAGATTCCTTGGGTCATGCCGAGAACATCGATACCAATTTTGCAATAATAGGCTAAACTTCCTGTTCGCCATTTTGATTCATGTTGAAAACCTACTTTTTCGAACTCCTCCTAGACCGTAAGTCCGATTTTCACGAAATTTGACTCGGATCATCTTAAGACCATGCTGGCAAAAATATTTTGTGTTGATATATTACACGGTTTTCGTTTAGCGCATCAACGAATTTGCTGGAAAGATGCCAAACTGCATCTGAGGCTGTATCTCAGCGAAACTTTGACATATTCGCACCAAATTGTGTATGTGACATTGTCACCTCACACTGAACATACCACGTCAGTTTGGTAACATCGCCACCTATTGGTCAAGAGTAATAAGCCATTCATTAACCTTTAATTATGAAATTTCCAAAAATGCTAATAACTTTTGATTGCATTAGCCTATTGTAATGAAACTGGTCTCAAAATATCCCTTGGGTCATGCCGACAACATACATACCAATTTTCGCTTTGGAAATCTGAACTCCCTGTCCACCATTTTGATTTATGTTAAAAACCTACTTTTTCTAACTCCTCCTCAAACGTTTGTCCGATTTTCACCAAAATCGAGTCAAATCATCTTTAGACTGTGCTAAAAAAAAGTTATGCATTTCGTGTCGATTGACGAAACCGTTTTCGTACAGCACCGTTGCAAATTTTAGGCATGATGCCAAAATGAGTCTGAGGCTATATCTTTGCAAAGCTTTGACATAATGACAACAAACTTTGTGTGTGCCATTGTCACATCACACAGAACACACCAAAATGATTTTATTACAGCGCCACTTGTTGGTCAAAAGTGATAAGCCATTTAATTATATTACTATAGAATGAATTTGAGTTTTCAGCCATTTCAAATACAATCATCCTAAAATCGCTTTTATTACTGATTGTTGCATTTGGTCTGATGCTCCATGCCATGCTAAACTCCTAATTTTGCCACTGGAGTGCTTGGCCCCGTAATTGCTGCTTGCAGCTATATTTAACATTGTTATTAATAATACACTTGACAGCCCAAACTTTTCAATATGAGGAGACAAAATCCAACTCTATCGAGAGCTGTCAGCCAAAAATAAATGTTGGATTAAATCCAATTATATTTGGAATCTATATAATAGATATTTAATAAATAATATATTTTTTATTTATTTATTTATTTATTTTTTTAACAAAATCACTTATATATATATATATATATATATATATATATATATATATATATATATATATATATATATATATATATATATATATATATATATATATATATTACATCTTAATGCAAAAATAAAACAATAATATGTTAAATTAAAAATGTTTTGCTCACTTCGCAAATTCCTTTTGGTCTGAATTTTTGGTTGATTACAGCTGAATAAATTCACATTCATAAAGCAAATTTGTGTATTTGGACACTTCCATACTTGTCTTCTGTAATTCTTATATCATATTACAACAATTTTGTAGAAATCTGTATTCTGTACAATGTTTTAAAAATAAACTTTTCTTTTGGCTGCAGTGTGACTGGAAAAACAGGAAAGTCAGTGCAGGAACAGATTGATAAATTCAGTGTCATCCAGAGTGACTCTGCTTACCCCAGCTCTGACATACTACATCACATTCACAACTTCATCAAAACAGAAGTGAGTTCAGCTGTCCTTCATACAGCCCTGGTCCTCTGTTTTTGCTTCCACTGAAGAAAATGTTGAAGCAAAAATATCTCTTAAAATTGAACAAGATGTTTGGTTAAACTTAAATTAAACTATGACTTTTGCCTCAATAATCTCCTAATTTGCTGCTTAACAGTAAGGTAGTTGTTATGTTTAGGTATATATTGTTACGGAGCCGATGAGACAAGAGGCGAGCGGATCCATTTGCAGGGTTTTATTCAAAGACATGGTCAGAAATACAGGCAGGGTCGAACAATGGCAAACAGGTACAACACAGGCAAGATGAAGGGTAGTCGTGCCCTAATCGTTAGGCAGTCAGGCTTGTAACCTGAAGGTTGCTGGTTCGATTCTCGCACCGGCAGGAATTGAAGGTGGGGATTGTGAATGAACAGCACTCTTTCCACCTTCGATTCCATGACTAAGGCGCCCCTGAGCAAGGCACCGAACCCCTAATCGCTCCCCGGGCGCTGGAGCAAGGCTGCCCACTGCTCTGGGTGTGTGTTCACTTGGATGGCACCATTTCGAGTATGGGTGACCATACTTGACAATACGACATGACTTAACTTGACTAACTTAATGAAGAGTAATCCTAGGGCAAGCATGGGTCTACGATCGGCAAACAGTATCCAACAGGGAAAGGGAAAGGGTTAATCCAGGGAACACGGACAGGAATCAAAACACGAGGAGACAGGCAGTGTTGGGCTAGTTACTCAAAGAATGTAATATATTACTAGTTACTCCTTTCAAAAGTACACTGAAAAAAGTGATCCACTATATTTACTCAGTAAAATTGTGTAATCCACTATATTTACTCAATAAAATTGAAGTAACAATTTGCACTTACTTTAAGTAGATTCTATCCTATATATTGAGTAAAGAGTACACTGAAAAAAGTGATCCACTATATTTACTCAGTAAAATTGAGGTAACAATTTGCACTTACTTTGTTTAAGTAGATTCTATCCTATATATTAAGTAAAGAGTACCTAAATTTTTCTTTTAACTAAAATAAATTAGGTAATGTCTACCTAATATTTTTCATTAAATTACATAACTAATTACTTATAAAAATTGAGTAACATTAACTCTATTGTTAGTAGGCAACAGTTCATCACTGTAAAACCCAACAAGTTAGGGTAACAAACCGCTTGAGTAAACCGATTGCCTTAAAACATTTAAGTTTTTAAAACTAACTTTTATGAGTGCTCTGAACTTATTTCAGTCAGACATCTACAGAAGATCTTATTGAGAATTAACTAAGGTTTAGATGTTGATTTATTGTTTCAATTGAAGTAACCATGTTAGAGATTAGTGGCTGCTTTAGTTGGGCTCTTGACCCTTGACTTATGTGTTAGATGTCTTTTTTTTTTTCTGGCTGTTGTAACCATGTGTTTCTCAAACATATTTTTTACAGCTCAAAAGCCCAGAGGAAATGATCGGTAGTCGGTTGTTATATATTTATAATGACAATCATCTGTAAGTGAGCTGATCTCATTGAGAGTGACCACAGACTCGTTGTGTGTCTGATCTCTGGTTAAGTGAATGTTGCATTGATTATAATAAAAGTGTTTCTGTGACAGTCAGTTAACAAAGGAGTTTCAAACAGTTTGTCCACAAAAAGTTTCAATCTATGGCAGCAATTGGACTCACACAGACATCAAGAATCAGCTTGTGATCCTCAAAAATGGTGACCATTAAAAGAAAAGAAAAATCATGCTGCAATGCATGCTGGGAGCCATGGATGAGTTTTGTACTATGCTAGTACCCAGCATGCATTGCTGCATGATTTTTATTTTCTTTTATTGGTCACCATTGTTGAGGATCACAAGCTGATTCTTGATGTCTGTGTGAGTCCTATTGCTGCCATAGATTGAAACTTTCTGTGGACAAACTGTTTAGAAACTCCTTTGCTAACTGACTGTCACAGAAACACTTTTACTATAATCAATGCAACGTTCACTTAACCAGAGATTAGACACACAACAAGTCTGTGCTCTCTCTCAATGAGATCAGCTCACTTACAGATGATCGTCATTATAAATACATGACAACCAACTACTGATCATTTTCTCTGGGTTTTTGAGCTGTAACAAATATGTTTGAGAAACACATGGTTACAAAAACCAGAGAAAAAGAAAACATCTAACACAGAAGTCAAGGGTCAAGAGCCCAACTAAAGCAGACACTAATCTCTAACATGGTTACTTGAAATGAAACTAAATCAACATCTAAACCTTAGTTAATTCTCAATAAGATCTTCTGTAGATGTCTGACAGAAATAAGTTCAGAGCACTCATAATTGTTAGTTTTAAAAACTTAAATGTTTTAAGGCAATCGGTTTACTCAAATGGTTTGTTACCCTAACTTGGATTTTACAGTGATGAACTGTTGCCTACTAACAATAGAGTTAATGTTACTCAATTTTTATAAGTAATTAGTTATGTAATTTAATGAAAAATATTAGGTAGACATTACCTAATTTCTTTTAGCTTGTCATAGCTGTAAAATTTAGGTACTCTTTACTCAATATATAGGATAGAATCTACTCAAACAAAGTGAGTGCAAATTGTTACCTCAATTTTATTGAGTAAATATAGTGGATTACACAATTTTATTGAGTAAATATAGTGAATAATTTTTTACAGTGTAATATTGTTACTTTACTTATTACTTTCTGGCAACAGTAATTAGTTACACTACTAGTTACATTACTTTTTCTTCACGCCCCACAGAAGTTGTAACTGTGTATCTTCCAGATAAAATTATTCTAGAATGTAACTAATAACATATTTCTGCCTCATCATTTGACCGAAATCCACATTGGATCGCAGTCAGAAATTATTACAAACACTCAATAATGATTGATAGTGACATTCAAGTAGAAGTGTTGTATTCATCTCATTAATTGTCATGTTACCTATATGCGATTACATTTCGTTATTTATTTTATGAAATCACATGAATCTGTAAGAAACTGTTTAATTTTCCAAAAATATTTTTAATTATATTAATATAATGTACCACATGCTGATCAGAGGAATGTAATGCCAGAGTAAAGTAAAGCCACAACTTACACAACAGATCTTTTTTCCTGACAAAATCAATATAATGCAATATTTCTACACTGAAAAAAATGATTTGTTGGATTTACTCAATTGAATTATGGACATTGGTTCCACACGTTTAGTTTGAGTTCACAGTGTCCTACACATTTATGTGGTTTCATTATAATACTTTTGTGTTAATCAGATGTATTTTCAAAAAGTAATGTGTACATAGTCTTTTTAAGTTATCCTAACATAATTCAGTTATGTTAGCTTAACATTATTATTTTATTTTAGATGCTTCGATTATGTTAATTCGGTGCAATTAAATTAAGTTATCTTAACATAATTTTGATAACTTGTACAAATTTTAATGGTTTGTTGTTTCATTTCATTTTCAATAACACAAAAACCTTCTGTAAAGCCTTTATTTAATCATTTGAACAATGCGTCATTTAAAGGACATGTCTGAACAACATTTTGCTTTCAAAAACTTAGCATGAATAACTTCTCTGATGGTTAAATATAATAACACTGTAACACTTGATTACAACAACCAGAGAAAAAAAACAGCTAACACAGAAGTCAAGGGTCAAGAGCCCAACTAAAGCAGACACTGATCTCTAACATGGTTACTTCAAATGAAACAAATCAACATCTAAACCTTAGTTAATTCTCAATAAGATCTTCTGTAGATGTCTGACAGAAATAAAGTCAGTCTGGTTATTAATAAGTGGAGCTGGTGATGCTGTTTGTGGGGTTGTTTAATCAGGTTTTGAGAGATTTAATGTATTTTATTTCAGTTGATTTCATCTAAGGCTGTGGCTGAAGTCAGTTGTTGTTCTTGTGTTTCTCTTTCTGTCAGTGACTCTGTTTGTTAACAGCAGGTGTTCATCACTAATGCTCAATCAGCACTTAATTAATCACTTAACTGAACTCAACTGAAATATGTTCAGAGCACTCATAATTGTTAGTTTTAAAAACTTAAATGTTTTAAGGCAATAAGTTTCCTCAAATGGTTTGAGTTAACCTAACTTGTCGGGTTTTACAGTACATTTAATCATCAGAGAAGTTATTCATGCTAAGTTTTTGAAAGCAAAATGTTGTTCAGACATGTCCTTTAAATGACGCATTGTTCAAATGATTAAATAAAGGCTTTACAGAAGGTTTTTGTGTTATTGAAAATTAAATGAAACAACAAACCATTAAAATTTGTACAAGTTATCAAAATTATGTTAAGATAACTTAATTTAATTGCACCGAATTAACATAATCGAAGCATCTAAAATAAAATAATAATGTTAAGCTAACATAACTGAATTATGTTAGGATAACTTAAAAAGACTATGTACACATTACTTTTTGAAAATACATCTTATTAACACAAAAGTATTATAATGAAACCACATAAATGTGTAGGACACTGTGAACTCAAACTAAACGTGTGGAACCAATGTCCATAATTCAATTGAGTAAATCCAACAAATCTTTTTTTCAGTGTATCTGTTGAATGTAAGCGTTTCCATATTCCGAGCTTGCCTGCTGCACTGGGGACATCACATGCATTGTGTGAGTCGTGAAAATTATGAAAATAAATCTAGGAATTATTTGATTGTTTGATTATAAATCAGCGGGGTTGAGGCATCAAAAGTAACTAAGCTGTTTTATGGAAAGTAACTGTAATATTATAAGTATTTAGTTACACTACTAGTTACTGCAAAAAGTAATATTATTACAGTAACTAAGTCACTAGTAACTAGTTACTGCCCAACACTGGAAACAGGCAAGGCAAGACTAAGACAACTAAGTAGGCTCCGTATAGGTAGCTATCAGCAAAGACTGTGATAAACGCTATATATACTCAGCGATAATGCAGAGGAAGTCCATAGCGCGTGATCAGTACATTCAGTGTGTGCGTAGGATCCGATGAGCGTGTGATTAGTGCAATCAATGAAGTTCATATGAACGGAAGTTCATAGACCGGATTTGTGACATATCACTGTAAAAAGTGATCCACTATATTTACTCAATTAAATTGTGTCAACAGATTCCAAGCAATATTATTAATTAAATTCAACACATAAAAATTAATTAGAATTAATCAAATGAGGTGATTACCAATTAACCATTCAAAATGAGTAAAATAGCACAAAAAAATTAAGTAAAGTTTAAACAAAAATATCGGTTTCATTGGACAAAAAACTCTATGCTAATGGTACTATGTTATGCATGTCAGGCCAGTAGTTGGCGATCAAGAAACACTGCGCAAAAACGTAATATGCATGCACATGACCTCACCTTTTTCACAAATTCATGTTTTTGTTGTTTACATGGAGATGATACAGGCATCTTGTTCAAAAGCTTGTGTTTCCAGGCCCCCAAAACTGAATTATTGAAGACACCTGATGTTAACACAGAATCACTGAAGGAGAAAATCATGTTTTACCATTGGGTCACCGTCACGGTGGTCAATGTTTGCTTTAGTTGGGCTCTTGACCCTTGACTCTTTAACATTAGTTATTGTTTGGCTGCTGTAACTGAGTTAGACAACAGTTAAGACAAGCCAAGAGAAAAAGTGGTCTGGTGGTGTTGATTATGTATTGTCATCATCATTTGACCTGAATCTCTGAACTCTTTTAGAGTTTAATCTCTGAATTAGATTTACTTTGATTACAGCAGTCCTGTATTTCTACAGTATAAGACCTGAAGTTTTCAGTACAATCCAAAGGTTTTGTTAAAAATTGTTCTAACCTAAAAAAAAAAAAAAGTTATTTTAAGCACACTCTGACATCAAGAATCAGAGTATGAATCTCAACAACGGTGATAAACAGCATATTCAGATAAACAGATCAACTCTGAACGTCACAAAACAAACTACTAAAAATATGCAATTGTTACGACCCTGTCTAGGGTAAGGCCGCAACATAAACTAGAAATCAACAACCAAAGATCCTTTATACATTTATTTACAGAACCACAAGTGAAAGCTCAACTTCAGGGGTGAGCAAAGGCCAAAACAACAAACAAACACCAAGCTAGCTCCTAACAGAAAATACTAAATTCCCTAACAATAAAAAAACTAAATAAAAATACAAATACATTACCCTAACTTCCTATCTAATGAAAAACAGGAGAAAACAATATTTACAAAAGAAAATGGCACTCACCCCCTACAACTTTCAAGTGTGGAAAAGCGTATTTACAATACTTTACAAAATATACAAAAAGGTAATGAGATTGACAACAACTTATCAACTCAAAACCAAAATTCACACTGCACACAACAAGCAAGCTAACAGTAACAACACACTGTAGCAAACACACAAAAGCACATGTACAATAGAACAACAGGAAGTCACAAATTGAGCAGAGCTCCCCTCTCAGGTGCTGCAGATCCTTTTATTGCCTCTCCTTGGTCCCATTAGCACCAATCAGATCTGGAGATCACTTTGGTAAGATCCAATCCTGTGAAAGAAAGGGTGGGACAAAAGGAAAAGGAAGAAAGAGAGAAAGGACTAACAAAGCAAGACATATACACAATACGTCTCAAGACGTAACACCCCCACCCATAAATGTCAAACCACATTTTGACAAAGTTAAACACCACTTAACTTCAAATTACAGGTTTTAAGGGGTTGACCGTAGCATATCAACACATCACCCGGGATTTGCTACAGTCTTTTGGGGAAACACCTTACATCCAGCCAAAATCATTACCTAGAATAAGGTCAACACCATCAATAGATGCAACACCAACACATTTGGATTGAGCAGACAAATTCCTCCGTTTCCAGGCCGCACAGTCAGCTATAAGATGATCTGGCTCAGGACAGTAGAAACAAACATGCATTTTACCACTGTTGTGGACAAATTTTCTTCTTATTTGGATGGGTGTCAGAGAAAACATGAATATTTTCTCCTTTCGTTTCACCATCTAAACAGATGTCTTCTTGCTGACTCTCAGAGGTAGAAACTGTCTTGTGTATCAGATAAAACTAATCGGTTAACACTGCAGCTTCAAAAAGAGACAAGACTTTTTGTTCATTTAGATGACACAAAACATCTTGCAAACAACTTTTGAAGTCATCTAATAACAGCAACTCACACCGTTGTGCAAAATCAGAAACTTTGCTTGCTACACACCACTTCTGAAACAAAGCCTGCTTCTCATGGGCAAACTCCACAAAGGTTTGATTAGCTGATTTCATGTAGGCTCTAAATTGCTGCCTGTAAGTCTCAGGTACGCATTCATAAGACCTTAACACAACAGTCTTCAGAATGTCATAATCCAACCTCTGTTCGATTGGTAATGCAGAACATACTTCCTGGGCCTTACCTACCAACCTGCACTGCAGTAACAATGCCCACCTGTCTTTGGGCCAGCTCATGGTAGCTGCCACTTGCTCAAAGGCAATGAAGTATGTATCCACCTCAGCTTCCCTAAAAGGAGGTACCAACCTAACATGCTTACTAGCATGAAATACAGATGGAGTACTGATACCATACACTGATGTTGAAACTCCAGAGAGAGTAGAAATAGCATCTACTATGGGCTGAGCAGAGGTAGAAGAGCTAGGTCTATCATGACCACGTAATCTTTCAATCTCCAGCTCGATCTCCTGCAAACGCAACATCTGGTTCTCATGCTCTTGCCTTTTTATCTGCAATTCAAGCTCTCTTAACCTGACTGCCAACAAGGTCTCATAGTGAGCAACAAGAGGACTCATGTCAGAGGTAGCCTCCACATCAGCCACCACCAATGCAACAGCCCCCTCTCTAACACCACTGTCTAGTGGCAAGATCTGCATGTCCACCAGTCGATTGTACAACTCAGCCTTTAACATTTGTTTAGAAGCATTAGATGACAAAACAAACGAAACCTGCAATCTGTAAAGCAGGTCATCTTTCCTGCACTTATTAAATATTTCCAAAGTTGGATTTTGAGTAACCTACTTCTACACCAAATGAAAATATCCAATCAAACACAATGACTAATGGCCTAATCAAATGACCCAGTTTTACAGGATCCCGGACGAGCCCCCACTTGTTACGACCCTGTCTAGGGTAAGGCCGCAACATAAACTAGAAATCAACAACCAAAGATCCTTTATACATTTATTTACAGAACCACAAGTGAAAGCTCAACTTCAGGGGTGAGCAAAGGCCAAAACAACAAACAAACACCAAGCTAGCTCCTAACAGAAAATACCAAATTCCCTAACAATAAAAAAAACTAAATAAAAATACAAATACATTACCCTAACTTCCTATCTAATGAAAAACAGGAGAAAACAATATTTACAAAAGAAAATGGCACTCACCCCCTACAACTTTCAAGTGTGGAAAAGCGTATTTACAATACTTTACAAAATATACAAAAAGGTAATGAGATTGACAACAACTTATCAACTCAAAACCAAAATTCACACTGCACACAACAAGCAAGCTAACAGTAACAACACACTGTAGCAAACACACAAAAGCACATGTACAATAGAACAACAGGAAGTCACAAATTGAGCAGAGCTCCCCTCTCAGGTGCTGCAGATCCTTTTATTGCCTCTCCTTGGTCCCATTAGCACCAATCAGATCTGGAGATCACTTTGGTAAGATCCAATCCTGTGAAAGAAAGGGTGGGACAAAAGGAAAAGGAAGAAAGAGAGAAAGGACTAACAAAGCAAGACATATACACAATACGTCTCAAGACGTAACACAATGCATGATGGGAGCTATTTTGAGTTTTGATTGGTGGCACCCAGAATGCACTGCAACATTTGATGGTCACCATTGTTGAGGTTCTCACGCTGATACTTGATGTATGTGTGCCTAGATGAAAGCTTTTAAAAAAATTATTATTATCTGACCAGAGTAGCTTTTAAAAATATGTTTGTGGTGAAAGTTCCAGGTATTACACTGTACAATCACAGGATGGCAGAAATATATACTGTAAAATAAATAATAAATCCTGGCTATATGTGCTGTGCTGGGCTAACTGAAACTTGTCATGGCAC